>WWET01001119.1:161682-194496 GCA_011038615.1 Limnodynastes dumerilii | reverse complement strand
CACTTCGAGGGGCCTTGGCGGAGGGGTGAGTATTGGTAAATTTTAAAGGGGAAGCTGCCAGGCTCGCCTGTGTTCGCGGCGAGCCTGGAGCAGCTTCCCTTGGGGGGAAATTTTATTTTTTGTAAATATAGCCCATATACACATAAGATCGTGTTGCCATCTAACATCTATTTCACTACTCTACATAAACACTTCCCTTAGGCGGCTTAAGGCTGCCTCTTTCTTCCTAAACTACTTAAAGACCGCACAGAGGTCATCTACGTGCCTAACTGGTACGTAGATTGCGTAAATTACCTACTATGCATGCATATTTCTGAAATATCCGCACCTAAGAAGCAGAAGCTTCTTAGGTGTGAATCAGGTCCAAAATCTTTTGTCTTTAAAAACAAACTGACAACATTTTTTTATACCTTAAGACAAGATCGAGTTCTTAAAAGATATGAGGGTTGGAAACACGAGAAATCTTTAATAAGAACCATAACTTGAATGCTGGTTTCATGTCTGGAAGAAGAACCATTTTGAACAAATCACACATTCACAGTATTTCCTGGCACTTTGCGACCAAACTTGCTGGTAGCACTTTAGGTCTAAAAGTAATAGGGGTAAATTCCATTAGAGTATCTAGTAGGGAACACATCCACTTCAAACAGCAGTTACCATATGGATTCTCCAACTACTATCCATGCATCCTGACGGCTGGAATGAAATGTTACAGTTCACCGGTCTAGGGACAAGCGGCCAGATTTACTAAGCTGCGGGTTTGGAAAAGGAGATGTTGCCTATAGCAACTAATCAGATTTTAGCTGACATTCTTTAGTATGAAAAAAGGAAAGTGAGAGCTAGCATCTGATTGCTTGCCATGGGCAACATCTCCACTTTTCCAAACCCGCAGCTTAGTAAATTTGGCCCCATATCCTGACATCCATTCGACATCCGACTTCCACAAGCTGCTTGTGGAAGACAAGTGTTTGGAAGGTGCGCATGCCCAGGGCAGATGTTCCGCTGAGGATCTCCTTCATGGCAGGGAGTGCCAGGCATTCTGCATGTCTAAACCCAAAGAGGGAGACGGGGTTTGGAAAACAGAATAAGCTGTGGGGTCCCCAATCAGCAGTTCCATTTGGATCTTTATGCCTACAGACACAGATCCGTATGGAACATTTTATGGCGTTATGTCGGTTGAATTTGTATAAAGCCCGCACAAGAGAGAGTTCCCTTCCCTTTTCCATGTGGATTTTCAAACCTCTGTATGTTCGGAAGCTGTGCGGGGGTCTGAATAAGATACCAAAGCACAAGCACATTTTATTGCTCACTCAATAGCACATAGAGATTCAGGACCGGATCCAGAGATCAGTTTTGTGAAGGTACGCATTTATACGCACGCACGCCGCAAGGTAACACCAAAGACACTCTCCTTACACGGCCGTGTTGTCGGTGACTTACGCCACCAAAGAGCAACCTTATCCCTACGTGTATAGTTACGGGGTTAAGGTACGTACGTGCATCTCTATATAACCGCACCCTCAAATGCCCATTTAAATGCATTCCCCTCATCCATTCTCACGTAACTTTGAACGTACGGATTTCAACCACACCCCTCCGCACGTATGTCCCTAAGTGCAATTCACAAGTATTGGGTAGATCCAGAACTACGTGTGCCGTACGTATATTCGCGGAGCGTATTTTCGTGCACGTAAGTTCGCTACACTCCCCTCGGCACACCCCTTGCACGGACGTATTTTGTTAAGATACGCTGCCCAAACCCTACCTTAACTTTTTCACACATAACTGCGTACGTCCGCGAACGGACGTATAGACTACGTGAACGTACACAGCTTAGCACGCCCATACTGTACACTTTAAATACCACCCCCCACCTCCTTCACGTATTGCAGACATATTTTGGACGGCCTACTTCACGTATTTCAGACGTATTTTGGAGGAACGTAAATTTGGCACTCCCACACGTAGGTATTTACGTGACACATACGTGAATGGCCCATACGTTCACAATTACGCTACGTGAATGTGCGTATTTTCTATGGTGCGCATGCACAGTGCGTTCTAAACTGCGAATTTACGTCTCCTCCACGCGTAAATTCACTCCGATGCGTAGTTCTGGATCAGGCCCTATGTGCCTAATGGACTTCCATGCGTAAATTCGACATAAATATCGTAAATAATGTTACTACGCATGCGCAGTTACCCCGATTGTAAAAATACGCACAGAGCTCCACGTGAAAACGGATCCCTGAACACGGTCCTCAAAGCTTTTATATGTCCTGAGCTAACTTAAAACAGTCTTTTCATTTTTTTTTATGTGACTTAGAATCCTTTTTTTCCCTTTTTTTTACATATGCATTGAACAAAGCTGTGATTGGCAGAGTTACTAATCACCATTTAATTACGTAGCTATTTATACTGGCCCGTGCCTCTCCACTTACTATGCTACTTTGAAAAAGTGCTTTATGAAGATGAATCGTGTCAGCCAATGAACCGCAATCTGTTTAGTGCTGATTTTTTCATCATATTTCAGTACTGCTTTCTGCAATGCACAGCAACTATTGGGAGCATGAAAAAGAACTGAGCTAGGAATTATTTAGATCATTGATATTTAAACCTTTTGCCCTGAAAAGACATCAAGCTCAGCATAGGTGGACACCTATATCCACATGGGAGAACTGTGATATGCACCAATTCCTATAAGGAAGACAGGAAATAAAGATCCCAGTGTGGGTAACACTCTAAACCTTCTCTGTTATGAATTGTGTCAGTCTTTCTTTCATCACTTATGGATGCCTAGGGCTAGATTTACTAAGTAGCGGGAAAGGAAAAGAGGAGATGTTGTGAAAAACGGATGGGTAAGTGTTCCGATCGGTATACTCACTCATTCTAAAGAAATATCCGAAAATACGGCCTATTCCAAATAGAGACAGACGAAAATCAGTTTTAAATCTACTTCTAAAAGACAGCATTCGCGGCCATCTGTGTCTTTTTATATACAAACTTTGGGCTGGATCCAGACTTAAGTAAGTGCTTGAAATTAGTTACTCCCAGGCTAAACCATGCTGATTGCAGGAGAGTCATTATAGCAGCTTGCTTTATATGCAGTGACAATAGACTGGAGATCTAGGACCTGATTCAGCGACTGAAAATAAGAGAGGAAAGTCACTCCTGGGCTAAACCATGTTGATTGCAGGGGAGTCATATTTCATCTGTTGCAAACAGTATTAGAGTTGAGAGGTGATGTTTCCTATACCAAGTCTAAATAACGATAGTAAAGTCTAAATAACAGTGTGATAGTAAAGCTGGTCAGTATCTGTGTGCAGTAAGCAATTCAAAGATATATCCCTGCATGCAAAGAATACAATTAACTTGACTCCCTCTGAAATCAACATGGTTTAGCCCAGGTGTAACTTTCCTCTCTTACTTTCAAGCTCCTTCTTAAGTCTCAATCAGACCCATTGGCCCTAATTCAGAAATAAGTGCCTAAGATAACTTACACAAGTCTCTTGGAAAAGTCCCCTTAACAAGTAATATCGGCACATACGTGTGCCAGATGTTATGTGTCCTAAAAACTTCCGTATGGAAGAAAATCCGTGGAGGGGGATAATTTCCACTGATATATATAGAGACAGAGCTGTATATCTATATAGCTGTATATCTACACACATATATCTAGGTTACCTATTCTCTTGGAGGGAAGAAATAGATGCCAGTATGGGGGCGTGGCTTGACACTTTTCACATTATTACTATGGATGGGGGTGGGGCTTGATGTTGCAAATTACTTCATATCCAATGTCCTTCCAAATCCCTAGTAACACTAGAAAAAGTAGTATTGAAAAGGGGCGGAGCTTAAGACCATGGTTTGTATAAATTTATGGCCTTAAGCCCATTGCGGGTGATTTGTCTGCTCTCCTGGGACATTGGTCATGGTCATTAGGAAGTTGTAACTAAAATACAGTTCCTTTATACCCGAACACTGGTTAATTTATTTCTTCGTTAAATGCCTTCAGTCTTCATCATAATAACACACTGCTTCGGTGTATACATTACTTCTTGAGCGGCTACCAACTTTCTCTTTTTGGAAACGACAAGAAAACCTTCTATTATTGATAGTAAACTGTTCCAGTGTTTAAATGACTGCGTGAAAGCATTTCCAGGAAAGTTATCGCAAACATATATTAAAGGTTGGCATCAATGTCAGACTAAGCCGTATAGCAATGTATTACTGACTAAGAGGAAGATTGAAAGAAGATTTATTTAAGGTACAACCTTGGAAACTAGATGAGACTGTGCTTTGTTTTGCTGAAGGAGCTTCGGTAAACTCAGGAGTTAACCCTTTGCTGCAATTTTTTGATACGGAAGATTTGTTGTAATGCTGTCATGCAAACAGACCATCCCTAGGCAGCATAAACACCATTAGGGGCACTGCAGACACCCAGAATCTTTCTTAGTAGTAGTCTTATCAATAAGTATGGAAAGAAACATATAGAGTGATGTAACTACCGTGATAGAAACAGACAACAGTGCACTCACAGAATACTAAACTGCCAGGTTTGGCAACTAAATATGGTGGTCAACACTCCAGGAGATCTCAGAGGAAAAGATAGATTCCTGCTTGGGGGCGGGGCTTGATCATTAGATTTATATGAATTGTGTCCTGAAGCCCCGCCCCTGTTCATCAATACTTCTAGTCTTAGTGTTACTAGTGATAGGGGAGGGTCTTGATGATAGAAATTATGATGTAAATCCAGAACTACGGGCTAGTTACGCTAGATTGTGTAGCGTATTTATGCTAGCATTAGTTCTATGCACTCCACTAGGCATTCCCCTCGGTTGTACGTACTTTGGCCTTTTTTATGCTGCCCAAACCCTACCTTTACTTTTCCTAGAGTAAGTGCTGATGTACGTCATAGATTTATGTATGTGACGGCCAAACCCAGCCCATACTGTCCAATTTAAATGCCTCCCTTCACCTCCAAAGCGTAATTACGGGTGTCTTATTGATGCCCTGCCCCTTCGTTCATACTTACGCTGATGGCACGTACGCTAGGAGTTACTGTTACAGTCTCACCGCGTCGCAGAGTCTAACCCCAAACCAGGTTTTCACCAGAGCCCCTGATGATGGGGATGGATTTGGCTGCTGGAAAGGAGCAGGTTGCGGCCCTTAGCGATAGCCCCCAAGTAAGATCTGCAGCGAAGGTGCCTGCACTCACAACCAGGAACCAATGTACAACAATGCTCTGCAGGAACCCTCGCTCACAGGATAATGAGTCAGAATAGTTTATAGTCAAATAAACATAGAACTGAGCACATAAGATGATTGGCAGGAACCCAGACATACAAGACAACGGCTGGAACCCACAGACCAGATACTGAGCAGAGGTAAGGTAGGCACACAGGGTAATCAGGATCCACCTGACTGAACAGAGAAGACAGGATTCCAGAGTACACCTGAATAACTGCAGGATGGTAATAGCACAAGACAACAGGTGTAACAGGGACAGAAGGAGGTGGCTACAATGTTGTAATAAGCACACCAGGGGCGGAGTCCGAAGGACTGACTCACGCCACACACTACACACTGGAGATGGACACAGTGGAGATGGATACACCGGAGAGAACTCATGGGGCAACATACAAGGTAAGATGACAAACACCAAGGAGACTAGCACAAGGACCCAGAACCTAGGTCCAGCATGCTGAAAGGCAACAGATACAGCAAACAGCACACTGTGGAGAGGACAAACACAGCAGCAAATACACACTGTAAGATAAATAAACAGCGGAATAACACACTGCAGAGATGACACACGCAGGGAATAAACAAACTGCGAAGATGATAAACACAGTGAAACAAAGCTGTGTAGATGGAAAATCTATCTATCTATCTATCTATCTATCTATCTATCTATCTATCTATCTATCTATCTATCTAGATACGCAGCAACAGTAAGTAAACATGGGGATACTGAGGGGCTGGATACACATGATAAGGGGCTGGATACACATGATGGGGATTATTGGAGGGGCTGGATCCACATGATGGTGATACTGGGCACATGATGGGGATACTTGGGGGCTAGACACATGATGGGGATACTGGGGGGCTAGAGGCACATGATGGGGATACTAGGGCTGGAGGCACATGATGGGGATACTGGGGGGCTGCAGATACATGATGGGGATAGTGGGGGGGGGGGCTGGGGCAAAGAGTAGGAAGGGAAGAGGGAAACAACAAAGGTAAGTAAAGTAAAACTGGGGGGTTGCAGAGACATGATAGGGATACTGGGGGGCTGGAGCACATGATAAGGAATACAAGGGGTTGGAGAGACAGGATGGGAATACTGGGAGGCTGGATAAATAATGGGGATACTGGGATGGCTGGAGAGACATGGGGTATGATCCAGACCTACGTCAGCTTGCATTTATACGGCGGGCGTAAGTGTAAAAACGGCCTTTTGTATTTACTGCGCATGCGTGGGGCAGATATTACGCTCATATTACGGTCTGAGAAACTGAGCGTATGGGCCTTGATCGTAACAGCTTCGTATTTACCAACCGAGGGCGGGGTGAGGCATTTAAATCGTACAGTATGGGCGTGCTAAGTGTCGTAACTACGCAACGAGCTTACGGATGCATGCGGTTACGCTAAAGTTAGTGTAGGTTTTGATGAGCGTAAGAAGGCAAAAGTAAATACGACCAAGGGGAGTGCCAAGCGGACTGCATCGAAGGTATGCCGGCGTAAATACACTACGCAAATGAGCGTTTCATGAGCGTAGGTCTGGATCAGGCCCATAATGAGAATAATGGGGGGCTGGAGACACATGACAGGAATAGTGGGAGGCTGTAGACACATGAAGGAGAATACCGGGAGACTGGAGACACATAAGAGGGAATATTGGGAGGCTGGTGACACACAAGGGGAAGACATTGGATGGTTATATATACTGTACACACACACACACAAACTAGATAACAGTAAAGAACTTACAAGGCTGTTATTCTTTTGTATTGTGGTTACAAATGTTTTCTGTTTTCCAAGGAGGCCTTTTTTTAACTGCATTGTGGTTACAAAGTCACTAGTATAATGTCTGTATGGTATAGCTGTCACTATGATATATAATCTGTATTGTGTGGCAGTGTTTAAGATGAAGTAGGAATTGTATAGTAGAGACTAGGGGGGTATATTTACAAAACGCGAATTAGAAAAAATCGCCTCAAATCACGTGAATTTGCTGTGAATCCGTATTCACTAAAGAAAAACTCACGTGAGTTTAGACCTCTGGAAAATCGCAGTTCATAAAATCGCCATTGAGAATTTTTCAATGTTACACATACAACACACTGTATTCACAAAGGTCACTTTGACGAACTCGCAGTAAAATCCCCATTAAATCGCCGTTTAGCAATTCGCCCTTGCCTATAGGCGATTTAGGGAAAAATCACCATGCGAACCAGAAAAACATGTCAATCTATTTGACATGTGTTTTTCTGTGTATCAAATCCATCCGCAGAATGCATAAAACATACAGGTATACATGACTATAAGTGTCTATGTGAAATAAACATTTTCTCTGACTAATATTTCCCCCTAATGTGTGCACTTACCACCGTGTCCTATACTAAATGTATTGCAATGTACTGTATGGTGTAAAAAAATAATAAAAGTTTTTGTCACTCACCATTTGCTGTCATCATTTTTGGAAAGACTTGCTTGATGAGTTAAATCTTCTAAAGTTGCTTGGAGACTGTCCTCCGGTTGATAGAATTGTCATCCCCTGTGTTCGGTTCCGCTCCTCAGTCTCTGCTGTTCTTGACACGCGGACAGGCTCCTTCTTCTACTTCCGTGGCACTCCTAATGACGATTTGGTCACTAGGGGGCAACCTTTTATATTAATGATCACGTCAGAAACACCAGAGCCCCTAGTGTAACTGACGTCATCATTAAGCGTAATGTGATCATCGGGGTAAGTAAGCTACTACGCATGCGTAGTAACTCAATTCTTAAAACAACGTACGTAAGACGAAAAACTACATGACTGTGAATCCGGACCATTATTTATAAGATAAGGGTCTAATGCTGAATGAGGGTTTTTATGTGTCTTTAGGATTTATCACACCATATATTTCCATGTCGTTAAACAGGGAGAACTGCCCAAATTTCAGGAGTCTGGAAGAGTCGGCAACTCTGTCATTACACTAATTCTTAAGTGCCATAAGGTACCTAAAAATGGGGGGGGCAGGACAAGTGAGTTAGGTGCGGTTCTGTCTGCACCTAACTCACTCTTAGATGTGAATACGATCCATGATGAGAATATTGGAAGCTGGAGAGACATGATGGGGAATACTAGTGAAGATGGTAGACACATTGAGCTGGAGAGACTTGATGAGGGATACTGGGAGGCTGGAAAAAAATGATGGGGGATATTGGGAGTCGTAGAGACATGATGGGAACACTGAGAGCTGGAAAAACATGATCAGAATATAGGAAGCTGGAGAGACATGATGAGGAATACTAGGGGGTTGGAGACACATGATGTTGGAAACTTTGAGCTGGAGACACATGAGGGAGGATACTGGGAGCTGGAGACACATGATGGGGGATACTGGGAGTTGGAGAGACATGATGGAGGATACTGAGAGCTGGAGAGACATGATGGAGGATACTGAGTACTGGAGAGACTTGATGGGGAATACTGGGAGGCTGACATGATGGGGGACAGATTGAGCTGGAGAGACTTGATGAGGGATACTGAGAGGCTGGAGAAACATGATGAGGAATATTGAGAGTTGTAGAGACATGATGGGAATACTGTGGGGTTGGAGACACATCAAGGGCAATACTGAGAGCTGGAAAAACATGATGAAAATATAAGGAGCTGGAGAGACATGATGGGGAGTACTAGGGGGTTGGAGATACATGATAGTGGACACCTTGAGCTGGAGAGACTTGATAGGGGATACAGGGAGGCTGGAGACACATAATTTGGGAGACTGGGAGCTGGAAAGATGTGATTGAGCATAATGTGTCAGGATTTCAGCAGCCAGTATAATTTCCATGCCAGGATTATCATTGTAGGAAAATTTGTGTAGGGATTTCAGCCAGGGCTTTCAGCTGCTAGGATTTCATGCGTCTGGAATAAGACTATCACAGATCTCTCAGTGAAGTATTTTTCCACACATTTCCACTTCACCTACCACACTCCTGTTTATACACATGTACTTGTGTTCTACATCTCTTTCACCGAGCTGCACTTCAGATTTTGGTCACACTACAGATTGTTAGGCCTCGATCTACCTTTACTTTTCCAATTCAAGCATGTGGAATATAGGAAAAGTACTGAAGTCTAAATTGGTATCCAGAGAGAAGGAATACCTTGACTTAGTGTAATGCCCACATATGAATTTAACCCAACACATTTGTTGTAAATCTTCAGAAGTGTTGTTCCTTATACGATTGGATGGGTTACAGTGTGTTTCGATTGGGTATTAAAGAAGCATGTGCATATGCAATTGGTGGAAATGACTACAATTTAATTGCAACCCATAGACTTGGGTCAAATTTTAAATTTTGTAACTGGCCCTTGTCTATGATTAGCTAGGTGGATATTTATAGTAAGAATGAGGACAAGCATAGCATTACCATGACAGCTTAACTAACACAGTTTTCCTTTAAAAATAACTAGGGTGGGTTCAGATTTTGGCAAAGGGGGCGTTTTCCAATCACTAACCAAGATGGATACCATCCCTGCCCTGTATGTCTGTACTGTGTTTTGTTGTTGTATTTTGTACAGCACTGCAGACAACTTGTGGCACCTTATAAATAAATGATAATAATAATAATGGACTGTATTCACACTTAAGAATGATTTAGGTTCTTAATTATATGTAAAAAGTAGCAAGCCGACTCCCCTGACACGCCCTCGGTTTCCAGTTTCTTAACCAACTTACGAATGCCATAGGGCTATCTTATTTTTAGGTTCGTAGTTGTGTGAGTATGGTGGCTAATTAAGAATGTTTTTGCCACACCGCGCCCAGCTTTTCCTCATATAAATTACTCCGTCCACCCAATCTTCTTATCTTCTTCTTAATTTTTCCCGATATGCACCTTTATCCTTAAGTCACTACGAACCTTGAAGAAATATATTTGAAGAGCCGTCCCGTTCTTAAGTCCAATGTAAATTGTATACATTAAGGGCCTGATTCAGACTTAAGAAGGAGCTTGAAAATAAGGACCTGATTCACACTTAAGAATCTTCTTAAAATAAGAACTTAAAGTCACTCCTGGGCTAAACCATGTTGATTGCAGGGGAGTCATATTTCATCTGTTGCAAACAGTACTAGTGTTGAGAGGTGATATTTCCCAGCCCAAGTCTAAATAACAGTGTAATAGTAAAGCTGGTCAGTATCTGTTTTCAGTAAGCAATTCAAAGATATATCCCTGCATGCAAAGAATACAATTAAATTAATTCCCCCTGCAATCAACATGGTTTTGCCCAGGAGTGACTTTAAGTTCTTATTTTAAGAAGATTCTTAAGTGTGAATCAGGCCCTATATGAGGAACATATATAACTCTATACAACTCAATATGAGGAACATATATAACTCTATACAACTCAATATGAGGAACATATATAACTCTATACAACTCAATATGAGGAACATATATAACTCTATACAACTCAATATGAGGAACAAAAGTAAAACTGGTCAGTATCTGTGTACAGTAAGCAATTCAAAGATATATCCCTGCATGCAAAGAATACAGTTAACTTGACTTCCCCTGAAAGCAACATGGTTTTGTCCAGGTGTAACTTTCCTCTCTTAGGGCCGGATCCAGAACTACGTTCCACAGACGGCCGTAATTCAATGAACAATAGCTACTGTGCATGCGCAGTAGCTATTGTACATAATCTGCGTATCCTTTTTATACGTAGATTGCGTATATGCGGTCTAAAAGTCTGCGTATATTGAAACGATACGCAGTAGCTATTGTTCAGTGAATTACGGCCGCCTGTGGAAGACGGACGTAGTTCTAGATCCGGCCCTTAATTTCAAGCTCCTTCTTAAGTGTGAATCAGGCCCTAAGGGCCGTATCCAGACCTACGGCCGGCTCAGCCGTAATTTCCCTGTTTTGGAGGTTGTGTGCATGTGCCCAACCTTCATACAGCGGTGTAAAGGCCAGCGACCGTAACTATAGTAACGGCTGACGGCTGTTACGAAAAGGGGGCTTTCCCCCCCTTGACACATGCCGTATCTCCACCGTAAAGGCAGAGATAGGCATGCAAATTAGGGGACGGGGCGAGGGAAGCATCGCTGATCGTAAACTTTAGGGTAGGAATTTGGACACGTGTCCAGATTTACGACGCATGGGGGGAGTGCACGGGGCGTGCACTCACCGCTAAGAAGGCGGCTGCACAGACCTCGGGCAGCCCTAAGTTACTACGCATGCGCAGTATATTCCTTCTTATATATACACACCTAATTCTTCATTAAGAATCAGGTCCAATAATACCAGGATGGATTTCTGGATCCAGATCCATCTTGGTAGGAATTCTGATGACGCTGTGTGACAGAGCAGGAAGTGCAAGTGCTTCCACTCCCCTGGAAGTAGGCAGACTGTAAAGTAAGGGCTGAATTGTACAAACTAGAATTCTGCACTGTCTAGAGGTGGGTGAGCTTGCATAAGTCTATACATGTAAAGGGAGTGGCCTCCTCTTGCATGTATGTAATCTAGGATGTACCGAGCATCAAATCGCCACTGCCGCTATGTCTGGATCTGCACCATTGTCTTTTTATATGTGACGGGCATAATCATGAATAACTGGAGCTTATTTTCTCAATGTCTTGGCTTGATAATGGGTGCCGTTGTTTCAACTAAAACAGATATTACATTCAGAAAGCATATTTAGCATTATGCATCTGTTTTCTGATGAAGCAAGACATTTGCATGACAGGATGATATGGATTTATGCACTGTCTGATCTTTCTGGCTCACTGAAGACATAAGCATTGGGTGTTAGCACAATGATTATGGATAGTACCGGATTTTTAGCACCAAAACTAGTATAATATTTATCACTGGCAATGAGCCACTGCAAGAAAGACAGACATAAATTATAGGATCATATGACAGAGTGTCTTATCTGTCACAGCACTAAATTATTTTCTTCACAATAAATGCTGCTACTATGTGTGAAGAACGAGTGCTGACAGCACGGAGAAACCGGTGACTGAGGAGCATAATAAGGAGGAAATAAATGGCAGGACGTAAGGTCACCATTTAGACGCAATGGGGTAGATCCAGACCTAAGTTCTTTTTATGTTCGTTGGCGTGGCGTATTTATGCTATCGTAAGTACTATGCACTCCCCTCGCTTGTACGTAATTTACTCGATTTACTCAATACGTTTGCCAAACCCTACCTTAACTTTTCCAAGCATAAGTACTGACATACGTAATGCATTGACGTACGTAACTGCCTAAACCAGCCCATATTGTACGATTTAAATGCCACCCTCCACCTACAAAGCATATTTCCGGGTGCCGTATGGAAGACACGCCCTTTCCTTCGCTGCAGTTACATACGATCAGAGTTACGTTGCGTAGCATCTGTCGCACGCATATACATTGATGATTTTACATCAGCGGCTAGCGTAAAAACGCTAGCGTATGCAGCTCAGGATTTGTCCCAATATTTTGTGTCTTCTGCTTGTGGATGTTTGTTATTCCTAAACTCAACTGTCAATGCATAAAATCTGCTCCTGTATATTAGTCCCCAATTTGTGTTCCAATGTGTGTACTCAAGACAGACCCGGCAACAGGTGGGGGGGGGGCAAGGGGGACAGCTGCGACGGGCCCCAAGGTTAAGAGGAACCCCTGCAATACACTATTGAGGAGGAATGGGGACCCCCAAATGAGTGTACCGGGCCCCAAGATTTGTGTTGCCAGGCTTGACTCAGGATGTTTTTCTAAAGTCATGTTGGAGAGGTCAGGTTTCCAAATCAAACTAGTAATTAATAACACTTATTAACAAGCCATGCTTTCTTATACACACACACACACACACACACACACTAAAATAGGATGTGCAGATGTGCAGGGGTGGAGACATGTTGATGCACATGATCAGTGATACCTGGACACACCTGTATTACCATCCTGAGAAGGTTGGATTCTATCTGATATGGTGAACAGTGAGAGCATATTCTTAAGTATTACTGATGTATTGATGTATTACTATTCAGTACAATTAATAAATTATTATTTATTTTAGTATATGGCAATTTATTAAAAAGTTTAAAGACACCATGAAGAACCTCAGTTCCATATATCTATATATATTCCATAGACAAAAACCTTGCAGTTTAAGATGTCTGATATTAAGGTTTCCTACAGTGACATGAAATCAGAGACCTTGGAAAACTTACCACTTCAACTTGAAAAAGAAATGAAATTATAATATAAAGGCTGGAGCCTTAATGGACATAGGGGTAGATCCAGAACTACGTTTGCCGTACGTTTACTCGCGTAGCATATTTTCGCGTGCGTACCTTCTACCAACTTTTGCCAACGTAACCGCAGTGATCCGCACACGTACGTATGGCCAACACGTATTTACGCAGCTAAGCACGCCCATACTGTACACTTTAAATACAAACCCCCGCCTACTTAATGTATTTCAGATGTATTTTTGACTCACGTAAAATTGGCACGCCCACACGTAAGTATTTACGTGACACATACATGAATGGTCCATATGTTCACAATTACGCTACGTTACTGAGCGTATTTTCTATGGTGCGCATTAGCAGTACTTACCAAAAGGCGATTTTACGTCTCTGCCACGCGTAAATTCGCTCACAAGCGTTGTTCTGGATCTGGCCCATATTCCTTAAGCAATGCAGGTATATTTTCAGAAAAATTCTATTTAATCCATAGTGTACATAAAATATCATGTTATTATCATTATGCCCCCTTCACAATAGTGTTTTATATGCTCTTTACCCTCCACAATGGTGTCCTTTATGCTCCCTCCCTTCCAAAACAAAGCCTCTGCAAACTCCCTGCCTTATAAACTACTTATCATAGCTGGTTTAAGTCTTCCTCCTTTTTGGCTCTTCCGTGCTGGTTCTCTAGATGGCGCTCTTGTGACCTTAGTAACCTTAGGCAACATCAGTAGTATCATACAGAGAGCCATTGCAGAGGAAGAAATGGAAGAATGCTATGGGAAGCAATGAGCATAGAGACAGACATATTACCTGGCCCACCATCACTAATAATGCTGTGCAGGAAAAGTAGAAAGGTGCAGCCTGCATAAAAATGACCAGTATGCACCATAATGTGAATGTGTATGTGTAATATGTGTATGACTAAAAAGTCGCACTTCTAGAGTCATTGACATAAATGAAAGTAATAAAGAGACCAAATGATCTTATTACAAAATATAGAATTGTCTTGCCTTGTTAGATTGCCAGCCATAGTGACCACCATACAGGCAGAAAGCAACATCACATCATATTATTTATGAATTTGTAAGACCAGATAGTGTTACAGAGGAATCCTACATCCACTCCATGAGGCATCACTGGGACAGGTAAGTCCAATCTTTTATAACAGGATGGAGATCTTATTACAGAACAATCTATTTTTACCACTTTTTGAATCTGCAACCCTGCTGTCTCTATTGGGGGCAACATGTCTTGGAGAATCTGACATATGAAAGAAGTTCATTCTCTACCGTAGCAAACGTCAACATCGTTAAAGAAAAAGTCATTTGAGTGTGCAGAACACCATCTATACGTAACCAGGGGAATGTCATGTAAGAATTATCTTAAGGACAGTGGGCCGTATTCAGACCTCCGGCCGCATTGCATATGCATATGCGGCCGGAGTTTACCGATATGAACTACTGCACATGCGCAGTAATTTTGTTGCGACATCTACGTTACTTTTTGCAACGTAGATTGCGTATACGCGGTCTGAATACGGCCCAGTATTCACAGATCAGAATGAGTTAGGTGTGGCAGTATCCACACCTAATCCATCTGACCGTCCTCCAACCCGACCCCCGTTTTTTTAACTCTCAAGAGTGCCATAGGGCTTCCTTATCTAACCGTTCATATTTTCCTGCTTAAGAAGGAAAATATGGAAGGTTATCCCTTCCCCCGATCCACAAGAACAGAGACTGCTTTGACACGCCTCTTCCTTCTTTAATTTCTTTAAAAACCGCTCTTAATCTACGTACCTAAATGTTACGTAGATTGCGCAAATGACCTACTAAACATGCGTAATAGGTGATTTCACAAACAACTGAACTTAAGAAGCCGCACCTTCTTAAGTGCGAATAAGGTCCTAAGATCCTATCTTATCCATGACCAACCCTCTATTTCTTTGTTTGAAGGGTAATTCCTAATACCCTGTGTCTGTAAAATGAGTCATTCCACTTTCAATCTCTGACCAGTGATGTTCAGCACTGAATAAATGAAACCACAGACGTAGTAAAAATCATTCCAGGTATAAATGTCACTATTGTTTTGTTTTCTTTCTAATAGTACTTTATATCCATTTAAACACCCATTTATGAAATCAGTGAGTATCATAAAACAGTGTACTGTGTACTCTCTGGTTCACAGAACTAATGACCTGCATTTTTCAGAAACGTCAAAAGAAATACTGACTAATAAGAAAACTACCAGTGCTTTATTCATCCTCTGCTGGGAAGAAACTCGCTTTCATAAAAAACAATGGACACAGCAAAATTCCCTATATAACGTAGGGCCAGGGCTGTAACTAGGGATGTGTGATAGGGGCGGCTGCCCAGGGCGCAAAGCTTAAGGGGGCACCAGTAAGTTAATATTTATGGTTAAATTGGCTTGGAATTCAGGGTCAGGGGGCACCATTGTTCCTTTTTGCCCCTGGCACTAAAATTCCTAGTTATGGCTCTGCCTCTGCCAGCCTAAGGGCCAGATTCACAGCCCCGAACGGATTGCATATACGTTCTTAATTTACCAATAATAGCTACTACACATGCCGCATTTATGCAATCTACGTAACGAAATGATACGTAGATTACGTAAAATAGTTACTACGCATGTGTAGTAGCTGTTATCGGTAAATTAAGGACGCATGTGCAATACGTCCGGGGCTGTGAATCCGGCCCTAAACCCCATATGGTGGGCCAGGGGGAACATGTAAATTTCACAGAGTGGGCTGGCTTTAAGAGTTTCGTGGTTGTACGGAGCGCTGATCCACATGGAACATGGGGTGTTCCTCCATAGATAGGGATAATGGGGTAGATCCAGAGCCACGTTTCCTTTCCGTTTCAACACGTAGCGTATTTACGCTATCGTAATTACTATGCACTCCCCTCGGTCGCACGTATTTTTGCCATTTTATGCTTTCCAAACCCTACCTTAACTTTTCAAAGCGTAATTCCTGTCGGCCGTCATGGCTGAACGTACTTACGCGCCTAAGCACGCCCATACTGTACGATTTAAATGTCTCACCCCGGCTACGAAGCGTAATTACAGGTGTCGTATGGCTGGCACGCCCCTTTGTCCATAGTCACGCTCTTGATACTAGGCTGGTACGCACGTTCAGAGTTATGTGCTGTAACATCTGCTGCGCACATACGCAGTACATACAAAATAGCGTTTTTACGTCTCAGGCTGGTGTAAATACGCTAGCGGATGTAGCTCTGGATCTGGGCCAATGTGGGCATTTCTTTGTATTAGCAGCTGACTTTCTTTTTAGTTCCTCTAGATCTCCGGCAGCAGCTCACAATAGGCTGGATCCAGACCTTGTTAAGTGCATGAACTTAGTTACTCACGGGCTAAACCATGTTAATTTCAGGGGGAGCCAAATTAATTGTATTCTTTGCATGCAGGGATATATCTTTGAATTGCTTACTGCACTCAGAAACTGACCAGCTTTACTATCACACTGTTATTCAGCCTTGGGATAGGAAACATCACCTCTCTCCTCTAAAACTGTTTGCAGCAGATGAAATATGACTCCCCTGCAATCAACATGTTTTAGCCCAGCTCCCCTGCAATCAACATGGTTTAGCCCAGGAGTAACTAATTTCATGCACTTAACTAGGTGTGGATCCAGCCCAACGGGTGTAACCCCTCAGTGCAACTCCGACCTGCCCCACAGCTGACAGTCTAAGCCATCCTTGACTACATTTTGCAATAATATCATTTTTCATTTTCAAATATCTTTTATGATTTTTACAATCTTGCCGTTGTATTTTATTTAATTAGATTTATTTTTTTAAACCATATTAGGGATCAAATGGCATAAATAGGCATACAAATGAAATGATAAAACAGGTACAATTAGCAATCCACTGGTACATGTAGTTGTGTCCCCTGCTGTGTTACACTGCTCAGCCTATATCCTGTGCTTTTCTCTTTGCATATTGCAAAGGTGTGCTCATTAGCTGTAATAGCCATTCAGACTGCCCACGCATGGAATGAGTTGTAGGAATTATTGCTCCTACGTGTCAGTAATGAGTACTGAAAAACTTTGCATCTGGTCCCACGTATTCGTAATTTAATTAGAATCTTCAGTACAAACCCTAAGGACAGAGGGCCGTATTCACAGATATGTTATTTTAAAAGTACGCAATTATATCCACGCACGTAGCAAGGCAACACCCACCAACACCCACGACACTCCCCTCTCCCGGTTGTCCAATCGTAGACTTACACCTCCATAGACCACTCTGATCTTTAAGTGTGTATTTACGTGTGTGTATGACTTCCATGCGTGCGATTCAGTAAAGCCCCGCCCTCAAGCGTTCATTTTAATGCCTCCCCCCACCCACTTTCATGTAAATTTCTAACTGCGTATTTCTACGCCACCCATCCGTACGTGTGTCCCCAAGTGCGATTCACATGTCCGTGCCTAAAGCACTTTCGTGCGTATATTCAACGTAACTTACATAAAGTTACTACGCATGTGCAGTTAAAACGTACCTAAAAATACGCACGCAACTCCACGTGAAAACGAACAGGGGCCCGTGGTACACACTCTGCACCAAAATCTATATTTTCACATTAAGTATGCATACAGGCCAGGCGGCTCACATGCTTTTTTTAAAATGTCCTATTTGCGGGGGAGGGGTGTCGCGGGATAAATTCTTTGGTGTGGGGGGGTTGAGGCCTTAGGGGATGTGCAAGTACAAATCCTGCACAAGCAACCCCTTACTTCTTAAACCGCCCCTGGGTTCAAAGGCCCAAATAGTAGAGAATGGGTTGGTGGCAGGGTTGCTGACTCTCCCGGAATGTCCGGGAGACTCCCGAAATTCGGGCAGTACTCCCGGTATCCCGGGAGAGCCAGCAAATCTCCCGCAAGTGACTTATATGTATAGTGAGTATACTAGTGTTGCTAGGCACAGGAAGGGACTTGATGACGCAATCTGCGGCATCAAGCCTCGTCCCGACCCCTATTGCAAGTAAAAACACGGCAGTATGAGACAGGGGGCGGAGCCTAATGACACAATTTGCATAAACCGCGTCATAAAGCCCCGCCCCTGCATGCGTCGCTAGCTTCTCTCCGGGATCTCCCGGAGGAAAGCTGACACAAGTCGGCAACCATGGTATGCAGTCCTTGAAAATGGGCCATACAGTGGGCCCCTTCCCACCAGCAATGAGGTCTGGGAAACCTCATTGACACTGACAGCAGCTCTCTATTCTGTGCCCAGACAGATCTTAAGAGCCATCCTCTGGTCAGAGCTATAGATAGTGTCTGCCGGCCAGCACTGATCATGGAGGTTTTATGGGTACTCAGAAACACCCTCTGCGAAGAGCATATTCTAAGAAGGGTACTTCAACCCATTGGTTTATGATTCTATCACTAAAATAACCTTACTTTAATAACTCACTTTAAAAACTCCATCGATTTGGTTGAAAAATACGCTCCTTAAATAAATGGCTAAAAAAAGTTACTTCAGGGCCCCTAAAGGATTAGCTGCAATGTGAGGGGAGGCATTTCATTTTTTGTTTTTTTGTCATAAGACAGCCTTAAGTCACCCGTGTGGATCAGCAGTCCATAAACTGCTAATCTGCAGAGAACCACTAAATCCCAGGGGATGTGTTGCCTCGTTGGATGAATCTAGACGTGTATGGATGCCTGGAGATCCCTGGGGAACATCTGTCAGGCACATGTGCACCTCCATCCACACACCTGACTTACACACCTTGGGCCTGATCCAGCCCTACAAATGAGCGCGGTGCGTGTTACCATTCAGCGTAAAAACTTAGCACTCCCCCAACACTCCCCTTACTTTTATTTATTTACGCCAGCTAAACCCTACCCTTACTTTTCCCTGCGTTATGTTGCCTGCCCGTTCTTACTACCGCAACGTAACTAGGTAACCCAGCCCATACTGTACGATTTAAATAACTCCCCCCGCCTACATTTTCTAAATCCAACATATTTCCGGTATTCGTATTTTTGGCACGCCCTTTTCAACGGTTATACGCAAATAATACGGCCGCCCGATTTACGCTTAAGAAGTTACGAATTTACGCAGGAAAACATCTGCATGCGTATGCGCAGAACGGTCGAAATGTCGATTTTACGCCGGCGTGACCACGCGAGCGGACGTAGGTCTGGATCAGGCACCTTGAGTGCTTTAATTGGGTGTTGGGCAGGGGTTAGGATTTGGTCCATAGATAGCTCCAGACATCTTACCAGTGTGTACTGCCCCAATATGCTGCAGAATACTTAGACACTGCACTGCATTGTGGGATTTTATTTCCTGAGCTCCTAATTTTTTCAATCAGCGATATCCAGATATTTGGAGAAAACTTTAGTGTGTACTGACACAATATTCACTGCAACACTTCCATTCAGATTTCTGCATATCGCCACCTTGTGTATGACCGTGTCATTGCAGCAAAGGTTTATTTGAATAGTTAGTAAAACAATCCACAGGAAACTATAAAGCGGAGTGAACAGGGGCATCATTATTCAGGTCAGCATTTTAAATCATTATTGCCGTTTGGCAAGATGTTACATAGGGCCTGATCCAGAGGTACGCCCGCCGTCGCTAGGACGGCGGGCAACCTACCTAAAAATACGCACGCAACTCCACGTGAAAACGAACAGGGGCCCGTGGTACACACTCTGCAACAAAATCTATATTTTTACATTAAGTATGCATACAGGCCAGGCGGCTCACATGCTTTAAAAAAAAAAAAATCCTATTTGTGGGGGAGGGGTGCCGCAGGATAAATTCTTTGGTGTGGTGGGGTTGAGGCCTTAGGGAATGTGCATGTACAAATCCTGCACAAGCAACCCCTTACTTCTTAAACCGCCCCTGGGTTCAAAGGCCCAAATGGTAGAGAATGGGTTGGTGGTATGCAGTCCTTGAAAATGGGCCATACAGTGAGCCCCTTCCCACCAGCAATGAGGTCTGGGTAACCTCATTGACACTGACAGCAGCTCTCTATTCTGTGCCCAGACAGATCTTAAGAGCTATAGATAGTGTCTGCCGGCCAGCACTGATCATGGGGGTTTTCTGGGTACTCAGAAACACCCTCTGCGAAGAGCATATTCTACGAAGGGTACTTCAACCCATTGGTTTATGATTCTATCACTAAAATAACCTTACTTTAATTACCCACTTTAAAAACTCCATCGATTTGGTTGAAAAATACGCTCCTTAAATAAATGGCTAAAAAAAGTTACTTCAGGGCCCCTAAAGGATTAGCTGCAATGTGAGGGGGGCCATTTCTTTTTTTGTTTTTTTGCCATAAGACAGCCTTAAGTCACCCGTGTGGATCAGCAGTCCATAAACTGCTAATCTGCAGAGAACCACTAAATCCCATCCCTACTGTAAAATTGAAATGCCCCCCACCCCCTCCACCTTACGGCGTTTAGGCTTAGGGGATGTGTTGCCCTGTTGGATGGATCTAGACGTGTACAGAATTAAGTTCCGTATGCTTGGAGATCCCTGGGGAACATCTGTCAGGCACGTGTGCACCTCCATCCACACACCTGACTTACACACCTTGGGCCTGATGCAGACCTACGAATGAGCGCGGTGCGTGTTACCGCTCAGCGTAAAAACTTAGCACTCCCCCAACACTCCCCTTACTTTTATTTATTTACGCCGGCTAAACCCTACCCTGTACGATTTAAATACCTCCCCCGCCTACATTTTCTAACTCCAACGTATTTCCGGTATTCGTATTTTTGGCACGCCCCTTTCAACGATTATACGCAAATAATACGCCAGCCTGATTCACGCTTAAGAAGTTACGAATTTACGCAGGAAAACATCGGCACACGTATGCGCAGAACGTTCGAAATGTCGATTTTACGCTGGCGTGACCACGCGAGCGGATGTAGGTCTTGATCAGGTACCTTGAGTGCGTTTATTGGGTGTTGGGCAGGGGTTAGGATTTGGTCCATAGATAGCTCCAGACATCTTACCAGTGTCTACTGCCCCAATATGCTGCAGAATCCTTAGACACTGCACTGCATTGTGGGATTTTATTTTCTGAGCTCCTAATTTTTTCAATCAGCGATATCCAGATATTTGGAGAAAACTTTAGTGTGTACTGACACAATATTCACTGCAACACTTCCCATTCAGATTTCTGCATAGCGCCACCTTGTGTATGACCGTGTCATTGCAGCAAAAGTTTATTTGAACAGCTAGTAAAACAATCCACAGGAAACTATAAAGCGGAGTGTACAGGGGCATCGTTATTCAGGTCAGCATTTTAAATCATTATTGCTGTTTGGCAAGATGTTACATAGTAAGTTAAAACTATCAGTGTTCACCCAGCATGAGTGTAAAAATGTCACCTGTCATGCATCTTTGTCACCAGGGCCGCCATCAGGGGGGGACAGCCGGGGCTACTGTCCCTGGGCCCGGACCTGCTGGGGGCCCGCTGATACTTACCTAGCTCTGTAGCAGCGCTATCCTACCGCCGATACTTGCTGCTAACTGCTATTCAGTAGCCGGCCAATACGCATGGAAGTTCTTCCCTGCGCACTGGCCCGCTGTTAAAGCGTGTCTGCCGGGCCCCGCCCCTATGTGACGCCCCCTAGGGGGCACGGCCCCGTGGCTGGGTCCCGGGCCCTGCATTTGATGGTGGCGGACCTGTTTGTCATGGAATCTGGAGTTTGTGTCTCCTGGGCTATATTATGGTCACAATAACATTGTGCAGTTTGTTTTGCTGACTAGTACACAATGCTGTTCTATATGGGTAATAAAAGAAACAGTCTTAATCCCTAAAACAACTTGCTCACAGCTTACTGCTCCCACGTCAAAACTTTGAATGCGTTGCCTGTAATTTATCAGCTTTTAGCCTCTTGTCAGAATTATACAATTCACACATAACTGGTCCAGAGGGATCTGGAAACAACCGTCTCATTCAGGCAGCAGAGCCACTGAATTAGGCCAGTTGTAAAGCAATGCAATGATAAGGTAATGCTTGGTACTATGCAATGGAGTTTTACAAACTTAAAAATAGCTGAGAAAATATAATGAAGCCATAAGAATGAAAATAAGAACAAGAAAGCAGAACAATCATAAGGGTACTATCAAATACACAGATTGGGCCTGATCCAGACCTACGCCGATGTGCTATGCTTACTAAAGCACAGTGTATCAGCGTTCATTTTGACCGACACTCCCTCTGTGCGGGCGTATGGCCCCTTCCTTACGCCGGCTGAAGGCTACCATAACTTCAGCGTAAGGAAGGGGCCATATGCTCACACAGGAGGGTATGGCTGCCTAGCACGCCCTCCCACCCTCATTTAACTACCTCCCCCCCCGCCCACCTACACTAACCTGAACGTGGGGACGCTGGCCGATCTTACGCTTACGACCGCCGTCCTAGCGACGGCGGGCGTAGGTCTGGACCAGGCCCAAAGACACCTTAATAATGCCTTGCTCTCCACGCAGCTGAGCATCTGCACCGCTAAACACTCCTCTCACACAGAAGGACTTCCATTATCCAGGTCTCACCTTTAAGTACTGCGATTCCTGCCGATGTAAGATGGCGGTGGTGCGTAAACCTGGATGCTGTACATTGTAATACCAAGCCACGCCCCCTTTTGAGCACAGCACCGCCCCTCTGTCACAGGCTGTCGTTCCTCTTAAGTCTGGCTATGGTGTAATGCGTTCTGATTGGGTAGCACAGATGTGCAGAATAATCACTGCGATCCGCTCTCTACACACAGAAAATAAGAGAAACCGTATGTCAGAACCTGTCCCAAAATTCTGTATGTAACAACATATTTACTGACTAGCTATCAATCACATATACACATACTGTACATACATACACATACATACATACATACATACATACATACACACATACATACATACATACATACATACATACATACATACACACATACATACATACATACATACATACATACATACATACACACATACATACATACATACATACATACATACATACATACACACATACATACATACATACATACATACATACATACATACACACATACATACATACATACATACATACATACACCACATGCTCCCCTTGCAAATAATCCTTGGCCAACTTAACAGGGCAAATTTCAGAAACCAGGTGACAATTAACTGTCACTCATCTACCCTTACCCAGATGATCCGTCTTAGAAACATAGGGGTAGATCCTGACCTAAGTGTTTGATATTTTTCATCGCATATTTACGCTAACGTACTTTCTATGCACTCCCCTAGGCACTCCCCTCACTCGTACGTACTTTGGCCATTTTACGCTTCCCAAACCCTACCTCAACTTTTCAAAGCGTAACTACTGACGTACGTAATGGATTCCCGTACGTAACCGCCTAATACTGTGCGATTTAAATGCCTTCCTCCGCCTACAAAACCTAACTACGGGTGTCGTATGGATGCCACGCCCCTTCGGCCATAGTTACGCTGATAGTACGTACTTTCAAAGTTATGTGGCTCCACGCCTGCCGCACGCATGTGCAGTAAATACAAATAGGCGATTTTACGTCAGCGGCTAGCGTAGAAACTCTAACGTACTTAGGTCTGGATCTACTCCAAGTTGCTTTTGCTTGGTAATGTTTAATTTTTAATTTTTTTTTATGTTTATTTGCATTTTCCTGCTGTATTACATGTGTTGTGGAGGTCAGGACATGCTGGCACATGTGACAGTTACAATGTCAGCTTACTTTGGCATCTATTAAAGAAGCCATTTCATGCTGATACATGTAGTGTTCCACAGACACAATTTTGTAAGCCTAGCCCCTAGGGACCTCCAACTGCTACACTGCTATACACAACCATCATGTTTGACTTGTGTAGACATACAAAGCAAGGCCCACACAGTACATTCACCAGCCCGGTCTTGCCTTTTCATTAACAAGTGGGCACAATTGGCAGGTCTGGATTTGTGAAATGTATTGATTATATGTAAATTGGATTTATAGCCATTCTACAGCCTACAATTCATATCTGAAGAACAACACTGTCATTTATTAAAAAGCCATTTAAATGTTACAAATGATGTTCTGGCAAAGCAAATTATACTAATTTAAAACATAAAATAAATAAGTCAGGTGTTCTAATCAGGGACAATTATGCCCAAACAATATATTTTTTTTCTTTCAAATTATCCTGAGGCAAAAGGATTTGCTATAATTATTTAAAATGTTTCCAATTTCTGTATTTATATCAATTGTAATTCAACAATAAGGAGCAGCCCTTATTCTCCTTGACAAACCATATAACTCTACAAGGGATTGATATATATTTATGTTTGGCAGTGGAAGTTTATTAGAAGAAGAGACAGATAAAAACAAATTTTCAGCTGTCTCTATTTCGCAAATAGCTCTATTTGTTGCACCCACCGCTGACATCTCTGGAGAGGTGAGTAACCTCTCCGGGGATTTTTAGCGTTAGGGTTACACTCTTAAGAAGGGAGGGTTTAGGTTAAGGCCATAGAAGGGGAGGGTTAGGTTCAGGCTTCAGCGAGGAGGGTCTTAGGGTTAGGCTATAGAGAAGGGAGGGTTAGGGTCAGGCTAGGGAGAAGGGAGTATTAAGGTCAGGCTGTGGGGAAGGGAGGGTTAGGGTCAGGCACCGGGGAAGGAAGGGTTAGGGTAATGGAAGGGGAGGGTTATGGTTAGAATTAGGGGAAGGGTTGGGGTTAGTTATTCCACTTATCTATCGGAGCATCATGTTCAGTGCTCCTGGGATCGATTGCTATGCCTCATTGAAATAAGGTCGTTCTTTGTGGGGACCCACACCCCATTCTATTTAAAAACAGAGCACTGTCTCCACAGTTCCAATACAACTTGGTCATTCAAGATGCCTGGTTTCTGTTTACTAATTGGGAGATCTCTGTCTGCAGTCTTCAGCTTGCAGCTATCAGCCTGCAAAACCAGCCAGCAGTAATCAGCCGGATTATCCCAGTCAGCAGTAAACAGTCTGCAGATTACTATTCCAGCTTCAGACCTCTGCAGTCTGCAGATTGTTATTCCTGGCCCAGGTCATGTCAAGTCCTGTTCCAGTTCATGTCCATTCCTGGTCCAGTCCAGGTCAAGTCAAGTTCAGTCCAGTCCTGGCCCAGTCCAGGTCAAGTCAAGTTCAGTCCAGTCCTGGTCCAGTCCAGGTCAAGTCAAGTTCAGTCCACTCCTGGTCCAGTCCAGTCCAGCTAAGCTTATCAAGTCTAATCCAGTCCTGGTTAAGTCCAGTCCATTCAAGCTTGTTTTGTCCAGACCAGCCAAGTCTGCCTTGTCCAGTCCAGTCTAGTCCAGTCCAGTCAAACTTGTTTTATTTAGTCCAGCTAAGTCTGCCTTGTCCAGTCTAGTCAAGGCTTGCTGTGTATCTTAACCCTTTGCCCACTAACACATCAGCAGATCACATATCAAACCCTCTAGTTTCCAACACCATGCTGAAACCTTATCAAGTCCCGGAAACCTAGAGCGGATACCTAACCAAGTTAGTCCATGATATACATTCTCTTTACCTCTCACACACAGTGCACTCTATAATATATTATCTTTACCTCTCACACACAGTGCACCCTATAATACATTCTCCATACCTCTCACACAGAGTGAAGCAGTGAACCATGTAATACATTTTCCATACCTCTCAAACAGTGAAGCAATGAACCCTATAATACATTCTGTTGCTCACACACAGTGCACCCAATAATACATTCTCTTTACCTCTCACACACAGTGCACCCTATAATACATTCTCCCTACTTCTCACACAAACACACAGTGCAATTAAGCTATACTAATGGTAATCTACATAACTAGCTGTACCTTGTGATACTGAATTGAAGGTATCCATCCATCCTTATTTAAGACCTGTTATACATATTATACTTGTTATATTGGTGTCTATTTGGATCTGGTTTAGAGCTGGCCATAAACTATCGGGTAATCTGGCTTACCCTCCAATATCTGAGCATTGTGAACAATCATTGTTCAGTGTATGGACATAAATTTAATTGGGAAATGCTAGAAGATAGCCAGAAAACAGCCAGATGACAATAATATCGTCCAATCTGATTAAAAGCTCTAACGACTGACATTCCAATCTTACTAGCATGGGAGGAAAATTTCTGCGTATCACTAACTTACACTGTGAAGGTGTTCACAACTATAGCTCTGGACAGGACTAGCTTTATTCTTCATGGAGTTATATTTAATTTTCTTCATTAGCTGTTTGAAATGTAAATGACAACTACTTACTGAATATACAGTTTACTAAAACACATACTTCTTTTGTATACATAAAATGCATGTATACATATTGTGACATACTTATAAATTTAAGGATAAAGTTTAAATGAATTATATACAGGATTTCATAATACGTATATACTGTAGCTTCTGGCATGGGTCTGACAAGATAACCTTTATTCAAACTCATTCTCTTGTCTTCAAAGGGCAACAGGGATCAGATATAAAAGCAATGGCCCTGATTCTGAATCACAGTTAAGAGTAAAATTGCAAACTTACCTAAATATACACACGTGAACAATCCGCAATACCGATTCAGATAATGAACCCGATTAACAAATCCCCCTGCGTCAGGAGTGCTACGTAAGGTCTTTGCTCTGTATATAGGTACGTGCGGACTTAATTAGTTATGAATCGGACGTGCATTTAGTTGCTTAAAATTGGTTATGATTCAAATACGTAAAACGTAACTAAATGCACTGGTTATGATTCGGAAACGTTTTTTTTTCTTTGTTTTAAAAACAGCAAGTACTCTCATTAACATAGTTAAACAAAAGTAGCCTCTAAAATACAACTTTAAATAGATATAATCATGACAAACTTTACAAAACACAACTGCATTATGCATGAAGATAAACAACACAAAGAACCAATACAGTTAAATAAATAAATGTAATGTTGTTTGGTCACAACATTTTAAATGAAAGAAAACCTTCAAAAACTAAACCCCAAAAATGGCACCTTTACAAGGTTAAAGTCTTGCACAAAATGTAAAATCAGCATAGGATTATAAAAACGAGCCTTTATTTGTTACATTTAAAAACACACATCCATTGATTAAAAACACGTGGCCACAACTAAGTAAGAGAAGACACATGGCCTCACAGCAAACAACATAGATCATCAACTTACGAGTGGTCAAGGGCTACCTTAACTTTTGCCGTGTGTATAATAGTTTACGCAAGGCTCTCCTACTTGTGAATCAGTCCTAACTGTTGGAACGCCCATACTGTACATTAGTAGCCCGTGTGCGGCTCATTTGAATTAAGAGTCTTGTCCCTCTAGCCACGCATGCTTCCGTGTGTATATTTGTGTTCAGGACATGCGCAGTTTAACTGATCGTAAAAATACGCACAGAGATTCTGCACTATATCTGTCCATGCTATGAATGAAAACTTGTATTGATGAGGAAAAAGTGATAAAAGAACCCCTCAATAGAGCTTCTTAGCCTCAGTCCAATACAGAGATAGTCACTTTTCTAATCTATACCAAGTATTACACATATTTAACTGTCACACAATTCATTTATTAACAAGTTTTTATATAACACCATCATAATACACAGCGCTTTACAATTTAAAACAATCATTCATCAGTCTCTGCCTCATTAAAGTTTATAGACCAACTTCCCTTACAGAAGACAGACAGACACAGACTAGGGATCATTTTTAGTCAGCCACTGCTCGTATATATATCTTAAATTGCAATGCTTATAAAAATACATTTATATACAATGTTAAAAATGAAATTGAAGCACAACATATCATTACTGTATTATAAGATCAAGAAAACTTTTTATTCCCACCATATCACACATAGCATTATATTGTGGAGATGTAATAGTGGTCAATGCTTGTTCAGATTCTTGGCTGTATTTAATAATTTAATTTATTATTATATGAAATTCATGCGTTTTTTTAAATTTCTTTATAAGAAAACACTTGTAGCATCAACTAGAGTGCTATTCCTACACATACAATGACTAAGGCTGAAGACTGTGTATTTGTCACCTTGAATGGATAAATGTAATCTCTGCTGGGTAGTCTAGAGTTACTCTACGTAAGATCGCAGAGAACCACTCGTAAATCAGTAGTTAATGAAATGACATTATACAATTTGTGATAGATGGAATTAACTTAAATGAAGAAAATACACCCCCGTGACAGGAAGCAGCAATAATGATCAGACAGGTACTTTGATATAGAAGTTCTAGAGAGCTGATAGTGTGATTGCTGTGCTGCTTGCACAATGCTAGGGATTGTCCATAACGAGCAAAGGTTCTCTCTTCAATTCCCTCTTCTGACCTGAGCCATGTATTAGAGATACGGGGCCGCATGCAGAGTTCCGGCCGCATTGCATTTGCTGCCGGACTTTGCCGAAATGTACCACTGCACATGCGCAGTCATTTTGTTACGTAATCTACGTTACTTGTTGCAACGTAGATTGCATATATGCGGTCTTAAAGACCGGCGTATACGCAATCTACACTGCAAGATTGCGGGCTCTGTGGGCTCTGCATACGGCCCACGCTCACCAAACTTGTCCCTTCTTATAATACCCAATAAGTTTGTTTCAATTTATAACTATAAGTTTTACTTCCATTGTTTAGGTAGATCAATGAACCAAGTTTTATATTCAGGATGCAGTTGACCTATTTTGACAATAATACAGTCACCAGCTGTATCATTTGACAAAATGCAGAAAATTGCTATTGGGAAGAGGTACCTATTTCAACCCATTTCAATAGTGTTAGGCTTAGGTTAGCATTAGGCTTCAAGAATAGGGGTTAGAGATAGGGGTTAAGAGGAGGGTTAGGGTTAGGCTGGAGACATGGAGAATTAGGATTAGGGCTCAAGAAAGGAAAGGTTAGTGTTAGGCTGCAGAAAATGGAGGGTTAGGGGTAAGGGTAGGGCTAAGAAAGAAGTGCTTACTGGTCGGCTGTAAATCTTTGGAACTATGGAAGTCACACCACCGCTGCTGTAAAAAATGGAGATTGCCAGCATTTGATGGCAGTCGCCATATAGCTGCTGTTCGATGGTCTGTCACAAAATAGACCATTTCATGGCGAACCATATCCGTAAATTCACTTAGAGTCGTCCAGCAAAATGCTTGTTTTTCATATACGCTGAGTGTAAAATGACCGCATATTGTGTGGGAACATGAGCACTTGTGGAACTTTGTACTGATAATGGGGTAGATCCAGAACTACGTGTGCCGTACGTTTATTCGCGGAGCGTATTTTCGCACACGTAAGTTCGCTACACTCCCCTCGGCACACCCCTTGAACGGACGTATTTTGTCAAAATACGCTACCCAAACCCTACCTTAACTTTTCCAAACGTAACAGCATACGTCCGCTAATGGACGTACTGACTACGCAAACGTACGCAGCTTAGCACGCCCATACTGTACACTTTAAATACCACCCCCCGCCTACTTCACGTAAAACGAACGTATTGTTGACTAACGTAAATTTGGCACGCCCACACGTAAGTATTTACATGAGACATACGTGAATCACCCATACGTCCTAAATTACGCTACGTGAATGTGCGTATTTTCTATGGTGCGCATGCGCAGTGCGTACAAATCTGCGAATTTACATCTCCGCCACGCGTAAAATCGCAAAAAAACGTAGTTCTGGATCTGCCCCAATGTTTACAATGATTGGGTGGGATTCATACAAAGCGTATGCTAGGTGTAAGAGGGAAGGTATTTTAATTGTGCATTTTTTTTTATTGTCCTCAATTTATGTGAGCACAGTGGGGAAATATTAGGGTAGGGGTCCTGCTGTCGTAACTCTATTGCATGTGAGGGGAAACTACTTTCCTCACAAGGACAGACTTACGATCCGTTCACCCTTTTTGCGCAGTCCTTATTTAAAATGGGGTCAGCAGGGAAAATGTGAGGCACAATCAACGGATCATAAGTCTGTCCATGGAAGTGTAGTGGTTTCCCCTGGTAATTATGCGCCTCAGGATACAGTATACGGCATGGCAGGTCTGGATCAGGTCCATTGATATTAGCGTTACCATTATATCCACCTCAGTAAGTGCTACGTGTATTACAAAACTTACATCTGTTACTACAGATGGATGTTAGAGAACAGTAAATTGATCACAGAGGATAATGCTTTCCTTATAGATATAGCAAACTTCAAAGTCACAAGACCTTTTAAGTTACACGTCAAGCTATATTGCAGCAGTGTTTTCTATAACCCTGTCGTAAGCCCTTTACAAATAACCCCTTTACAGTGGACAAATTGGATAAATTTACCACCTTTTACTTAAAACCAAAATAACATTCAGGCGCGTTGCCAGTGTGTACTCTGTGATAAAAGACAGGCTGCCTGAGATAGTCAGGCTTTTATTTCAGAACAAAGAGGTTGATATTATATTTAGTTTTGTATAGATGAATGGTTGGAATATGGTAATGGTCTGCTATAACGTAAGTATAATTATTACTGTGAAAATATTGAATGGCCAAATGATCTACTTGAAAGTGATTAGAGAGGAAAAAGGGCAAGGAGTCCTTGGTAGGGAAAACAAATGACAAATGATATCTATTCATTTTCCCAATTGCAGAGCATTAATATACATGTTATTTCTTTTTCTGCAGCACTAATGGCTGAATGTTTTCTCAGGATGCTGCAGGAGGAATGTAACAAATCAAAATAAAATATTACTTTGGACCGGATTCTTGTGAACAGGACTTAGTTGTATGGATGGGCGGGACATGACAAGACCAGGCGGGACTGGGGGTGGAGCTGGGTGGGGCCTCTGTCTGATAGACTCTGGCAGCTTGCTTACAGTGCAGGGGGGAGCGGCTGCCCTTTCCTGGAGGCCCGTAGCCACATATCTTACACCTCCTGTAGTTACATCCATTTAGTAATCCATACGCAGACAAATTAGGTCTTTGGATCTGTTTCTTTCATATTAATTAAAGAAGGAAATATCTGATAGTTCAAATGTGAATTTTAGCTTTTATAAATTTATGAAAATCTCTAGCAGACATAAAATGAAATTTAGATTAATTGATTCAAAGCTCAGGTAGAGGTCACAAAACCCAATGCAAAACAAGTGCTTAAATAAAAAAGTACCGTAAATACATAAAATAATATATACACACAGACCCACACACCACACACACACACATATACATATATATATACACAGTCATACACGCACACATTTATATTATATACACACAAAAACAAATATATAGGACTGTCTGGATACAGGAGGGGCAATAAGGCTGGGCAAACTGAATGAGGGGACAATAAGGCTGACTGCACACAAATAAAGTTGGGGAAATAAGGCTGGGTGGTCACAGGCGGGTCAATTAGGAGGGGCAATAAGGCTGGGCAAACTGAATGAGGGGACAATAAGGCTGACTGCACACAAATAAAGTTGGGGAAATAAGGCTGGGTGGTCACAGGAGGGTCAATTAGGTCACTCATATAGAGGGGCTTTAAGACTGGCTGAATATAGAGAGGGGGCAATAAATGGAGGGGACAATAACGCTGACACAAATAAAGAGGGGGCAATAAGGCTGGCTGGCCACACCAAAGGAGGGGCAATAAGGCTGAGTGGACACACAAAGAAGGGGCTATAATACTGGCTGGACACAATGAGGGGGCAATAAGACTGGAGAAGGTGAGGACAACAAGGTTGACTGGACACAAATAAAGAGGGGGCAATAAGATCGGCTGGGCAAACAAAAGAAGGGGCAATAATGCTGGTTGGAAAAACAAACAGAAAGAGGGGACAATAAGGGTGACTGGACACAAATAAAGAGAGAGCAATAAGCATGGCTGGACAAAGAAGGAGGGGACAATAAATTTGACTGGACACAAGTAAAGAGGAGGGAAATAATGCTAGCTGGACACAGAAGGAGGGGCAATAAGGGTGACTGGACACAAATAAAGAGAGAGCAATAAGCATGGCTGGACAAAGAAGGAGGGGACAATAAATTTGACTGGACACAAGTAAAGAGGAGGGAAATAATGCTAGCTGGACACAGAAGGAGAGGCAATAAGGGTGACTGGACACTCATAAAGAGTGGTCTGGGGGGCAATAAGGCTGGCTGGACACAGAATTAGGGGCAATAAGGCTGGGTGGACACTCATAAAGAGGGGTCTATAAGACTGGCTGGACAAAGAGAGGGCAATTAGACTGGCTGGGCATATAAAAGGAGGGGCAATAATGCTGGAATGGCAAGCAGAAGGCAAGGACAATAAGGCTGACTGAACACAAGCAAAGAGGGGGGCAATAAGGCTGGCTAGACACAGAAGGAGGGGCAATAAGGCT
>WWET01001119.1:146994-160781 GCA_011038615.1 Limnodynastes dumerilii | reverse complement strand
TGTGTGTGTATGTGTATATGTGTGTGTGTGTGTGTGTGTGTGTGTATATATATATATAAGTGGAAATTTAGAAGTGGGGGTATGGAAATTTAAGCGCCTCCTGACCACTACATCTGAGTACTGGGATAACTCTACAGGAAGGGTGAATTTATGGCATAGACACTTGTGTTGTTTTACGCTTGAATCGCTAAATTTAAGGTACGCGTTTTTAACCATTTTATGTCCTAATAAAATTACACTTTTAATGCACTATTAGGCGCTCCCTGTCTATCTTTATCATATATGTATATATGTATATATAATACTCACATATACATATATGTGGGAAAGCTTGGAGACACCACATAAATATATACTATCTACAAATCAATTTAAAAATTGTTATGTGATTGCTTTTCTGTCTACATTGCTTTACAGACCAATATTTCTTTATTATTTATGTTAGGAAATTGGTTTAATCTCTTAAATTGAGATGATCAGAACAACATATAAAACAATAGAAAGCACACATACATAAATCTCAGAATAATATACGTTTATTTTCCTTTTACTTAAATACAATGATTCCTAAAGGGTGAAGTGATTATGATTTGTGACAACTTTCAGAGTAATACCAACAACCTCTCTCTTTCACAGGGGATTTTCTATCTTTCTCCGTAACAACTACAGTTAAAAATAAACGCAGCCAGCTATCACAGCTACGGAATCATGTGGTCAAGTAAAATGTGCTTTTATGTCAGACAGCTTTGATCCACTGTGGTAGTCAAAGTCGGGTCCTTTAGCCTGGCACATTTCTTAAGAAAAACAAACAGATTAAATCAGTTTATTTTTTGCAAAGTAATGCTGTCAAGACCAGTCGCCTGCAGCACATTTTGTGCCCATGCAACACAAATTGACTGCTATCTTAGTATCATTGTCAAACAGGGAGATATCTACTGTGGGGCATGGATGTAGAGGTATAGCTTGCCTACTTGCATTTGCCAACATGACAGGCTTGCGCTGAACGATAATTTGCATCACTTTTCATTTCAGTTGAACTTTTTTCTTTTTGTTTTTTTATTCTGTACATCACTTTAGAACATTAAAAAAGTTTCAGCAGAAAATGAAAACTGAAATGTCAAAAGGATCTAATAAATTTGCATAGTATGGAAAAAAAAACTACTGACCGCATATCATTTATATAATTACATATTGCAAGCTTAGATCTAAACCTAATATTTTAAAAAATCACTATAATATATGTTGTATAGTAATACATTTTCTTTATGAAGTGACATTTAGAAAAGAAGGTTAGGTCACACAATGCATGGGAGTGTAATAAAAATTTAATGTATAGTATATAATAATTACCATTTTACACACGCTAATATGTACTTTCAAATAAACTCTTTAGAGGGGTAGAAATAAGAATGATAGCTATCACACATTTATTATAATGCATTGACCAAGAACTTTCCATGATACTGGACTACCACTGGCTAAATCTAATCATACACAAAGTTACAGCAAGCTAATATATTAGTTTTGTAAGGCAAAGTGAATGGACAAGATAACAAGTGCATGTTATAAAACATGCTATAACACAGAATCAGTGCCTAAAATTTTAAATACAGTATTAAAACTGTACAAACCCAATCATATAAATATACTGTTATAGCGACGTATAATATAGATACAAATATTTATTACCTACTGGACAACAAGTGACATCATGAAATACTGACGCAAAAGCTGCGTAATAGCAGTTCATATTATTCAGTTCACAAACATTCAAGCACAGAAATAAAAAACTATAGAAATCAATCTTTAGAGGGGAAAAAATACTGTTTTATTCATAAACAGCAGCACAAAAAAATAAATTATATATATATATATATATATATATAGCCATTAAGTAATATGCCCCTTTGTCTGTGTCTTCTGTATATACTGCTAACTTATGATAGTGTTCTCTTGCTCAAATTTCTAATCATCACCATTTCATTTTATTATAAATGTATATAGTAATAATCAAAAATGAACTCTACAAAAAATAATTTAACCCTTGGCTTAAATCAGTAAATGTCTATATTTTAAAAGATATAACAATATACTTATTTTATTGCAGAAAGCATTAAGCATTGCACAGACATTCCATTGAAATAAATAGCATTTACGGCACCTTGACACCCACACAACCAGTTTAATCACTACAAAAGTAGGATTGCAATACGGATGGATAGAAATTGGAACTATTACTATTTTCATGTAAGGTAGAATGACACAGCATAGGTCTTACCTTTAATGCAAAGAAAGACAATCAGCTGAAGGAAAAGGATCATAGTAATGACCATGGTCTTGTTGCAGTGTGAAAGTAGGAGAAGGTTTAAGCATTGAGTTGTAGTTATGCTTCCTTGGATACCTCAGAAGCTACTCTGAGACAGAAACCCCTGTGCAGGCTTCTCACATTGCAGAGCATGCTCAGAAAACGCAGCTCACAGCTACAGAGGCAGATCTTGCTTGGCAAAGTGATGCTCATTACACTGTTCTGTAAATGACAGCAAGGGCTGACTTTTGTGTGCTGGAAATTGAACCCACTGATTTTACATTGTGGAAGTCCGAACAAAGAACATTATACATCTGCTATTGGTAATGAACGTACCCTTTATGCTGCCATGGTAATAACACGCCACTATAATCAGTGAACTAGTGCTGGAAAAGTTATCCTCACATACAACCTATCAGAGTAGTTTATAAATTGCAATAGTATAGGATTGCGTTCTTATGTAAATGCTTTTCTCATGTGTAAAAACATATGCTTTAATCAATCATGGTTTCAAGTGCATATTGATGTAACCCCTGTGTAACACCAATAAAATGATGAGTTTCTTGGACCATTTGGAGTTATAAAAATAATATGTATTTCCTGCGTGATCGCAGTGGTTTTTCCTCTGCCTCCATACATAATTCTTCCACGCAGAGCCATTATAAATGATCTTTGGAAAATTAGCCCCGGATAAGACTTCCCATATGGAATGGAGCATAGGCTGAAACCAAAGGACAGTTCGTAACAGGATTCTATCTTACAATCTGTACTTTTTTTGAAACAAGGATTTAAATAAATAATATGTAGTTCTAATTCCCAGTTTGTCAAGTAACAATTAAATTATTTATGTCCTCATTGGCTCGCACAAGTACAGGAAGCAAGAGGCACATGTATAAAATAGTGTAAAGAGAATTAGACAGGGAGTACTGGGAAGATATTCCAACCAGAGTTGCCAAGACTTCCATTAGTGCAGCTCTTCAGTAGACATCCTATAAGGTCTATACAAGGAGGTACTTAACCCTGAAGAGACTTCACTGCATTTTTCCCTCAAAGGTGCCATCAGTGCTGGAGACACTGTGGGCCCGATTCAACTAGCTTTGCACCGGTGAATTTTGTGATGCGAAGCTAATTCTACAAAATTTTTTGGGGCAACTTTTATGTGCACCCCATAGAGTACCCCATTACCGTATCTGACGGGAAAAAGCGCAGCGCATACTTTTTCCCGTCATCACATCTATTGGATCAGGCCCTGTGGGCCTGGGCACATTTATACATATTTGGCCATATATTACATTCGTTTTGGGGTGAGGTCTCCTTGTTAATCGCCATTGTTCTGATATTGTGTATCCAACTCCCTGCCTTGTGCTCCTGTTAAAAACGTGGACAAACATGTTGACAAACTTATTCCTAATATTTGTTGTGCGGTTAAATAAACAAATAGCCTGTAAATGGAAAGAGCCAAGTTCCCCTTCCAGTTTGTTTCCAACATAAAATACATCACCAGCCTCCAAAATCCTTAAATTCCAAAGATTTTTGAAAAAATGGTATAGTTCCATTGCACCACTTCCTGTTTCCTTTTAGCACCTTTTTAGAACCCCAGGACACATTTTGTTCCCCCCTCCACCCTCAGGCTCTTTTCTTTCTTCTCACCCCTTTCCTTCTATTTTTCCCCATTCCATACCAATTAAAGAGTTTTTGCCCATCCAGGCACTTTGAGGATCCCCCTGGATGCATTCCTTTCCATACTCCTCCAGCTGTTGATGTGCGGGATTTACCTTGTACCCCCTACTCTCCTTTATTCACACCAATTCAATCCTATCTGTTCCCCACACAGCTAACACGCTATGGTTTGATACCCTGACCAAATTTGTTGTATTATATGGAATTGTATTGTTTACAGAGTAGTTGTTACTATACACATTTGTTTATGTATGTTATTTCTGCCATCACTAATGCTGGGCATACACTAGGATGATTATCGGTCCCAGCAGGGGGTGGGCCGATAAACGGGATGATGTCCCGCTAGGGAAATGTCTCGTTATCAGCACCATACACCTCCTCTGCTGGGACCGATAATCCTAGCAGAAGAGGGGGGAGCACAGGGCACGCCAACAAAGCTGTCACAGCAGCATGGTACATATATATATACAGCAGCGGTTATTGCACGAATCTGTCTGTAATACTGCCTGCAATAGCCACTGCTGTTTATATATGAACTATGCTGCTCTAACAGTTTTGAAGCTATCAAAGCTGTCAGAGCAGCATAGTACATAGATATACAGCAGCGGCTATTGCAGGCAGTAATACAGAGAAGAAGTATCCGAAGCTGTGCTTCACACAGTGCGGTTTCGGCTGATCCCTGTCTCTACTACTCCCTGCAATAACCGCTGCTGCATATCTATGTACTATGCTGCTCTGACAGCTTTAAAGAATACCTTCACAGCTGTCAGAACAGCTTTGTACATAGATATAAAGCAGCAGCAGCAGCTCTGAATAATAGGGAGCCATTTAGCTTGCTGATTGGCTCACTTAAAATCATCCCAATGTCAGTGAGCCAAACGGATCAATACGGAAATACTTGATACCACAAATACCACACCGTGGGCCGTATCCAGACCTATGGGCGCCCGAGGTCATTACGGCCGGCATCGTAGCGGGGAGTTCACAGGGCCAGAATCCTACCTTAACTTTTACGATCACTTATATGGCCTTACGGCCACATACCTGATCGTAACAGGGCTTCCCCGCCCCATCCCCTAATTAGCATGTCTATCTCCACCTTGCACACATGCACACAACCTTCAATACAGGGGAATTACGTACGAGCTCTACGTAATTCCCCTGTCCACCGTTCCTCAGGATGCAGCAGTTCAAAATGTAATAAACATCCACAATAGGTGGACTTGTAGATGTGAATAACAGAAATATCAAATAGATAATTGTTCCACACAGTAATATATAAGCCAGGTTTGATTAGGGGTGTGGGTCCCCGTCGAGAACGGCCCTATTTCGAACTGGCTGAAAATCAAAGCAATCAATTCCCGAAGCACTGGATGCGATGCTTCGAATGGTAAGTATCAAAATTAACACCTACCCTTTCCCTAATCCTTACCCTTACGCTCCCCTTCTATTACATTAACCCTAACCCTCTCTTCCCTGCAGCCTGACCCTAACCCTCCCTTCCCTGCAGCCTGATTCTAACCCTAACTCTCCCCTTCCATGGCCCTAACCCTAACCCTCCTTTCCCCAGAGCCTAACCCTAACCCTCCCCCTAAGACTAAAAGTCCCTGAATAGGTTACTCACCTCTCCTGCGGTGTGTCTGACAGCACTTCCAAAAATGAATGGGTGAGTATGGCGACCAGCATACTTATCCATTCTGAAAAAATAAGCTGAATGATTGCCTGTTCAAATCAGAGACAACTGAAAAAGAACTTTCGACTGCCTCTACTTCTGAAAGATAGCCATTGTGCCAGGGACTCCCAACGTTTGAGTAGAGATCAAACATCAATATAAATTAGTATTTTGTTTACTCTCATGGAGGTGATAACAATGTTTAATTACTGACAAAAACCAAACAAGTGTACCCACACTAGATTATTTGACTCACTTAATAGTCATATTAGGAAGAACCTCTATTTCAATAAACAGATTTGATGAATATCTCAGAAGGACAAGAGTGCTACTGTATGACCAGCAACCGGATCTATCTACAGTTGTGCTCTATTAAACCTTTACCAAAATCAGAGAAACTTCTGTCATACATGGTAGGAAAACACATGGATGATGGAGAAAGTTGAATAGGGCTTCAGAAATCATTAAAACTATGTTTACTCATCAGTTAGCAGCTACAGGCTTCCTGCAGAGAACAGACAATGGAGCTGACATCACTCATTCAATGTCCTATAGAAGGAGTGTATTACTCATTCTGTGAAATGAATGGGTGATTTTAGCTCCATTGTCTGATCTCTGTATTAAGCCAGCAGCTGCTACATGGTAAATAAACAAAGTTTTAATGATTTACTAAGGGGCAGCAAACTAGCTTCCCCTGTGGAGACTGTTGTATGGAATTTGTGCTACAACCCCACATGCTTGAGAGCGGGGATCTCCCCTTGCTCTTCTATGTGTGGATGGTGAATCTGACACCAGGACCCTACCTTAAGTATTCTGCAGACATTTCCAAGTGTGCGGAGTACTGGACTGTACATAAGGGCTTAGCAAAGATCCACCATGAGGTGGCCATATTTATTTATTTTTGTTGTTTTCAGTTTGTGAGACAGGGAAAGCATTTCTGTGCAGCATATTTTGGAATTAATTTACTGAACAATATACATATGTGGTTCCTAGCAAAAATGTGTATTGATGACACTTTCTGTTGACATCTGCATTGATGTCAGTTACATTTAACCTTGTTGCATATGAGCAATTTTTATTATTTTGCTAAGCTGCTTTTCTCATGAATAAAGTTGAAAATACGATATTAAGGAAATGTTCACTGCTTCTTTTGACCTTCTTATTTCTTATAGTTTACTTAAATTTTATTTTATGCTCACGAAATGTGTCATTTTATCCTTGCAACAAGCTAAAAGCACCCAAATTTATTATGTCTGAATCCGGTCCTTTATTACAGGACACATAGAGCCTTATTATAGATAAATATGTGAGCACATTTAAGGAGGAGAAAATGGTGTCATAATAAAGGTGCATTGCTCTTTATTTGTCCAAATATTATATAATATAATACAGAGCCATAGCTAGAAATTTTAGCACCAGGGGCAAAAAGGAAAAATAGTGCCCCCAATCTTGAATTTTTAACCAATTTAATCTTAAAAATTGACTTACTAGTGCCACAGTTTGACATTGCACCCTGGGCGACTGCCCCCTATCACACACCTCTAGTTACGGCCCAGATATAATATATTGGGTAGAAAAAATAAAAGTTATTGCAAAAGAATCCTGTGCAATAGCTCAAAATAGAGCTGACAATCCAGAAAATAATAGGCCATTGTGTGCCCACTATGCGATCTGTGATAGTTAGGTGATAGATAGGTGATTGCAGGTTTATATTGGTCACCAGAGATATCAAATAGTGTGTGTGGCCGGCTTTACTTCCAGCTTCAGCTGCTGCTTCATTCATTTCTCCTAAGGGCTGAGTTGCTTTAATAGTAAAAATGTGTCAGTACAATGTACAGCTGGGCTCAGATAAAGCTTTCTCAGCCATGATGCTCATTTCCTAACATGATGGGAAAGGTAGATTGCAGCCCATTACTAAATCATTAAAACTTTGTTTATTTACCATTTAGCAGCTGCTGGTTTCCTGAAGATCTCAGACAACAGAGATGGCATCACCCATTCAATTCACAGAATGAGTCTGACGCTCTTTCTGAAAGAAATTTAATGGGAAACATCAGCTTCATTGTCTGATCTCTGCAGGTACCTGTTTTAATGATATCTAAAGCCTTATTCTACTTTCCTCAGCAGGTGGGCCGCTCATACATTCCACCATGTTTGGCTGACTTTTCCCTGTTTTTGGGAAAGGTGTAACTGTACCATTATGTACCGCTGCATTATGCACATCTTCATGCATTTCAAAGTGATAATTCAGATTATGAACTTGATTTCCTGTATGTACTATTTTTACCTACATGGGAGTTTAGTCATCTAGACGTTCCTGTCTCCAGTCAATTACACTTACAATCATACAGAGTCACATAAACCACATTTCAACTTTACTTACTATGATATCTTCGGGCCTTATTCAGAAATCCGTTTTCCCGGCCAGTGTCGTGCGTATTTTTAGGTGCGTTTCAACTGTACGTGCGTAGTAACTTTTTATACGTAGTTCACATAGACTATTACGGACGGACTTGTGAATCGGACGTTGACAAATACGTCCGGATCTGCGATGGAAAAATACGCATGGGAGAATTTAAATAAAAATGGGCGGGGGTGTGCATTTAAATGAAGAAAAGTGGGCGCGATTATCACGATACGCACCGACGGAGGACATATACGCACGGAACTCTACACGGAAAGTTACAGATGGTCTATGGAGGCGTAAGTCTCCAAAAGCACAGCTGAGAGAGGAGATTGTCATGGGTGTGAAGGCATGCACTGGCCATGCTTATATTTGCGGACTGATCTAAACACGGATCTCCTTCATCGGGACATTACATGAACCCTACCAGCTCCTCTACAATACCATTTTGCAGATTCAACTGTAAATATGAAACTCTAAATACAAACTACTTTGGATTCTAACTGCATCCAGCTATGTAATACCTTGTTCTTGAAGCAAGATTATATTGTCGGTTGTCTACTTTGGTTAGGGTATGCTGACACATTATAAAAATCACATTTTGAATAACTTATAAATTGGAAATATAAGTTTAGTAAAGTGAAATACCGCTTTGCACTACTCTTGCATGACATAATATATTTATAAAAGACTCAGCTCAGTCATTGTTTAAAGGTCACAAGGAATAATTTATTGCTTTAAAAAGTTTATTTGATGTGAGGGTAAATATGTTTAGTAGTTCTTTTATGTTGAATGAAGGGTAGAAATGTGGAGTGAATCATCTGTGACAATATTAGATGTATATTTCCTAAATAGCAATGAAATGCTTATGTCCTCAACTATGTTGCATCCTTCACGTACTGAAAGCTTGGAGCTGATTCACAGTTGAGTGAGGCAGCAGATACAAGTGGATGAATACATTTGGAACCATATTAAAATGTGGACTGAAGGTAAAGTTTTTTTGCATGCAGGGAAATATTTAACATTTGCACATAGAACTCAAACACTGCTTAATGTTTTATATGCATAGTTGCCGACTCTCCCGGAATGTCCGGGAGACTACCGAAATTCGGGCAGTTTTCTGGTCTCCCGGGTGAGCCGGCAAATCACCCGCAAGCGACTCGAGACTCGTGGTTTTCATGAAACCACGGCCTCAAACCCTGCCCCCCTGCCTGGCAACACTAGTTTACTAGGGATTTTGTGACGCAAATTACCCGAAAGGGGTAATTGATAGTCAGGGGGCGGGGCTTAATAGCATGAATTGCGTAAATCACACAGTTAAGCCATGCCCTCTGCCTGCATCTATGGCTTCCCTCCAGGATCTCCCGGAGGGAAGCTTTTATAAGTCAGCAACCCTGTTTATATGTTATTTAGGGTACAACTAGGAAAGTTCACCAATCACCCGAAATACATTTCCCTCACCCTGCAGTGAAGCATGGTGGACCTGACCCAGGTTTCCAAGATCTGGAAGTCCGCACAGAAGAGGGGAGTGCAGTCCTCGTCATCCCTTATCTCGTGCGGAGTTTTGAATATTTTTAATATCTTATCTTTCCATCTGAACACAGATCTGCGCAGAACTGCTTATTGCTGCCCCTGACACTTAGTTTACATGCCTACTCCCACCTGTCTGGTGAGGATTAGGCATGCGGAAATCAAGCACCTCCCCCCGTACCCCCATACGGAACTGAACGCTGTACGCTAGGCGATCTGTAGACTAACATCTGCTGTGTGCATTGTTACCTATTACACAACTTACGCAAGATGGTAACATTAGTAAATGAGGATTAAGCCCGGTTTTGCCATGTTGTACATTTAAACCTGTTTTGCTCTTATTCTGAAACTTTGAAACAGCCCCATCAGGTATTATGGAGAACAGTCGTTGTTAAAGATTCACATTCTCTCTCTACTCAATATTCATCCCATCCAAAATTCATCCCATCAACTAACACCTAAGAGAGCACGTCCAATAAGCTTCTGTAATATTTCACCAAACATTTATGTGAGGAATGGATTGCTAATGCAGGAGAATACCTCTAGGCATAAAGACATTGAAATTGGAATAAGGACAATATGTAACTCATAGGCATTGTAATCTGCGCGTTATACATCCACTTGCTTTGAGTGCTCCCTTAGATGTCATTAATAATAATGATATGCTAATAGCTTTATTGCACCATTATCTTGAGAGCCATCTCCGAATTAGACTGAGATACATAGTGAAAACTTTAATAAAAGCCATGGAACTACTGCTATGTCTGACACGCTCTTTCTCTGTAAAACTCTATATAACAACCTAGTGGTGATATAAAATAATTGACTCCCATAGGAAGGGTTGACATGTTTACAATCCCAGAGCTGCTATGTCCAAGTATCCAAGTGACCACACTACTAAACAACCTTAAGTTTTCCAGCTCATGCTAATATAGAATAGTGGTCTGGATTAATATGCAGCGAAAGGGCCCGTCTATACTGTTCATATTGGGCTGCAGAGAACTGGTTTTTTTAGGTACGCAATTATACGCACAGCCGGAGCAAGTTAACAACCCTGACACTCCCCGGACGTGTTATCGGGGACTTACGAGTCCCTAGACCACTCTGTTCTTTATATGTGTACATACGGGCGTATATGTGCTCCGTCTGTGCGATTCTTTATAGCCACGCCTCCATATAATCATTTAAATGCCTCCCCCCAACCACTTTTATGTAAATTTTCAAGTACGTGTTTTTACGCCACCCATCCGCAATACCGTTCCAGCTCTCTTATCAACCCGCCCATATATACTCAGGCCCTGGAAAGTTCCTCCCTGCTGACATAGGACCTGATTCACACTTAAGAAGGCTTCAGGTTCCTAATTATACACAACTAGCAGCAAGGCGACTTCCCTGCCATGCCCCCGGTTTTCAGCTTCTTAACTGACTTACGAATGCCATAGGGCTACCTTATCTTTTGTGTGTGCAGTTTGTCTAATTAAGAACGTTTCTGCCTAACTGCGCCCAGATCACTACTTAGAAGAAATAGGTTCGTAATGGTGATTCAGAGACGTCTTGTTCCTCAAGTCCTACGTAAATTGCGTATATTAGGTTACTAGGCATGTGCAGTATATCTCTTCTTAAATATATGCACCAAAAAATCGCAGATTCTTAAGTGTGAATCAGGTCCATAATGTACCTTGTAACTGACAGTTTAGTAATAAAAAATAAAAAAAACATATATATCTACATACATTTTTTTTTTAACTTAACAGATTCCTTGTTCTCATTTTATCACTCACTCACTCACTCACTCACTCACTCACCCATTCAATATGAAAGCACGGCCATAGCTTGCTATATGTTTTTACATTTTCTTTTCTACACAAGACTGAAATCCCTTATAGATATAATTGATGGAGTCTGTTTTACAGCGATCTCAGAATGCCTGTGAGGAAATGATGTTTGTAAAGGAACGTGCCATTGGGATATTGAGATTACCTATGGTTATATATCAGTGACTTGCTTTCCCTATTTGGATGTCAACTGCATAAAAATGGATAATAAATCACATCTGTGATGAGGATTGAACTAAGTGCAGATGTTTTCCTTGGACTGATTGTTTTATGCTGTTGCACCTGTGTATTTGCTACTCTTTCACTCTGTCTGTGTTTAATGATATTGTGACAGCAAATCTGGAATTATATTTACAATGCTTGAGCCTGTCTGAATTCACATTGAGCTCGTCTAATATAGTATATCTGTGGAGTGGCAGGCAGCCCTCGAGATTTGGTATTGGAGTGGTCACTAGGCCCTGGTACAATTTGGGGGGTGAGGCCCTTATGTTATTGCGGACTTACATTTTGCTAGTGTTACTTTTTCTTTTGCATGGAAGCCTTTGGTACGGACTCTTTACACTGCTGATTTATGATGCTTGTTGTGCATTATCCTATTATTTGTATTGTGTGTATGCTACTGCATTTAATTTGGAATTTGGTCTTTGCTCAGGAGTTGGCTTAGAAGGGTAAGAAGTATGGTGAAAGGGCTGATGTGTTTATGTGCAAATGTCTGCGTTGTGATACACAGCAAGAAAAGTAGTAAAAAGAAGGGGAAAATATTCAGGGTAAACTCAAGCGCTGAAATTATAAATCATAGCTTTTCCCTGTCTGTGCTTAGCAACACAAAAAAGAAAGTTTTTTTCCACAGCAAGAAAGATGACAAGTTCTCCAATGCTGTGGTTGTCCTTGTCACTACCTCCCCATGTTTCCTTGCAGACTGCAGGTAGACTAGCCCAAGATATGAAACATACACCTAGACTTGGAGCAGTGGCGCACCCAGTGGGGGCGGGATGGGAGCAGAGCTTGAATGGGGTGGAGCTTATTTGTCCTTGTTTCGGGCTCCAAAATGTTGGGATATATGCTAATATACCTCACATGTATTAAACTCATTGGAAACCCCCCTTTCAAAATCCTGCGTTTGCCACTGTGGAGGCACTCATTAGACAAAAAGGGTGTCTGAGTCTTCACCCATATATGACATTATACCAGTCACAGACACGGTCATGATAATTCCTTTCTCCTGTGTCCCTCCTGGACATACAAGTCATTTTCCATTCAATCTTATTATAATCCAGGAAATATTGTAACTTGCAGGAAATGTTATTGCTCTAAAAAATGGTAATTTGTTTATTTAAAAACCAATGATATTTCAGCCCGGTTGCAATTTCTGGCTAGAAAGTCTGGCTTCTGAAAAAGGGATATTCGAAAGTTACTTTTCGAATGTCCCTTTTTCCGATACTTACACTTTTTGAATTTTACTTATTATTACATTGTATAAGAACAATTAGTTTATGAAGTACACAACCTTCTAGACCAGGGGTGGCCAAGCTTAGGCACCACCAACAGTGCATGTTTTCCCGGTCTCCTTGTTGGAGCACAGGTGTGTTCATTACTGACTGATACATTATTAAAGATCTACAGGTGGTAGTGATTATCTCAGCTCTGACTATCTGAGGAGACCTGGAAAACATGCACTGTTGATGGTGCTTGAGGCCTGCGCTTGGCCACCCCTGTTCTAAACAGAAAGAGGAATAGGGTCAGGCTGCGGGGGAGGGAGGGTTAGGGTCAGGCTGCAGGGGAGGGAGGGATAGGGTCAGGCTGCAAGTAAGGGAGGGTTATGCTGCCAGAAAGGAGGGTTAGGGTTAGGGTAGTAAGAGGGGAGGGTTAGGCTAAGAATTAGGGGAAGTAGTAGGGGACTTTCTTTTTTACACTTTTTGGAGCACCGAAGGCTTGGTGCTCCATGGATCGAGGCATATGCAATCGAAATCCCAGCCAGTTCGCAAAATGGGCCATTCAGACAGAAGCCCCACACCCATTTCAGCGAGTGGTGTGATGGATGCTAACATAGTGATTTAGGGCTGGATCCAGACTTAAGTAAGTGCTTGAACTTAGTTTCTCCTGGGCTACACCATGTTGATTGCAGGGGGAGTCAAGTTAATTGTATTCTTTGCATTCAGGGATATATCTTTTACTGCACACAGATACTTATCAGCTTTACTATCACACTGTTATTTAGCCTTGGGATAGAAAACATCACCTCTCAACTCTAATACTGTTTGCAACAGATGAAATATGACTCCCCCTACAATCAACATGGTTTAGCCCAGGAGTAACTAAGTTCAAGCACTTACTTAAGTCTGGATCCAGCCCATAATGAGT
>WWET01001119.1:125079-138041 GCA_011038615.1 Limnodynastes dumerilii | reverse complement strand
TACTCCCATCATGTGCCTCCAGCACCTCCCCCCAGTACTCCAATCATGTGCCTCCAGCCCCCCAGTACTCCCATCATGTGCCTCCAGCCACCTCCAGTACTCCCATCATGTGCCTTCAGCCTCCCTAGTACTCTCATCATGTTCCTCCAGCCCCCCTCAGTACTCCCATCATGTGCCCCCAGCCGCCCCCAGTACTCCCATTGTGTGCCTCCAGCACCCCCCCAGTGCTCCCATCATGTGCCTCCAGCTCCCCTCAGTACTTCCATCATGTGCCTTCAGTCCCCCCAGTACTCCCATCATGTGCCTCCAGCCCCCCCGTACTCCCATCATGTGCCTCCAGCCTCCCCCAGAATGTGAAGTCCCGTGGTGGTCGAGGCTGGGAAATGAGGTCCCGCGGACACAGGTTGTAAAGTAAGAAAACCTGAGGGCGGGGAAGGGGGGGTTGGAGCCTAGCAACCAGCCAACCAGTCCTCATTTTAGCATCCAGCCGCAATCTGACTCCAGACGAGCGGCGCCTGGATTCAGACTGCGGCTGGATGCATGGTCCTAGTAGGCGACACACTATCTCTTGGCCACGGGTGGCAATGGCGGTAGGTGGCCCCCTTATGGCTGGTGCCACAGGCGGATGACATCTTAGCCAAGGGGTAGATATGCCCCTGGCGGTCCACGTCTACACTGTAATATTAACTGACTTCCATATGCTCACTTCCCTCCAGACACCTGACTTACACACAAGTGAATCACAATCTTAATTACTTTGGACAGTGCCGCTGTGTTTATCCACATGCAAGTACACTGCTATGTCTAATGAAAATATTGAATATACATCATGCGATTATTCTCTGTTAATTGATCATGTGAATGTAAACAAAACAGTTATTTCATCAAATTAGAAACTAATCATATAAGCCATGCATACCTCACAACATTTTGGGGCCAGAAGATGGGACAAATAAGCTCCGCCTCTGTTCCACCCAAGCCCCAACTCCATACCATCCAAGCACTGCCCCAGCTCCCCCCCTGTCCCACCCCAATGCCATGCCACGCCACATGGGGAAAAAAAATCTAATAGCAATTTAAAAAAAAACTCTGCCCCTAGTGTAGCCCATAAACTGGATGGCAGTTGGGACATCAGGACAGTAATCCAAAATCGGCACTCTCCCACTCTAATCGGGACAGTTGGGAGGTATGGCAATGTGCTTATCCTGATTTACCTTGTCTGTAAGCACAAACAACATTTCTATATCTTTTTGAAGCGATCACAACGCTAAAGCTACTCTAATGGACTTCAACATGACCTGTGACAGATGCAAATTTTTGCCTGGAAAATGTTTAAGTCTGCCCTGGGCTCATTTGCAAAAACACACCTTTACTTTAAATTGACCAAGTTATACCACCCTTTCCATTCCTTGTGATGCTCCTGTGCATTCAGGCAGTAGCAACAGTGTGGTGCTCGAGTCTGAATTGCTGCATTTGCTTCTCTTCTAACTATGCACAGTGCAATATTATGCAGAGGTACACTATGTCTCAGTCTGGAGCAGGCTCATAATGTTGACCATTGAGATTTTATACTTTTGCTACCTGCCTGATCTATTTCACTATATCTATAACTTATACTCATGCATCAGCACTACTGTCCCATAAACTGAGCTTGCAATAAAGTCCCTGTAACCTTTTTCTGTTTGCTTACCCATTTGTTGTATAAGGCTCCATTTCAGAGCCCTATAAAACAAAACAAAACTTGCTCCTTCCGGCAAGGTCCCATGATGGTTAGCGAGCCTTTCACTGACATCGTTCAGCTACGCACGAAAACTACGTCCCGGCATATGCGCAGTAGCTGCCTTTTGGGACTTGTAAAATTTCAAGTCCCGGAAGGTAAAATCACTGCGAATGCGCCGGATTTGGAGACAGACGCACGCCTAGTTAGGTAAGTATAATAAACTTTTTCTTAAAATAAATGCAGCGATCTGCCAGCCCACATTCATTAGAGTGGGCCGGTAATCGGGAGTGTTATTGCTATTGTTGCCATGGTTTCCATGGCGATAGCATTGTAAATAAAAAAATATTCGCATTCATGCAATAAAACTCGTTTTCACATGCAAACAAGCTTTATCATATCAAAACGAGCATCGTAAATGAAGCCCATTATGTCTGGAAAAAGTTGTAAATTGTTCTGTAAGATATAAATAAATAGTCCAAAGCAAGATTATCATCGCACAGACAACAAACTATAATTGTGCAAAGCAGGTGGTGCTACTCTAATAGATACAATTAACAACCAAAAACACCAAGACCAATGTTTTCAAGAAGGAAAACACTGTTTGTATCTCAGCCTACATTTGTGCACCCACCCAGAATATCACATAGTCAAAATCACAGAAATAGATTGTAATAAAATATATCTGTTTAATGAATTGTAATAAAGGGACAATTGAATTTATCAATTGAAAAGATTTTTGACAATAATAGCAGCAAGCATATTGCGATATATATTCCAAACCGGTTGCATTCACTGCATATAATGAGGTATTTCCGAAATATGGGTATCTAAAAGTTCCTTTTTGGATGTCCCTATTTCGAATACCCCTCCATTTTAGAATTTTTTTTCAGAATGGGTGAGTATGGCTTTCGACATGCTCACCCATTCCTTTTGGGAAACACTGCCGCCGCCACCACCGCAGGACCCACACCAAGGGAAAGGTAAGTAACCTCTCCAGGGTTAGGGTCAGGCTGTGGGGAAGGGATTGTTAGGGTCAGGCTGTAGGGGAGGGAGGGTTAGGGTCAGGCTGCAGGAGATAAAGGGTTAGGGTCAGGCTGCGGAAGATGGTGCGTTAGGGTCAGGCTGCAGGGAAGGGAGAATTAGAGTCAAGCTGCGGGAGATGGTGGGCTAGGGTCAGGCTGCGAGGAAGGGAAGGTTAGGGTTATGGTAATGGAAGGGGAGGGTTAGGGTTAGAATTAGGGGAAGGGTTGGGGTTGTTTTCAGGCTTACCTTTCGGAGCACCGTGCTCGCTGCTCCGTGGATCAATTGCTATGCCTCATTGAGGCATAAGCAATCGAAATCCCAGCCAGTTCAAAACTGGCTGGGATTAAGTGACCCTATCAAAATAGGGCCGTTCTTTCCGGGGACCCACACCTCTTGCAAATGAGATACAAACAGTGTTTTCCTTCTTGGATACACTGGTCTTGTGTGTTTTTAATAAATAAATAGTCACAAGATACCCCAGAACACATTACATCTGACCAGTAAATATCTCACCTTAATTTAGCCGTGTTTCTCACTCTCTGCTCTTCTCTCCCATTCTTCCATCACCTGTCATTCATTCTTTTAATTATTCTAAACACTCCTTCTGCTTCACTACTTTATTCTCTATATGTCCCATATTCTCATTCTCACATTCCCATGTTTATCAATTGCTCTTTTCTCCTCTGCCTTTGACCATCTATGGAAATACTGTCATACCAGACTGTCATTTTATTTTTAAATTGTCATTAACTAACCTCTTAATTCAAGTGTTATGTTAGGAAGATGAAAAAAATGTGACAAATAACAATGTATAACCCCCAATATATTTCTGGAAGTGTTATAAAATGACAAACTATTTGCAAAATGTTCTAAAAAAAAATAAACATTTATTGTGAAGAAGAATATCATTAACTTACTTATGATACAGAAGCAACCAATACAATAATTAATAATAAAATGCTCACTGTGCTTTACATGGAGATTAGAATCAAGTAAACTCCTAAGAGAAGCCTATTTAAATGCTGCTATAAAGGAGAAGAGTTCCGTTTGCCGCATCAAACAGCCATTTTTGACTCAGTGGGAGTCCCCGCTCCGATGCACTGTCTTTAGAAATAGAGACAGTCAAAAGTTCCTCATTTTAGCCTGACCAGTCGCAGACCCACCGCTGATAGCTCCGGAGAGGAGAGTAACCTCTCCGGGGACTTTTATTGTTCGGGGGGTTAGAGTTAGGCTCTTAGTAAGAGAGGGTTTGGGTTAGGGCCATAGAAGGGGAGGGAGGGGGGTCTTAGGGTTAGGCTATAGAGAAGGGAGTATTAGGGTCTGACTAGGGAGAAGGGAGGGTTAGAGTCAGGCTGCAGGAAAGGTTAGGGTCATGGAAGGGGAGGGTTAGGGTCAGACTGCAGGGAGGGGTGTCCAAGGGTTAGGCAATAGAGAAGGAAGTATTAGGGTCAGGCTAGAAAGAAGGGAGGGTTAGGGATATAGAAGGGAAGGGTTAGGGTTAGTTTTTAGACTTACCTATCGGCGCACTATGTTCAGTGTTGAAGAGATCGATTGCTGTGCTTCATCGAGGCGTAAGCAATCGATATGCCAGCCAGTTCGAAACTGGCTGGGAGAAAACAGCCATATCGAAATAGGGCAGTTCTTAGCGGGGACCCCACACCCTTTTCGACTTACACTTACAAAATGACTGCATTGTGAAATTCACCCTGTGAACCTCTGCCAAACCCAATGGTTTCCGAAGCTACATGTTAGTGCAGGTTAGGGGAGACTTAGGGTTAGGCTGCAGGGGAAGGGAGACTTAGGGTTAGGCTGCGGGGAAAGGTGGGTTAGAGTTAGGGTAATTGAAGAGGAGGGTTAGGGTAAGAGTTAGTTAAGGGTTGGGGTAGAGGAAATATAGAGCGTCACTTACCTGTCTGCTGCGGGGCAGGAAGTTTCTTAGCATCTCCGTCTTCGGAAATTGGGGACTGAAAAATAGCCCTTTCAAAAAAGGATCATTCTCAGCGCTCAACCCTCATCCAAAGGAGAAATAAGGGAAACACATGCTGCATTTGGCAGATACTTTGTCTTAGGTGCTGCCTTCATTTTTTTTGTATGTATGTTACATTGTAAAGTTTAGAAAAGAACATCATAAATATCTTTATTGAGCTTATAACCAGTGTGTGTGTGTACATTTAGAAATGATGGTACTAAAACCCAGAGAAAAATGGAAATGAATGGAGATTTAAAGTTATTCCTCCATCATTTTCCTTTTTTTCTTTTTGTTGACAAAAGTATTTACAAAATGGTTTATTCAGGTTGTGTTTTTCAGCACATTGCAGATCTCCTCAAATGACATTTATATTGTTTGAAATGTAATAAATATATTAGAATAGGACAACTGAGGGTTCAATACTTTAGCCTGAAGGAAGTTAAACACTTGGTTGGGAAATGGCCAGCAAGTTGTTTAATTGTTTAGCAGCACATGCTCTATATAAATTTATAAATTCATTTGAGCAACCTCCATTTTGTGTGTTTGTCTTAAAGTGTGTCTGGGATAGCAGCTGAAAGGGGGTGCTGTTTCAGAGTGGCTGTTTTGGAGACTTGGGGACCTCTGCCAAGGGTGAGCTCTCAATTTAAAAATACATGGTATATGACCCAATATTTGGAGGCTGAGCAGGGCCTGTTTCAATAGATTCCTGCACCGCAATAGACTGGAAAAAGCTTGTGGTGCGCTTTATCCCGTCTACTACGGTAGCCGACTTTTATACGCACCTATTAAGTGCGAATAAAAGTACCAAAAAAAATTCACACTTCACACTGCAAATAATGCGGGTGCGAGGCTAGTTGAATCGGACCTAGAGTTAGGACCATCAAAAGAGAGAGGCCTTGTAAGTGGCTGGCTGATTGGTTGCTATAGGCAACATCTCCACTTTTCATTTCCCGCACATTTGTAAATTTAGCCCCTGGAGTTTAGGCAGGTGGAAGGGATACACTGCCCTGAAGGACAGATCTCCAGGCGTACGCATGGCTGGATTTCCATACAAGAACATCTGTCACGCATGCACGCTGCTAGAAAAACAGCTGAAATTGCGCATTTAGGGCCGTAATCAGAGATCCGTGTCCCAATCGGTCCGCAAATATACGCACGGATGGAGCAAGGAACACCCACCAAAACCCCAGTCACTCCCCTTGCTAATCCGTGCTCTCACAAACTTATACCTCCATAGACCACCTGTAACTTTCCGTTTGGAGTTCCGTGCATATATGTCCTCCGTCCGTGCGTATCTTGTTAATCGTGACCACTTTTCTTCATTTAAATGCCTTCCCCCGCCTATTTTTAAATAAATTCTCATGTGCTTATTTTTCTGTCGCATAACCGGACGGATGTATCCACGTGCGATTCACAGGTCCGTCCGTAAGGCACTTCCATGCGTATCATCAACGTTAGTTGCGTAAATAAAGTTACTACGCATGCGCAGTTGAAACGTACCTGAAAATACACACGGAAGTGGCCGGGAAAACGGGTCTCTGAATACGGCCCTTAGTGTGCAGAATTTGGCTGAAGTGCGGAGGGAAGGATCTGACCCTAAAGACTAGGGACCTGATTCAGAGACTGAAAATAAGGGCCTGATCCAGACCTACGCTCACAAGCGATCGTACGCTGGTCGTAAGCGTAAATTCTGCAGAAAAAAAAAAGCACTGCGCATGTGCAGAGTGACAACTTCCGATCGTTCCAAAGACCTTTTCGTAGCGGCGATTCAGGCGTCCGTATTCTTTGCGTTTTTTCCGACGATGGGGCGTGCTTATATTACGAAGTTAGTATGGACGCAGGAGTTAGGGAATGTAGGCGGGGGGAGCCATTTAAATTGTACAATATGGGCGTGCTTAGTCCAGTACGATCAGTGCATCGCTACGAAAATTCGTACCGACGCTGGGAAAAGTTAAGGTAGGGTTCAGCCGGCGTACGGAGGTAAAGGTAAGGGGGGTGTCGTGGGAGTGAAAGTTTTTACGCTGGAGCGATAATACGCTCCACTCTCATGCGTAGGTCTGGATCAGGCCCTAAGAGAGGAAAGTTACTCCTGGGCAAAACCATGTTCAGGGGAGTTATTTTTCATCTGTTGCAAACAGTGTTAGAGTTGAGAGACAGCATTTCCCAGACCAGGTCTAATTAGCAGGGTAAAAGTAAAGCTGGTCACTATCTGTGTGCGGAAAACAAAAACAAAGATATATCTCTGCATGCAAAGAATACAATTAGCTTGACTCCCCCTAAACGCAACATGGTTTTGCCCAGGAGTAACTTTCCTCTCTTATTTTCAGTCTCTGAATCAGGTCATAGATCTAGAATTCCGAGTATGGCAAAATGCAGTTGGCTTGTACATTATGTGATTTTGCGCTCTGTAAATATGTAAGCTAAAACGTAATCCAACGTCATCCACACTTTCTACTATTGACAGTTTCCACTGGCTCTGAAGGGGGAGGGGGGTTTGCAATTGAATTGGGCTTAGTTGCAATGTACAGTATGGGCGTACTGATCCAGATATTCGATACACGGACATTTTAAGTGCATATGAGTCGGAAATATTAAGGTAAGGAGGGTTTTGTGGATGGTGTCCATGTGAATGAGTGGAGAGTATAGTTGAGTGCACGCACAGATAAAGGGATCCAATAGTGGTTCCCCACTCATGCTGCATTTGGAGATCTGAGAGCCGTAAACCAAATCCAGTCGTAAAACAAGATTTACCACAAAGCAGGCAAAGACCCGGATGGCACGCCCATTCCACCCCCATAGTTATAGCCCTGCTTGAAACTATCAAAATATAGCAGGAAGCTTTACTGTATTGTAGCTGCAAGTTATGCTTTACAGGCTGCAGTATTATAAGGCAACACTGACTATAACAAAGGCAAGGGAGGACCACATAGTTCTGAGCAAACATAAATGCCAGACTGGGGCTTAACCACACCCCTTTTTGGCCTGATGAATTTACAGTTTTTCATTGGGTTAGAAGTTGCTTAGCGTTTGAAGGGGGAGGGTCTAGTTCAGTGTTGACTAACCTGTGGCACTCCAGGTGTTGTGAAACTACAATTCCCAGCAATCTTTGTCAGGTATACACTATGCTTTTGCAATTAAGGCACGCTGGGACTCGTAGTTTCACACCACCTGGAGTGCCCTAGGTTAGCCAGCACTGGTCTAGTTGAATTAACGGCTGTTAAAAGGTCAGGTGCGTGGTCGCTCTTTCTTCTTTGTTTCTGAGATTTTCCCTCCGTTCCTTATTGGTTTTTTTAGGTTGTTATTTTGTTAACATGTATTCTTACCTTTCAGACGGGGCACTGTGTGGCATAAGAAATGTGGGTCAGGTCTTGAGTTTTGGCGCATAGCGACATAGCTTTGGGCGGTCATGGTATTAGACACCAGCTTTTAGCTTTCAAATTGGATGCTGGTCCTGGTGGCTGAATCCCGGTTATAGTCATCCTTTTTGTCAATGGGGAAAGGCTTTGGTTTCCAGGTGCACTCGTCTAGCTAGACCGCCCCATAGCGCCCAATTGTATTATAGTTTGAAGGTTTGGAAGTTCCCAGGATCCTGGCCCTCTTGCTACTGTGCCTCCTTCTCAGCTGAACACATTATATAGACAAACAATTAAATTGCTAATTAAAAACTAATTAATAAAACTGTGCCCCCTTTTTAACGGCAGTATGAGTCTCCAAGTGTTTATTGTGTCTGTTTATTGTTTATCATGGTTTGGAGGGCGGGGGTGGTTACAGCAAACAGCGATTTATAAGTAAATAAACCAGGTTCCCTGGCTGACACACTTCACTAAAGGCTCTTTAAAGAGGATCCAGGAATTTGGCCCCATAGAATCTCAAACTTTTGTCTTGCAATCCCAGCATTGAATCAAGGGGCGAGGCTTTATTCAGCAAAGCAGTGTGCTGGGGCAATTTTTCCCTTTGTCTCTGTGGCAAGCAGATTAACCCCCTGCCTTTCATGCACCCGTTTAACATTTACCTAATAAATTGATTGAGCAACTTCCATTCTGGTTTTATTCAGCAAATCCAGAAGTGTGTCTACGGGCAGTCAAAGCATTTTCAGGCTGACTGCCCTAGATTTTCATTGGTGAACCACATAATCCCTCACAAGCTCACATAAGCTCCTCATTGGACCAGTTCAGTAGCTCTGAAAATGCTTTGACTGCACTCACTGGCCGCCAGTGAAATCCTTAGGATGCCGCTCAGACGGTCCCTTGCAATTGCTCAAGCAGTGTAACCACACGGTGTGTCAGGACTGTGCAGCAGCACTTCTCCGGTAATAAGGCAGCACTCTGCGAACACATAGGACAGGATTCAGAACTAATATTGTTAAATGTATAAACTTAATAAAGTCCCCTGACAATAACATCAGCACATGCACGTGCCCATGCGCAGTGCGTTCCCACAGCCAGATTTGCGCATGCGTAAATTGGTTGTCATTATTTAGTCTGGATCAGGCCCATGGGTTCTAGGAATGTTATGGGTTAAAAAAAATATAGAGAATAAGAAAAGAGAAAAGGAAGACTTGATTGCCAAGCGGCTCTTATCTTCCATCAAATTCTATGCTTCTATGTCTTAACTTTGTTAAATTGTGCCTTTAGCAACAGGAGTCTGGTCACCACACGAAACAAAGTTATCCGTAACCTCCTTTACCTACGCTGTGCTATTATCATTTTTATGATCATTGTATTTTATTTAAGGTGCTACAAAAAAGCCACCAGCAGGTTTATATACATAGAACACAGTTACAGTAATGTGCAATAATATGACAGCAATGAACAAAATGATAAAGACCTTCTAACTGCTAATTAACGTATCACACACAGAACATTCAGCTCTAGTAACACATTCCCTCCACGCTCTTCTTCTGCTGTATTACATTCCCCGCTACCCCATGGCTACACTAAGATTCAGTAGTTGTATACAGGTCTCCAGAATCCTTGGACCTTTAAGTTCCCGCAAATCCATGCGGAAACTTAAAGGAGGGGACCAAATCCAAACCCCCGCACACTTTCTGTCCAACAGAGAGAGGGGAGTGCACGCCCCCTGTCACTCCCCTATCGTGCGGGCATTATGGCAGCTTACGGTGCCATAAGCCTGCCTTAAGTCCATCGTGAGGATCAGCGGGCAGTAGACCCCCCTCCCACACTGTACAATTACCATGCCTTCCCCCGCCCACTTTAGCGGGCGGAGGGGAAGCACAGCCCATTTGTTTGCAAACAAACTCTAGCGTAACAACCGGAGGGCGCATCCAGTCAAATCAGGCCACTTACGTACCTTGCGTGAGTAAGTGACCTGACGTTCTGAGGTCATAAATCAAAATCCTTGGACCTTTATACAGCTAATTTATCTTAGTGTGGCTGTGGGGCTCATTTCCCTCCGGTCTGATCAGGACCATGACTACCATTTGTTTTCCCTTTGTTAATATGACAAGATAATTTCAAATCTACTCTAACAATTAACTTGTTATTTTTAAAATCATGAACAGCTTCATGTATTTAATCTGAATATTTTCAATAACGACGTGGTTTTCTTGTACAAAATTTACAATAAATCTACTCCTTCAAGCTCGATGACCATTGGGGACAGTTGTTAAGTGTTGACTACTGTTCTGATTTTACTGATTCAATATTACTTTAAGTGGCTATTTCTTCAAACCAAACTATTTGTACTAATAAATTACTGGAACTGAATAATGAATGTAACCAGTGAATATTTTAGGGCTTTAATGAGAATGAAGTGTTGTTTTCTAGTAGATTATAATTGCTGTAAATTAAGAATACTTCTTAGGTCTAATGCCTGCTGTTTTCCCCTTTTCATGCATTCTAAATTCCACTTGATGGTTCTATCTTGGTTCAATAGAGACTGTTAATATATTTGCTTTTCCAAATGATATTGAGCCTCCTAAATCATGAGCTGGGAAAATTAGCAAAGTAATAGACAGAACTAAATCTCTAATGCAATTTTTACTATTTTTTATATCTCTTGTTGAAACTTATTCATTTGAGTTTTCCCCATTTTAAATTCTTTACATGGACTCAACTTTTCAAAAGTTCATTTACCACACTACTAACATCTATTCATGGAACTTTTCAATAATACATTGTACTCTTTTAATTGCCAAGCTGAAACATCGTATCCCACTATGATACTACAGTTTGGTCCCCTAAATCAGAGGTTAATGTCTTTGAAGCTACAAACTCTAATTACACTAAGTCCAATATGCACATTCTCATTGAGTGTTGTGACCTCCCATAGGTTTCCTCATTTTGTGTGTCATTAACTTCTCCAAATTACGTGAAGTGAAATATTAAATCTCTCTGTTCATTATGGCTTTATTCATATTTTATACACTGTTAAGCTTATCTTCTTTGATGGAAATGTATTTATATGAGTGTACTAGGAAAATGCTATTTTTTAAAAAAAAATGTACTTCTGCAAAAGCAAACTAAAAAGCCAAAGTAAGTTTTTAAATAGAGAATGATTCAAATTGTGTGAAATCCGACAGATACAAATTTAGTGGCTCTAAAGCTGGCCATACACTGGCATGATTATCTGCCTGATCATCCAATTATTGGGTTATCGGGCAAATAATCGCTCTAGTTAGTGGACAAGATTAATTTTTTAAACGCCAGATAAACGCACCAGAATATAGCAATCAGCTTACTGAATGGCTCCCTATTCTTTAAGTGCTCCCCTCTTCTGCTACGATTATCAGTCCCTGGCGGGAAATCGTCCCATTTATCGGAACACCCCTTGCTGAAATCGATAATCGACCCAGTGTATGGCCAGCTTAAGGCGAACTAAGGCAGAATTTGGCTCCTCCCTCCAAACCTGGATCACAAATCGAGCCAAAATGCCATTTTTCATCCTTGGGTCTCAGATTTTTCATCTGAATTTCGGGTTTTGATTTCCATATTAGTCAAAGTAGCTGCCATTTTATTGCTGTTTATTAATATATAAATTTCATCCTATTGATGTTAATAATATAGGACCATATACAGAAACCCTCGCACTTTCCGTACATGCGGGGGTCTTAAAGACAGCATGGATGAGGGGAGTGAAATCCCCTGTCACTCCCCTCTCTCATGTGCACTTAAGGACAGATACGCAGCCATAATGCAGATTTAACACTGACGTGCGGATCAGCGGACTGTACGACTGCTTATCCGCGTGTATGGTTTTCACCCTGCCCATGGCCATGTATAATTTAAATCTCCCCCCGCCCACCTTGCCTTTGGATGGATCTTCTATCATATGGTACTGAGATCCACGTGTAAATAGCACTTAACATCTGGAGGGCGCATGCACCTTTCTTTCCAGACATCCCATTTTGTGCGTTTAATTAGGGTGTAGTACGTAGATTTGGATCCAGTCCATACAAACAGGTACAAATTATACAATTTTTTGCACTTTTTTTTAAATTCTTAGGATTTAAGAAATCCAGATCCAAAACCAAAACTAAAACATTTGAGGGTTTTTTTGACAAAGCCAAAACCAAAACACAACGAAGATTTGGAACCAAAACCAAAACACGGAGGTTGCTTCTCATCTCCATTTATACAACCCGGGTGTTCACAGGAATCCAGATAGAGGGAAGCAACTTGTGCCCTCTTTGACCCATGTGCAGCACTATCACAGGTCTATGCTTTCACAGAACAGGGAAGCCAACTGTCAGGCCACTGGGATATTATAGATGGCCCACTCACATTATTTACAGGTTAAAATTACCATCAGCTTTCTCTCTAAGAAGGAAGCCCTGAAACTAAGTAAAAGTCTAGATGAGTTATATAAAAAGTAAAGACTATTGTTTGGATCGATACTTATTAGTTCATTTTTTAAAGCCAATATATTCCTCCATGTTGAAAGACTTCATAGTATTTCATAGAAACTCATTTTATTATTGGCTTTATCTCTAGGGGTGCATTCAGATAATTTAGTTGGATTGTGACTGCTGTTCCGCACTGCACCTGCATACAAATAGGTCAGAACATGTTCCCAGTCATCTGGGGCCAGATTTAATAAGCTGCAGAAAAGGAAAAGTGGAGATGTTTCCTATAGCAACCAATCAGATTGTAGCTGGAATTTTCTAGTATGTAATAGGAAAGTAAGACCTATGGCCAGATTTACTAAGCTGCGGGTTTGGAAAAGTGGAGATGTTGCCCATAGCAACCAATCAGATTCTAGCTCTCACTTTCCTAATACATACTAGAGAAT
>WWET01001119.1:107733-124975 GCA_011038615.1 Limnodynastes dumerilii | reverse complement strand
AGAGTCTGATTGGTTGCTATGGGCAACATCTCCACTTTTCCAAACCCGCAGCTTAGTAAATCTGTCCCCTAGAATCAAGAGCAATGACATTTCAAGTTTTAAAGTGTCTATTTATGAATTAACCCCTATTAATATATAATATTGTTGTTCCATAATAATGACTCCTGGGAATTTTCATGTAGGCTTCTGGGAAAGTTTTCAATGTGATTCAAAGTGGTCAAAATAAAAAAGTGATGGAGTTTAAATAGTGTAGCTCAGTGTTAGCAGATCCCTCACAATAAATTATAATTGGAAATGTATTGCATAAAAACCGGAAGTCGTGATCAGGGCCTATGGATCTGATCCAGATCTATGACCAATATCATAATTACACACACAAAGTAACCCACATGCAGCACTAGTACGTGTGGGTGTCTGGAAGGAAGAGCGCATACATCCTCCAGATGTTACGTGAAATTTATACGTGTATCACTCAGTTCCATAAGACAGATTTGTCCAATGGGGTGGTTCTTCTCCTCCACCCGCCAAAAGTACGCAAGGTGGGTAGGGGGAAAGATTTAAACTATACACTGTGGGCCTGATTTAAAACTTACAGTACACGCAGATGAACACCCGTGTCCAGGACTCCTCCCGTGCTGCACCTCTGCACTGGAATTCCCTCCCTTCTTCAGTCAGACTCCCACATTGCAGGTCTTCAAGCGCTCACTCAAAATGCACCCTTAATCACTTAATATCCTCAATGCATCCTACATCTTACCTTTCTTTTCCTTCCTTTCCTCTCTCCTCTGCTCACACCAGCAGTCCACTTCCTTCACCCTCCTTATGTCTTCTGTAAGTTCATTCCTCCCACTTATTGTGTTAGCTCACGTGAGCAAGGTTCTCCATCCTAGTGTTGTTCCCTCCTCCACCACTCCCCCCCCTCACTTTATACCCTCTTGTCCCCCACCGCTACCCTTTTACCCTATTATATAATATTTTTATTCTTATATTGTATTTTATGATGTACTATGCTGTTAAGGCTGCCACATGCCACTGTGACTGCTGTCAAGTCCGCACGACAGAGGAGAGTGGCAGGGGGGTTTACGCCCCTCTTCCGTGCAGACTTTAAGACCCCCACATGTAAGGAAAAGCTTGCAGGGGTCTGGATCCAGCCCTACGATATTAAAATCTTAAAATAAACATTTTTTGTTTTTAATAAAGCTGTTATTTTTGACCCAATATAATCATTAAGGTTAGAAAGTATAGACCACATTAGACACCACTAAGGTGTCATTCATTAAAAAATTCATATAAAATGTTGAACAGTTCTAGTGTTTAGGAAAGTTTGGCAGATATTTCACATTCGTGTCCCCAGTAAGAGTGTGCACCACAGAATGGATCAGGATTGTTTGCATTGGCAAGAGATGCCAGCCTTGTGTACACCACGGAACACAGTTACTTTGTAACCTATTGCAGGGCTGAATTCCGCATTTATATGCTGGAAGGAATATAAATGAATTATATCCTGATGACATGATATTTTACTTGATTTATATTCTGATTAATGTGTTTACTGGGATATAGCTGTACTTTTCCATTGACATGGGCTATGCTTAACTCAGCTTGTTTGCTGCTAGAGTGCTTGGCAATGTCTATTTAATTTAGGAATATGACATAATCATGAACAGGAAATCTTTGTAACTGGATTAATAACATTTTCTGAAAGAATCTACCATTATAATATTACTTAAGGTGTTATTTAAAAATACTTCTGGTCCTGAACAAGATCTCTGTGTGTTTTCCATGCACATGGAGATCTGGAAGTCCGCATAGAAGAGGGGAGTGCACTCCCCTGTCACCCCCCTCTCTCATGTGGACTTCTGGTCGCATACGTATCCAGAACACTGGGGTAGATCCAGAGCTATGTACGCGAGTCATTTTATGCTTGCTGCTAGCGTAAAGTCACTTACTACTTACTTACTGTGCATGCGCGCGGCAGATGCTACGCCACGTAACTCAGAGCGTACAGGCCAGTCATGTATCAGCAGTGTATCTATGTAGGAAGGGGCGTGCCAGCCATACGCCACCCGTAATTACGGTTCGGAGGCGGGGTGAGGCATTTCAATCGTACCGTATGGGCGCGCTTAGCAGCGTAAGTACGTGAGTGCTATACATACGTCAGCGGTTACGCTGTGTAAAGTTAAGGTAGGGTTTTGGAAACGTAAATCGGCCAAAGTACGTACATGTGAGGAGGGGAGTGCTTAGAAGGTACGCTAGCGTAAAAACGCTACGCCACGAAACTTAGAAGCGTAGGTCTGGATCAGGCCCACTGTCTTATTTTCACGGCACGGTTCTGCATCCAACTGAACACAGACCCATGCGGAACTGCTGATCGCCGCCCCTAGAGCCTAATGATCATGGCTATCTGTGTATTCCGTATCGGAAGATCTGCCTCGCGCATGCGCAGATGTTACATTTCAGGGGACTTACAGAAGAGGAATGAGCAATTCCCCTGTCTCTTTAAAATGAGGATCAGGCCCCATACAACAGATGTTTGAGTTTGTGAGGAAAACTCAGGACCGGATCCAGAGATCTGGGCATTGTCTGCATGCATGGAGGTCTCTAACTTTGCACATCAGAGGGGAGCGAAGCGGAACTTAGATCTGGATCCGGCCCTTAGTTATTGGTGTACCCCTTGTTTGGTTGAGCAGCAGTGATAATACCAGAAGGTCAATAATATTATGATTTGTCATTTATATTGCCTGCCACAGTCTCAGAGTAATCATATTCCCTGGTACATTTAAGGAACTTTCAGCTTGATACAGGCAAACTGTCACGTCAGGTGTTGTGAGACAATTGCCGTTATACGTATCCCAGCAGCACAGGCACAGCTGATATATGGCAAAGCACGATGGGACCTGTTTCACAAAAACACCACAAACAAAAGTTGCAGATATGTATTAAAAAAAATCAGATTCTAGCTGACATTCTCTATTATGTAATAGTTAAATGAGATCTAGAATCTGATTGGTTGCTATGGACAACATCTCCACTTTTCCAAACCCGCAGCTTAGTAAATCTGGCCCCTGGAGTGCCAAGGCTGCCGTTACTTGTTCTAGAGCAGGAGTTGTCAACCTTTAAATACCTACCGGCAACTTTTGTATCTTTGCTGCAGTAACTGAATTTAGCGCAAGTGCGAAGCGATTTTATGGGGAGGATTTGTAAAAAAAAAAAAAATTGTACTTAAATTTATCTTTTTATTTATATTTAATGTATGTTTATATATATAGATAATATAAATGGAATGAATTCCTGCATCTCCATTGATACAGCGCCTGCTAGTGTGCGAGCGGCTTAAATTGAACAAAAAGAAAGTTAAATGTGAGAACAATAAAGTTTATTGAAATTACCTTTAATTTATGATTAACAAGATCCTTGAGGCTGATGCTGCGAGGTTGTATATTTGATATTTGATAGGTGCCACCTGAACAATGGTGGTAACTGACAGTTGGAAAGGAGGAGCACAGTATTTTGTACCTAATGGAATGGGTCATGTTGGAGGGTACACACTGTGTATGTGACTAATAGAGCTTGTGACTATTTTGTACATGGAAACTTTATTACCCAGGCATACAAGGGCCAAACCCCCACTGCTCATCATGAAAGCTTGAATCGTCCACTAGACTGACTACAACTGCACTAGAGTGTAATAGTTTAGTAGCTTCCAATCGGTAAATGATATGTAAATTGTGATAGGGTGGCCAATCCCACATGATACAATGATTTGTTCATCTGCAAACTCAAACTTTTCTTGTCATAAGAGACAAGATGACATGTAATGCATTCTCCTAACTTGCCTGTTAAGACAGTAGACCTGATCCAAATCCCTGCATGCTTTCTGTATGTGCGGGGGGGTGTCAGTACGCATGGAAGAGGAGAGTGAACTTCCTCTGCCACTCCCCTTTCTCATGCGGAGATTTTGTGACTTACGCTGTCATAAGACAGCCTTAAGCCACATGAGCGGATCAGCGGTCCATCCGACCGCTGATTCCCTCGTCAGTACCTACAATTCAAATGCTTCCCCTGCCCACTTTGGTAGACGGAGGGGAAGCACAGCTCCTTTTGCTGCAATTCCAATCTATGATAGTATTATAGTCCGGATCCAGACCTACGTTCAACGCGTAGCGTATTTATGCTATCCTAATTACTATGCACCCCCCTAAGCACTCACCTCGCTTGTACGTACTTTCGCCGTTTTACGGTTTCCAAACCCTACCTTAACTTTTCAAAGTGTAACTAATGTCGTACGTAATGCCGAGGCGTTCCCATACTGCATGATTTAAATGGCTCTCCCCGCCTCCGAAGCGTAATTACGGGTGTCGTATGGCTGGCAACCCCCTTTATCCGTAGTTACGCTCTTGATACTAGGCTGGTACATACGTTCAGAGTTACGGGTCGTAACCTCTGCCACGCGCATGCGCAGTACTTACAAAACAGCGTTTTTACTTCTCAGGCTAGCGTAAATACGCTAGCGGACTTAGCTCTGGATCTGGCCCTATGGGCCGTATTCAGAGAACCATTTTCGTGGCGAGTCCCGTGCGTATTTTTAGGATTGTTTCAACTGCGCATGCGTAGTAACTTTATTTACTGAGTTTACGTAGACTATACGCACGGAAGCGCCTCACGGACGGACTTGTGAATCGCACGTGGGTAAATACGCACGGATCTCCCTCGTTAAAATACGCACTTGAAAATTTAAATAAAAATGGGCGGGGGCAGCCATTTTAATGTAAGAGTGTTGGTGAGGTGTGGGTGCGGTTAGATAGAAACACACGTATGGGACAACTGGACGAACGCAAATGCCCATGGAAAGATAAGGCTAGTCAAGGCACTCGTAAGTCACATAAAACCTGTCCGTGTGAGGGGAGTGTCAGGGGTGTTGCCTTGCTTTGTCTGTGCTAATTATTGTGTAATTTTTTCGGATGGCTCTCTGAATATGGCAGACCCTCCAACATGACCCATTCCATTAGGTACAATATACTCTGCACCTGAGCTTCCAACTGTCACTCACCCGTGAACTGATATTTAAAAAACTATTTGTCTCTCCAACAAAGGAGGTTACCATAGTAACTAAAAGTTGCAAACTGAGGAGCAGAGTATTTTGTACCTAATGGAATGGGTCATGTTGGAGTGTATGATACGGCCCTATTGGGCACGAGAGAGGGGAGTGACAGGGGGTGTGCACTCCCCTGTCTCTCGCATACTTACAGACCCCTGCACGTACGGAAAACATGCGGGGGTCTGAATCCGATCCTATATTATTTGTGTATTTCATTCATACTGTGGAACATTGGTCCGGATTCACAGTTACGTAGTTTTCGTCTTACGTACGTTGTTTTAAGAATTGAGCTACTATACAGAAATGGTACGTAGATAGCGTAAATAAGCTACTATATATGCGTAGTAGCCCAATTCTTAAAACAACGTACGTAAGACGAAAACTACGTAACTGTGAATCCGGACCAATGTTCCACAGTATGAATGAAATACACAAATAATATAGGATCGGATTCAGACCCCCGCATGTTTTCCGTACGTGCAGGGGTCTGTAAGTATGCGAGAGACAGGGGAGTGCACACCCCCTGTCACTCCCCTCTCTCGTGCCCAATAGGGCCGTATCATACACTCCAACATGACCCATTCCATTAGGTACAAAATACTCTGCTCCTCAGTTTGCAACTTTTAGTTACTATGGTAACCTCCTTTGTTGGAGAGACAAATAGTTTTTTAAATATCAGTTCACGGGTGAGTGACAGTTGGAAGCTCAGGTGCAGAGTATATTGTACCTAATGGAATGGGTCATGTTGGAGGGTCTGCCATATTCAGAGAGCCATCCGAAAAAATTACACAATAATTAGCACAGACAAAGCAAGGCAACACCCCTGACACTCCCCTCACACGGACAGGTTTTATGTGACTTACGAGTGCCTTGACTAGCCTTATCTTTCCATGGGCATTTGCGTTCGTCCAGTTGTCCCATACGTGTGTTTCTATCTAACCGCACCCACACCTCACCAACACTCTTACATTAAAATGGCTGCCCCCGCCCATTTTTATTTAAATTTTCATGTGCGTATTTTACCATGGGAGATCCGTGTGTATATACCCACGTGCGATTCACAGGTCCGTCCGTGAGGCACTAATGCACGTATAGTCTACGTGAACTCCGTAAATGAAGTTACTACTCATGCGCAGTTGAAACAACCCTAAAAAGACGCACGGGACTCGCCGTGAAAACGGTTCTCTGAATACGGCCCTTAATGCTTAAATGGCTTAATGTTATTTTACAATACAATGGTCATGAGAAAATTGCTAAAATGATGATGACTGAGTTGGGGATGATTTTCAGGCATTTTAGCATCACACAATGGTGCAAACTGTCTATTACCCAAAGTCATTGTCATTAATATAATAGCCCCCCAAAATTGAACCAAGACCTGTTTTATTTCTGAGTGGGAACCAGTTTCATCTAAGATCTAAGTCATCTAAGGTCACCTTTACCATTGATGGAAAAAAGCACATTTACTTTCTAATTCAGGAGTTGAACAACAACTAACACAACAACCACTAGAAGAAAAAGTGCATGCTATACACCCTAAGAAATTGCACCAGCAAGATCACCACATTTAGGGGCTGATCCAGAGTTAGGAGTAATTGCACTAAAGTGCAAAATTGCACCCAGACACACCAGGTTGCATGTTCTTGATTCTGCATATAGCATATAAATAATTCCATTGTGTTCTTTTCGGCTGTCTCTATTTTGAATAGGCAGCCTTTATCTATTTTTTTCCAGAATGAGTGAGTATGCTGATCGGCATCATTTTCGGAAGTGCCAACCACTGAACTTGTCACAACCGCCGCAGACACCACCGGAGAGGTGAGTAACGTCTCCTGGGACTTTTAGGGTTAGGAGGGTTAGGGTCATAGAAGGGGAGGGTTAGGGTATGGTTCGGGACTGGCTGGGAGGGAACAGCCTTTTCACAATAGGGCCATTCTCAGTGCCCCCCCATCCCCCTCTGGATCAGGGAAGGGTGTGGAGCTCCAGTCCAAATGGCCGATTTTCAAATCAGCTGTTTCCCCCAGCCAGTTGCTTTGGGATTTCGATTGCTATGCCTCATCGAGCACTGAACGCTCTGTGGTCCGAAAAGTTATAACAAAATAGTCACCCCACTAGTCACCCCATTCCTTTCCCTAATTCTAACCCTAACCCTCCCTTCCTTCCTGGCAGCCTGACCCTAGCCCTCCCTTACTTGCAGCCTAATCCAAACCCACCATCTCCCGCAGCCTGGCCCTAACCCTCCCTTCCCTGCAGCCTGACCCTGACCCTCCATCTCCCGCAGCCTGACCCTAACCCTCTATCCCTTGCAGCCTGACCCTAACCCTCCCTACCCGGTACAGAGAGTTTACTCACCTGTTCCAAGTGGAGGGATATCGCAAATTGCGAAAGTGAATGGGTGAAGTATGCTGAACGGCATACTCAACCATTCATTAAAAAAAAGTCTGAAACAAACTTTCGCATGTCCCTTTCTTAGCGGAGAGTGTAACTGATCAGGGAAGTGTGGTGGCATTTTGGTTTGAGATTTTAGCTAAGTTTACTGTCTTTGGCTCATGAGAATGAAAAGGGTCATTTTTAGTTCAATAACATATTTAATTTCCTCACCAAAAGCAGTGGTTTAATGTAAATATTACAGTGCTTTGAATAGGTCATATATAATTTATGTGGCATTAAATAAGTAAGCGCAGGCTCGTCTGGAGCTTAGCATTTGTAACACTGAATGGCTTACATCCAGCTGTTACGGCAATAACATAACAGCAGTCACCATAACAATTGCTACCATTCACAAAAGGTCATTTTCACTGTGAGCCATACAGTCAATAAACAGCGATCACTCCTGTTCCTTGATTTATAGGACATGCTGAAATGATGTATTGCCCGATACATTTTAGAGGATAAGATTTAGCTCAGCAACTTAGTAGGAACCTAATAGCCCAATAGGAGACTATGGGGTCTATTACATAGACTATCATTTTTAAATGAACGTTGCTGATACAGGCTGGTTTCTCCTCGCAGTGAGCCTGGTGGCTTTGTTCATTATATTTACTAATACTTGCCCCTCCTGCGAGGTCTCACAATGATCTCCGAAGTCATCACAGGACACTTTAATTCATACGAAGTATGAAGTCCTGCGCATGCACAGAGACTCCATAGCGGGACTTTGAAAATTTCAAGTCCCGGTATGAAAAACACTGCACATGTGCATTTCCCAGACAGGTAAGTTTTCATTTTTTTTTTTTAACTATTAATTATATAAAAAATGTATTTATTTCTTTTTATGTAAAAATTTATGGGGAAAATTTTATTTATTTTTATTTAAATGTTTTTTTTTACATTTACACACATAGGTTTATTCTAGTGGTCTCTCCATAACATTTATTAGGGGAAGGAAAAGAGAGGTATATGGGGATTTCGCTAGAATACTGACCTCTAATGCCAGCTGGCGTTACTTTTGTGTAGAGTGTAAAACTCTGCTCCAAGGCTTTGTAAATTTTCAAGTACGTATTTCTACGGCGCCCATCCGTACAGATGTACCCAAGTACGATTCACATGTCCGTGCCTAAAGCACTTCAACGTAACTTACATAAATAAAGTTACTATGTATGCGCAGTTAAAACGCATGCAAATCCACGTGAAAAAGGATCGGAGAATAAGGTCCAAACTCTTTATTTCTGATTAGTAGCAGTTGTACATTTTTACAGGGCAGATTTTTTGCCATAAATATTTAAGAAATAGATGAAAATATAGTCAGAAGCCTGAACTTTAAAGACCTTGTGAGTTTCCTGTGTTTGACCCAACAGGAATAATTTCTTCTCCATCCGTACATTTATTAAATGCTTTTCCCCCTAAGGCTAGGGCTTCTAAATGACAGAATTTGCTGTTAAACTGGGTCACAGGAGTCTTTGGGAAAAGGTGTTCTAAATTTAATCCACTGATAGATGGCGCCCAGAACATTTTAGCCACACTTTGCTATCATAATTAAAACCCATAGTCTTTGTGAGCATTAACTAATTCATGCGTCCAACCACATACTGCATGTGACAAATAGATTATACCATAAAGTAAAAATGAACTGATGTGGACACCATTGGATGGTAAATTTGCAGCAATGGTGTAAAAAAAAAAACATTTTATAAAATATTTCATGTTAGACAAGTTAGTTAATTAGCTGACTTTTAGTTGTTTGGATGTTATCTGTTATGAGACACAGTTTTGAATCCTATGTGTGACCCTGTCACAATCCTTTCTGATGCAGAGAGATAGAACCAATATGAAGATAAGAACTGTTTCCATGCTGTGTGGCATCAAAACCACAGCTGGTAAACTCTGCTCCTAGCTGCCCTCATCGTTATCTAAAGAGTTGGCATGTGCATGAAATTCAGCAAGTGGACAAGAGTATTTTACTACTGAATTACATAAATCAAGAAACAAAAATAGTCAAAAGCGCTTTATTTGCCCTGTTCAAACATGACACACATTGGCGCACAACAATGCTGATTTACCCTGTAGCACATATTAAACATGTTTTGAAAAACTAAGTCTTCAATCTTTTATGTCACCATTCATAAATAAAACCAAGAAAGAAACATGTCCAATGAATGTAATGTCACACTATCTTTTTTATATTATTGTAGCACCCTTTTCCCCTGCGTAGTATAAGGGGTGGTGTAATATGTGAGTTCGTAGCTTCAGTGCCTCCACCTGAGTCTTCTGGACAATGTGTATGGGATGCGGACACTTGCTGTTTCCACCAGGGCTGACTAGGGAAGCCCATTGTACCCCACCACACACATAGTGAATAACTGGGACCACACCGCAAGTAGGGGAAATGGAATGGTATTTATTAAGGATAGTTTGGGACTGGGAATGGTAAGAGTTAAAGAGGGCAGGAGTAAAAGGGTTGGCAGTAAATTAGGAACAATGACAAACAGTAATGGACATATAATACAATAGTTTAACCTCTCAAAATGACGACTACACGTGCAAACAGCCCCTACAAAATGGCGGCCAATACACACACACACTCGGCCAGCTGCAGCCACAATCACAAAATAACATTAAATCTCTAAACAGTTCTATAGTTTTCCTGTCTAACTATAATAATCAGACTGACTAGAATAATAACGTTGGTGCACTTGTAGAACAGTGGTAACCCTGGTTATGTGTTACCCTGGTTAGAAAGTCCCAAAGTCCCGTTTAGGATGTGTGCAACAAAGTCCCAAAGTCCACTTCACTTGACTCTCTCTGCAGTGTAATGGTGATGCAGAACTGTAGATGTAGTGTACAGCACCAGTGTATCAGTGTGATTGGATGCAATTACTTAATCCGGATTGATGCCAGTCTCTAATGGCAGCTCCTCAGTGCGTCAGCTCAAGGCACCCCACTAGCCTGATCTTGCTTGTAGTTCTCTGCTCTCCATGCAGCTCTCCCCTGGCTGGAATCCTCCTCAGGCGGTTGGGCTCAAGGTCAAGTATCTTCAAGGTTCTGCCACACCAAGACTAAGCCCAGCAGCAGATGCTGTGCTACCTGGGCAAGTCTCTCTCTGATCTCTCTAACAGATTTCTCCTCAGCAGTTCCTCTGCAGCTCCTCTGCAACTATTCTGCTTACATGCTCTCCCTTCTGCCTCTTCCCCAGACACTGCAGCTCTCACTTCCTCTCTGGGAACTCCTCCCAGCCTCAGAGCACTGTGGGGGTGGAGTTCTGTCTCTCTCCTTGTGGCCATAACAAGTCCTGCCAAGGATGCATAATTGAGGGCATGCTTGCTCCATTATTAATAATAAAACTAATTACTCTTACCTAGTAAATACTGTAGGATTATAAAGCTGCTTGCTAGGGATATCTACACTCTGAGGTGCGGAGACTAACTAGGAGTCTGCTGTTCACTGCAGCCCCTGCTGCCCCTATGAGAGTAAGATGGAAAATACTAAATATTCAATGGAATAACACAATGGGGTAAATCCACACCTATGGGCTAGTTACGTTAGAACGCTAGTTACGTAAGTTCTATGCACTCCCCTCGCTCATATGTACTTTGGCCGTTTTACACTGCCCAAAATCTACCTTAACTTTTCCTAGTGTAAGTAATGGATTTACGTATGTGACGGCCAAACCCAGCCTATACTGTCCAAGTTAAATGCCTCCCTCCAGATCCAAAGCGTAATTACGGGTGTCGTATTGATGCCCCTGCCACTTAGTTCATATTTACGCTGATGGTACGTACGTTAGGAGTTATGTGGCATAACATCTAGCCGTGCGCATACGCTGTAAATACAAATAGCCGTAATTGGCTAGCGTAAATTCGCTAGCGTACTTAGCTTAGGATCTGGCCCAATGGGCCTGATTCAGAGATACGATTTCCACGGCACTTAGGAGCGTATATTTAAGATCCTAGAAAATTCGCAAAACTGCGCATGCGTAGTAATAGTGCAACGCCGTCTACGTAGCGGTTAGGAGCGTAAATTCGCTAAGAGCGTAAGTTTGAATCGCACGCAAGCACTTAAGATCTTAAGTGCTGCGAATCTTTAAGATCTTAAGGATTTGCATGGAAATGGGCGGGGGGAGGCAGGGAAATGAGGGAAAGTGGGCGCGGGCTGACACTTAGGATCTTAAATGAACGCTACCACGTCACTTAAGATCCCAAATGACAGCGTATAGTTAGGGCAAGTCAATGGTGGTCTAAGTTTAAGATCCACCGCTGTTTGCAAGGGGAGTGGCTGTTTATGCAGTGGGCTGGAACAGGGTAAGATCTTACCTAAGGTGCGTATATTTGCGATCTTTTCGCAATCGCATCTCTGAATCAGCCCCAATGGAGGAGATAGGGATTAAAATTAGGGAGCTAGGTGTTGGAAGGCCCAATACGACAAGTCGTAAATTTTAAGGTAGGAATCTGGACGCGTGCCCTCCCCGCTACGCTGGTGTGACTAAAGGTCTAGATCCAGCCCAATGAGAGTAAGTTGGTAAATACTAAGTGTCCGATGGAATAACACAATGGGCCAGATCCTGAGTTACGTACACTAGTGTTTTTATGCTAGCAACTGGCGTAAAATCACCAATTTGTATGTACTGCGTATATATGCGGCAGATGTTATGCAACATAACTCTGATCATACGTAACTCCAGCGTGAATACGAATAAAAGGGCGTGTCATCATACGACACCTGAAAATACGCTTTGTAAGCGGAGGTAGGCATTGCCGTACGTCAATGCATTACGTACGTTCATACATACACTTGGAGAAGGTAAGGTAGAGTTTGGCAAGTAAAGTACGTATGAGCGAGTGAAGTGCCTAGGGGAGTGCATAGTACTTACGATAGCGTAAATACGCTACCCCAACGAACGTAAAAAGAACTTAGGTCTGGATCTACCCCAATGAGAGTAAGATGGTAAATACTAAGTATCCGATGGAATAACACAATGGGCTGGATCCAGACTAAAGTAAGTGCTTGAAATGAGTTACTCCTGGGCTAAACCATGTTGATTACAGAGGGAGTCAAGTTAATTGTATTCTTTGCATGTTGGGATATATCTTTGAATTGCTTACTGCACACAGATACTGACCAGCTTTACTATTACACTGTTATTTAGACCGATACGCTGTGCTTTAATAAGCACAGCGCATCGGCGTAGGTCTGGATCAGGCCCATTGATAGTAATATGGTAAATACTCAATGGGCTTGATCCAGAGTTTAATATTAAGGGCAAATAGGTGTAAGTCTAGACAGTGGGCAAAACCAGTTTGAACTGTGAAGGGCAGCAAATATAAACTGTAAAAACAGAATAGAGTTCAGAGAGTTCATAGAGATGAACTGTAATTTACAGTAAAGTAATAAAGCTTTAATGTGTGTAAGCTGTATGTGGAAAAGCAATGTATTTTCACTGCACGCAAAATAATTCAAGTTAATTTGCAGCCCTCACATAGCAACATGGATTTGCTCAGGTCTACACTTGCAATAGTTTTGTCCTTAAAAAGGGTTTAAGTGCAGCTGAGAGTAAAATAGTAACAATGAATGCAGGGAGCATAGATAGACAATAGATACACGCTCGCAGCAGACATACAAGATTGGGTGGAGAGATGAGGTGAGTGGGCAAGGAGAATGAGGAGGAAGTACACAGAGGGACTACAATAAAGACACAGCAGCACTAAAGACAGGAACTGCTAGATAACCGCTTTGTCTGCACAGCTCATGCCCCTGGGAACTGATTGGTGCCCTAGCTGCTAGGAAACATCTGCTTGGAGAGAGGGAGATGGTGGCACAGGGAAAGCTAAACTATTTACATACTGCCACCCTGATCCTGACAGCATATAACACTGCAGACCAGGGGAAAAGATCTAAAATGTCTCACAATTCTGATGGCAGAGGATTAACACCCGGGGCCCCTACACATAAAGAGGCCCCCACAAAACTATTCAGGGCTCCCAAGCTGTCTATAAGGATGGATGCCATGCTCCTCTTATACCTTCAACACAGCACACTGTATTGCGGCCGTTGGCATATTATGGCGACTTTGATAGTATGTGTAGGAGGAGGATGTCAGTCACTGAAGTATGGCGTGAAGACTGATGCCGCTGCAGATTCTGGCAGAGACTTGTGACGCGCAGACTGAGAGGGAAAAAAGAGCAAGATAAAAGAAAGTAAATGGAAAAATCCAAAGAGGAAGTCAGAAAAGTAAAAGGCAGCAGAGGAAAGTGTACGTGTGTGAATATATATGTGTATATGGGGCAGATCCAGAGCTACGCTGTGCCTTACTTCGTAAGTACTGCCAGCATAGCTCATTAGCACTCCCCCCGGCACTACACCTGTCCCAGCATACTTACCCACTGTTACGCCGGCTGAAGGCTACCTTAACTTTAGTTGGCGTAACAGTGGGTAATTACGCTGGGAAACACATCTTAACCCCCTAACCCAGCCCTCCCTTCCTAATTTCCCTCTCTCCCCCAGCCCAGCTTCCGTAACTAGTTACGGAGCTGCCCGGCCTTTCGTCCGTAACTACGCTGTAGCAAAATATGCCCGGCGCATGCGCAGAACGGCACTTTTGCCATTCTTATGCATATGGCCGCCGTAACTAGTGCGGCAGCCGTAGGTCTGGATCAGCCCCTATGTGTGTATATGTGTGTATATACACACACATATTTATATCTGTGTGTGTGTGTGTGTGTATGTGCAGCAGGGGCCCCACAGTTTAACTGGTCAGGGCCCCCCAAAAAAACATATTCTTGCCCTGCAATTCTGGGTTGATATTATTGTCACTACAAGTCTGCAGATTATATAAAAATCTTAATTATGTCCTGCCTGTATATTGGGGTGTGGTTCGCCGCTGAGAAAGGTCCATTTTCAATACAGTAATAAACTTTATTTTTATTTTTGGGAATCACAGAACTGGGATGGCTAGATGATCCCAATAATTACACCTGGGCCAATGTATGCAATGTGTTGGCTATGTCCATTATTACAGGGTACTGCGGGAAGGAAAAATTGAAAATGAATGGCATAATTTTGAATTCATTATGTATGGAAGATTTTAATATGTTCTCACGTGGCCAGAATGCTGAAGTACAAACGTGAAATCTGCCACTATTGAAAAAGCGGTAAGTTTGAAATAAACGCAACATAACAAACCATATTTAGTTAATAAAGCGCACAATTTGTTTAATAATTAATAAGTAATAATACATAGAAAAATAACATCAATGATGTTTTAAGGGTATAAATAAATGGTTGTATGTAATAACTTATAATTAACTTATTATAACGTAAACATTTTTATTTGGACACTATTTAGGTGGCAGGATTTCAAGACTATATTAAAAAGAAAAGAAAATTAGCAGATAGGGAGGCTTATTCCAAGAAAAATGGAGCAGGCCCTATGCCTGAACCATTAGCCCTATCTGACTTGGAACAATTAGCCTTAAGGACTATCTCTGAAGTGAGAACAAAAGAGAAAAACACATCGCCAATAGTAAATATATATATTGGATATTCACAACTTTGGAAAAAAGAAAACAGAGCAGCAATTATGTTTCAAACTTTAAAGCTATTATAACATATAAATATAAAAACATGCAGAATGACAAAAGATAATAGCCCAATAATATCTATATATATATATATATATATATATATATACACACACACACACACAAACACATATAGTGGGGATGAACACCTGTAGAGATACTTCAAAATACAATCAGATCACATAGATATAAATAGCAACCGTTCTTAGTAGGAGGAATAAGTCCTAATGTAAATCCAGTAGGTTTTAAATGTCAGAATTAAGACGCTAGTAGGATCTAAGGAATCAATCATATGAAGACTAAATTCCCATAGGTTAGGCACGATAAGATGAATCCAAGTATGCCAATTGTACCTTCCAATATGGGTAATAGCATAGACAGATTAAATACCTTAAAGTCAGTTGTCTTTATCCACAATCCAGATCGGTAGTGCTGTTAAAAGGAGCTCGGTTAAAGTGTGTAGCACATATAGGTAACTGACTCAACAGAGGTCACCTGGAACTTTGTTTTCTTACAATCAATTCTTACGGGCTCAACCAGCAGTGTCAGTACTCACTTGATAATACATTTTTTTTGGGTTCCCCTGACACATTTCGTCCTGCACACAAGACTTTTTCAAGTCAGAATCTCTGAAGTAAAAGTAACAGGGGTTTGTGACCAGGACATCATGAAAGATATTCCTGAACAAATACTTTATCCTAAGTCCCAACAAGAGGAACCTGAAGTTTCACCAGATGTGTTTCTTACACGATGATACAGTGTTATATTATAAAATTGTGTTACATTTTTCAGACAATTCGTAATCTTGTCCTTTTTTTCCATTATTTTTGAAGGTACATCGGCCTAGATCCTGGGTTACGGCCTACAGTGGAATTACGTACATGTCGTTTGTAATTCCCCTGTTTTGAAGGTTGTGCGCATGCACTAATTGGCTTTCTTTGAAAGGAGGTGTTTTTAAATGCACCAGATGCATTAATTGCCAATTTATTCATACACCTTTATGCATCCTACTACTGGCCAGCGCCTCAAGATCAAATATAGACTTACCTGCGACAGTAAATTTGTTGTGTATGTAATTATTTGCTCTTGCCATAAGATCTATTTAGGTAAAAGTCCTCGCAGATTGAAGGAGCAAATTGCTTTATACCGCTCATCTATCAACAATGCTCTTATGGCAATAGACTCTGAAACTCCCCCTATATAGCACAGCATTTTGCTGAACATGAACACAAGATGAAAGATTTTCATTTTATGCCTGTTTATCAGATACCCCCCTTAGAAGGGGAGGCGATATAAATAATTTATTGTTACGCAAAGAATCTAAATTTATTTATACTTTTAAGTCCTTTGTGCCATTTGACCTTGATGAAGAGTTTAATTTATCTTGTTTTTTCTAATATATATTTTCTTTTTGTACTTTTTGGATTTTTTATATTTTTTTCTTGGTTTTTTGTATATTTTTTATATTTGTTTTAATTTTTTGGGATAGTTTATATTTGGACCTGTCTGCTTTGGAGAAGTTACTGGTGAATTGATTTTGTGAAGTGATTTTGGCGGGATCCAATCAATAGGTAGAGATATATTGTGAGGGAATGAGTTTTTAGGCTATACTGCATGGTGATAGAGGTGGTATATAAGGTAAGGGATTAGGTGTGGAGTCAGTCGTTACCTCAGGACTGATCATGAGAGAACACTTACTTTATACTGTGCTGAAATTGTGTTGTCATATTTATATTTATTTAATTATTTATTGCTAGTTTAATTTTAGTTTATATTATTTATTAGGGTAATTTTGCATTTTGTTGTACCTCTCCCCTCCTTCCCTGTTTTTTGTTAGAGTAGGATAGTTTCTGCTTACCTTTTATATATGGCCACTCAGCAGACAAACAAGTCCTCAGGGAGGAGGGCACTTTCATTTTAAGGTCAGGATCCCCGCTTGTCTGTTTTACGGGCTGATGGAGAGTCAAGTGTACCAGCTGTTTGTAGGAGAGGCCGTCCGCGGGGTTCAACCGCATCCGCAGCCCCTTCTTTAAGGTAGGGAAGGGAAAACAGGCATGTGGCTGCACATTGTCCTGTGTGTGGGCATGCACATGTGCCTACTGGGGTGCAGGGGCACACGCAAGTTCCTGCT
>WWET01001119.1:76966-98367 GCA_011038615.1 Limnodynastes dumerilii | reverse complement strand
AGGGTCGGAAGTGACTGCGGCCAGATAGGGCAAGTCAATGCAGGTCTAACTTTAGGTCCGGCCGCTGTTTGCAAGGGGAGTGACTGTTTATTCAGTGGGATGTAACCTGCTCCGACCTGCCACTTAGATGCGTATATTTGAGATGCCATCGCCAACGGATCTATGAATCAGGCCCTTCATCACCACCCACTATACTGCTAAAGTTTCACTATTAAGATTTCATGGTTGTATGCTTATCATTATACACTGCTTTCTATGGGTTTGAATGAACAAAGAGACACTTTTGTATGTGCAAAATATATGTTTGCCATTTATTGCAGCTTTCAATTCACTGAGTGAGCTTCATAATATTTGATATGTTGAAAGAATTGAATTTTATGAGAATATTTATGTATAAAATATGAATATACAGCAAATAAGTATCTATGCACAGTATGAGACTGGCTCATCAAAAAAAAGACCATCGTACTAAAGCTGAATGCAGACTCCCTTTCCCACAGTCTAACCCTAGCCTTCTCCTTCTTTGGCCCTAACCCTTACGTTTTAGCTGCCACAGCCTAACCCTGGCTATTGGGAACAGGTAATCGGTCCCTGTTTCAGTCTAAGACGAACAAAGATGAAGCTGCCATTCAGTTGGTGGCTGTATCATGTTTGAAATACGGCAACTTGAATTCACAACAGCATCCTATGTAGAGCAATGTGTGCAGAATTTGTATTTAAGGCAACGTTACTCTATAACACGCTAGAATTTTTCTACATTTAGCCAATGTTAGAAACAAATTTCATTTGTAAGACGTCAGACTTGCTACACCCAAAATCTACATGAAAAGACAAGAAAAACAGTATACCGAGTGATTCATTTTAAAACTAAGATGTTCTACATTTCTTCATATACTGCCATATTAAACATTAATCATTACCTTGTGTTTTCTGTAATACAAACGCACTCATTGCCCTTATGAAAACACCACTATGCCAATTATATCTCCTGAAATATTAGAACGCTGAAAGAAGATGTCTTAATAAATATATTACCTGGATTTATGTTTTATACATAGGTCTCCTCATACTCTTAATGCTACTTTGGTGTGTGGTAAATATAAACCATCTTATATAGACCATGCTTTAACACAATCAAAACCTGTTATGCTCACTTTGCTACGAAACCATTTGAGATGTGGTGTTAACTATGTATTTATGAGATTCTTACATGCTGATCCAGATACAAGAGGAGAGTAGTGGAGTTTCAGTAGTCAGGACAGTCACAAATAATATCGCTGTTCCAACGTTATATTTTTCATGACCTATTTCATTTTTTGTCATTTTATACTTGGATGATTTAATTTTTTGCCTGAGAGACTCCATTTCATTAAAATGATGTGTTCTACATCGCCTGTAAGTCACTCTTCTCTATGCAAAACGAAAAAAATGTATTTTTTAACAGTTACCACTTCCATTTTTGTATATATTATTTCATCTCTGGACTATAAAAATAATTATTAAAGAAATTAAACTGCTTCTAGATGTACTAACGTTTCAATTATTTTTTGAGTGCCTTAATTATTTTTGCCAATGCATTAAAGACTATTTATACTATTTATGACTAATCCAGTTATTATTCTAATTAAGAAATCAACTATTAGCAAACAGTAGCCTCCTGAAGTTATCATTGCCATGCTCTACTCTAAAAAGGGATTTTTCGTTCTACAACCCTTTAATTTGTCTTAGAAAAAGACCTTTCTTTGGTTGTCAAATAAGCATTAATCTAAGGCCTGGATTCAGACTTGCAATGCTGGAGGTCCAACTATAGAAGCAGAATTATAATGTGGCCCCAGATATCCCTCCTGATGGTTACCCATCCCGAAGGCTGCCAACAGTGGGGGGTGGCAGATAATGCAGAGTGAGAGGGAACCTACCCTTTCAGCTCAAATAAACCACACGTATTTCATTTTCTGGCCACAAGAGGCCGCCATGTTCTGCTTCTAAGGGCAGATTTACTAAAGGCGAGATTGTCAAAATTGCCAGTGTTTGTGTTGTGTTTTGAAATCTCAGATTTACTAATGTAATCACGGCCATAAAATCACCAGAGATGGTTAAATTTCAAACTCACTGTAGTTCTACTTTCTCTGGCGATTATTCTCATTCTGCACATACAAATCTCAGATTTACTAAGGAAGGCCCTGATTCAGAGATTGAAAATAAGAACTTAAAGTTACACCTGGGCTAAACCATGTTGATTTCAGGGGAGTCATATTTCATCTGTTGTAACAGTATTATAGTTAAAAGGTGATGTTTCCCAGCTCAAGTCTAATTAGCAGTTTAAAAGTGAAGCTGATCAGGTATCTGTGTGCAATAAGTAAAAGCAAAGCATTCTCCCTGCATGCATAGAATAAAATTAACTTGACTCCCCCTGAAATCAACATGGTTTTGCCCAGGTGTAACTTTAAGTTCTTATTTTCAGCCTCTGAATCAGGCCCGAAGTGTTTAAAACTCACTGTAGAATAGGTGTAATATCACCAGAGAAAATAGAGGTGGGTGTGAGTGTTAATTTCCTAGAAATCATCATTCACTTTGTGAATAACAATGAAAACTTTAAAAAAAACTTCAAACATTTTAAAAATCACTACCGCAGCATGCCATTAACCCTTAGCATGCTGTGGCATCTAGTACTATAAGGCACAGCATGCCCCTGTATTGCAGGAAATGCTGTGCCTTATAGTACCATAAGTGGCAGCATGCCATGGGCTAATGGCAGGCTGCCGCAACCACAATGTGCACCGATCACATTAAAACATGCATACATTGCCCCTCCGTTTTACTAAAAACTAAACTGTCCCCTCTGTAGATTAGTTTTAATTAAATGCCTCCTCCATTATGAATAAATATAAACACTGTCCCCTCCATCCTGAATAAATATAAATACTGTACTCTCCGTCCTGAATAAATATAAACATTGTCTCCCCCGTCCTGAATAAATATAAACACTGTCCCCTTCATCCTAAATAAATATAAACACTGTCCTCTCCGCCCTGAATAAATATAAGCACTGCCCCCCTCCGTCATGAATAAAAATATACACTGTCCCCTTCGTCATGAATAAAAATACAATCTTTCCACTCCGTGATGAATAAAAATACACACTGCCCCCTCCATGATGAATAAAAATATACACTGTCCCCTCCGTTATAAATACATCAAACACATGTCCCTCCATTTGAAATAAATTAAATACATACATATATAATAGATAAAATGTCCCCTTGTGTTTAATAAATAAATAAACTGTCCCCCTATAAATATTTATAAGTATCCCCGCCGCGTGTTGATCATACATATATGTTGCCACAAGTTAGACCAAACTTTTTAAAAAGTTTTCAATAAATGTTTTACAAATGTATCAAGATTATTTTAACTCACAGCTCTGAAGGCTTGATTGTAGTCTGGCAGGATCTTCTGCATGTGGCTTGTCCCCTGGGCAGGTCCTCGCTCCTTGGTGTCCCTCCAGCATATGACAGGGCTCATTACAGAGCCTATATTTATACTCAGTCCCAGGAGTTCCTGTTTGAGGGTATAAATGGAGGGGACAGTGTTTATATTTATTCAGGATGGAAGGGACAGTGTTTATATTTATTCTGGATGGAGGGGACAGTGTGTATTTTAATTCAAGACAGAGGAGACACTGTTTATATTTATTCAGGATGGAGGGGACAGTGTTTATATTTATTCAGGAAGGAAGGGACAGTGTTTATATTTGTTCAGGATGGAGGGGACAGTGTTTATATTTATTCAGGACGGAGGGGACAGTGTTTATATTTATTCGGGACGGAGGGGACAGTGTTTATATTTAATCAGGACGGAGGGGACAGTGTTTATATTTATTCAGGATGGAAGGGACAGTGTTTATATTTATTCAGGACGGAAGTGAGAGTGTTTATATTTAATCAGGACAGAGGGGACAGTGTTTATATTTAATCAGGACGGAAGGGACAGTGTTTATATTTATTCAGGACAGGGGAGACAGTGTTGAACGGTATAGATAAAATTGAAACTTAATTTTTGCCACTATCTAAAAAGTGTAGAATTAGTTCATAATGGAAGATCTGATCTCGGACAGTCATGGACAATATAAAAGGGGACCTCTATTGGCCAAATACTCATTAGCATCGGCACCCCTGAAATGAAAGGAGGAATTCGGCGCGGCAACAGGCTGAGGACAAGACAGAAGAACTCCAATCAACTGACCACCTTCTTCAAGCATATGTACCCCTTCTTCTATCAATTGGACCGGAGCTACAAACAACCGGACCCGATGTACCAGCAACTGTGACCGGTCTCCAATCAACTCTGCCCAGACTACAATCAACTCTTCCCGATATCCTAGTAAGTCATCCCGATTGATAACTGCAGAACGGTGAATCAGTAATACTCTTTTTTCACTTTTACACAGAGCAAATACAATACTCATAGGTTTATATGTAACAGAGTGGCCACCTGTTTATTTAGTACATCTAATGGGGATACCTAATGAACTGTTACTGTATGTTTAACTAAGTAATGTATTTAACTGTAACTAATGTGTGTTGCTTTTTCACTTGTTTTTTTTTTTTTTTACACATAGGGCAGAGCACTGAGTGGTTATAACCCTTACCATGTTGACGCTGATATCAGGGCCAATATTTTTAGAATACAAAAGGAACATCGAGAATAAAAATTTATTAATTTTATGAATTTATATTGTGTCAAGACACTTTTTTTAACAACATGAAGGAAATACAACAAGTCTATCAACTTTGGATTTTGAAGTCATTCCCCTAACTTTGTGTAAGCAGGAGGCCTTCTGGATTCACGTATTAGGTCAGTTGTATCCAGGGGGCCTCAATGTGACTATTAATCTGGATTTTGGAGAATAACATCTTTCACCTCTCTCCCCTCTTTTTGAATCTCTGTTGGTACATTTCTCCCTTCCTATAATAAGATTGTTTAAGGATCTCATATGTTTTTTTCTTTTCCTTTTTTTTATTTATTATTTCTAATCTGAAAAATTTGTTTCACTTTTTCATAATTGCAATATTAGATTTATTGTTATTAAATTTGGTTTTATTAAATGAGTTAGTGTAATTTAGTACTATGTTTATTCCTTGGGTATAGAATTTTCCAAGATGAAATTTTAGCTTATATTTTTTATAATACATTATTTTGTGCTTTTTGTTATGTCTTTCATGGTCTGAGTTAATTTAGATAATTCGTACATCCATCCACTCTTATAAATGTTTAAAGTTAATTTATAATTTATTTCATTCATTTATACTTTGTATGGTCCTTCGACCTTTAAATAGTGGAACTAATATTCAACCACAGTACAATATCCCTATTGGAGATTATGATTTTATTCAGCGTATTATATTTCATTGCTGGCATAAGATAGATAATGTGAAGCTTTTCATGAATAGCATGCTGTAGGTATTTATACAGATCTGTGTTCACATTTGAAAAGGTTGATATGAGTTATATGTATTTTTTATATACATTTGTATAACGGTTCCAGTGTACTAGGAGTTTTTTTTATAGTTTTAATAATAAAATCGATTGTGAATTAGAAACAGTTGGTTCTTTCTAAGCCTTATTTAGCTTAGCGCTCTCCCAAATAGCTTTTTTGTTCATTTTATTGTATTTATTTTTGCAATATTATAGCAATTAATTTTTTGGGAAATATTGGGCCAGATCCTCAACTCCATACCGCTGCAGACCTAGTCGTAAAAGTTAAGGTAGGAATCATAAGACACATATTTCCTACCGACAGCGGGGAGTGCAGAGGGCGTGCACTCCCCGCTAAGAGAGTGTAATTTCAGGCCCTCACACCGTAGGCGTATCTATAATGGGTGCAGGGTGTGCAGTGCACACGGGCCCTCAGAAAAGGGGGCCCTATGGCATTCATCCTGCACCCAGGGTTGGCAGGAAAAGGGGGGGGGGGGGCATTTGGCATCTATTTCTTCCCTCTAAGATCTTCTGGACGGAAGAAATAGATGTCGAATGAGCCTCCCTTCCCCTGCGGTGGGACTGTCCCTTTTCATGTGCTGAAAAAGGAGAGGGGCCTACAGTGCAGTTAGGCCCCGCCACTCTTGAGGTCCGCAAACAGTCCTGTCTCGGGGTAAGCCATGTAGAAATCCTGTACACTTCTTAAAAGTGCCTCGCACGCACGTAAAGCTTGCGGGGGTCTGGATCTGGGCCAATGTTCTTGGCTTTACTCATTTTTTTTTGCAATGTTATAGCAATTCATTTTGTTAGGAATATTGGGCCGGATCCGCAACTCCGGCCGACAGTGGATTTACGCAAGTCATTTGCGTAAGTCCCTGTCTGGGAACATCTGCGCATGTGTGCGCCAGATGTTCCCTGTGAGTAAGTACTAACGTACTTCCTTACTTGACTTATTTTCAGTCTCTGAATCAGGTCCATTGGACCAGCTGCATGCTCTCTATGGCTATAACATAAATGCTCGTCACTCAATATATTTCATATAGTCTGATTCACATCCCATGTAAAAGATAGATAAAACTTGTCCAATCACTAATCAGTAGTATATCTATAATTCCCTATATTCAGAACTTTTCCATGGTAAAATGTAATAGATCAGGAGGCTGATCCAGAGCTGAATTTACACGCTTTTTTGGCCATAACCTTCCCTACCCCGCACAGAGAGTTTACTCACCTGTCCCTTGGTCCGGCAATAGCGGCGGCAGAGGTGCGGCGGAGAGATATTGGGCCATATGCAGAGTTTTCAGAAAAGTGCTACTGCGCATGCGCAGTAATTTTGTAATGTAATCGACGTTACTTCTTGCAACGTAGATTTAAGACGTCTTTAAGACCGCGTCTATGTGGGATATATTGTGGATCTGGGAATGGCCCATACTGTATGTGGGGAGTTTTGTGGGTCTGGACCTGGCACAATATATGCTGTAGATAGTGTCATTCCTAAACCCTAATATAACCTATAGATGTTATAGTATGCACCATTCCCATATTCCTTATATAATCTAAAAATATCATAGAAAGTTCCGTTCCCAGACCTGATAATAAAGACCCATGTATTTAATACATGTATTACAAGCATTTAAAACCCCCCCATTGCCATATATTTAACATGTAGGGCCTGATTCAATTAGAAATTTGCACCGCAATAGACGAGAAAAACTGGCGGCGCGCATTTTTCTGTCTATTACGGTAGAAGATTTTTATGCGCTTCTCTATGAGATGCGAATAAAAATCTACAAAAAAAATTTGCACCGCAAACTACTGGGTGTGAGGCTAATTGAATCTTTCCCGTAAAGTTAAATGATTAGCCAGAACTCAACCACATCTCATCCTGAGGGACATCTTTATAAATGATGAGTTGTTTTATATGTGTAATTACCAGACATATTTGTAATTTGCTATACAGCAACAATGTATACTGTAACTACTGAAAATTAGGCCAGGCAGTTAAAAGCACAGATGACTTGCTATGAAAAAGGCAGTGGGAACTATGAATAGACAGATGGTAAAGATATAACTGAAAAGCATTATCAGAATGGAATCCTAAGAGCCATCTTAGGAAGAGAACAATCTGAAAGTAAAAAAGATGCAGTAAGATGAATGTTCACAATCTATTGAATAATTTAAGAAGGGATCCAGAAAGAGGTTAAAGAGACAGAGTAATAATAATAAGAAGAAAAAAATAACTTGAAAAGAAAATAATAGGTCATTGCAAGAGGATGGCGACTTCTGAAGTTCATTGAATAGATTTTAGAGGGTAGTTTTTATGGATTTTTTTTTTCGTTTGATTGTATTTGAGAAGAACAATTATTTTAACATTCTTAAATAGAGAACTAAGGCTGACATTAAAGAGCTCACAATCAATAGATACAGTAGATACAGTAGACAAATACAGTAGACAATGAAAATGTCAGATGCAATCAATGGTTGAATAAATCAGATTCACAGGATATTAATTCTGCATATATCAATAAATAGATATAGACAATGGATAGGTCAAATGTAATCAATGAATAAATATATGAATAAATCAGTTGCACAAGATGATTATTCTATAAGTAGCAAAACAGTCTCAGTGTTAGTTCATTTATTAAAGTGACATGTGCAAAGTCATTCACATAAAATAACATGAATGGAGATTAGTACGCAGTTCCTACTCCACAACAAGTTACTTTAGGTATGCATGGAATGTACGAACTGTATACTAATCTCCCATCCTGCTATCTTATACGACCGAAGATTGCACACGTCACTTTAATGAATGAACTTTATGCAATGAATGAACTACTATGTTATTCAAAGGAATGCACTGTATATGAATCTCCCACCATGTCAACTTTTATGGATGAATTTTGCACATAACACTATAATGAAAGAACTTTATACAATGACCCTATGACTATGCTATTCCTACCTATGAACTTTGAAAAATGGATTCTCTACTAAATAATTTGCCGAGGTAAAGCAGACAATGAAACATAGAAACATAGAAAGTGACGGCAGATAAGAACCACATGGCCCATCCAGTCTGCCCATTTCTTTATATTTTGTACTTTATATTTTCTTCCAAGGATTCTAAAATGTTCCTTGGAATAAATCCCCAATCTCTGATACCTTGTTACCATTTGTTTTTACATTCTAATATTTATGGATGCGAAGGAGGAGCATCCAAGGTATAAATAGAACCCATGTGATAAGCACCACTAAGTCTTGAGAAAGATCATGGTTAGATCGTACATCTGTTAAATTGACAACCAAGTGCGCTTTTTGAAGACAGCTAATCATCACCTTCATTTTGTTTGTGGGTATGATTTTAAGAGAATTTAAATTCAACACTGCGTAATACAAGCAAGCTTAACAAAACAAACAAAAAGTGACCTGTTCTTCACACTCTGCTAATTTATGTCACATTAAAAATCTATTTAATTAAGATATATTACTTACAGTTACGCTCAGTTAAACCTTTCCAAAAATCAGGGAAACTTCTTGCATGCATAGCAGGCCCACCTGCTGGGGAAAGTTGAATAGTGCTGCAGAAATCATTAAAACCTTTGTTTACTTACCAATTGGCAGCTAATTAGTTTCCTGCAGGGATTAGATAATGAAGCTGATGTTACTCATTTAGGAACTGATTCACCTGCATATTTTTAGGTGCATATATTTAAGAAGGCATAAACTGTGCATGTACCCCATTTTTGAAGGACTTAAGAACGGGACGGCTCTGAGTCACAATTACAAACCTATTTCTTATAGGTTCCTAGTGACTTAAGAAGGAAGGGGCGTGCCAGGAAAACTTAAGAATGAAGATAAGAAAATTGGGTGGAGTGAGGCATTTAAACAAGGAAAGCTGGGCGCAGTTAGGCATAAACGTTCTTAATTAGCTGTCCTACGCACACAACTAAGAACCTAAAGCTAAGATAGCCCTAAGTCATTCATAAGTAAGAAGCTGAAAACCGGGGGCATGTCAGGGGAGTCGCCTTGCTACTAATTGCATATAATTAAGAACCTATGGCCTTCTTAAGTATGAATCAGGCCCTTAATGTTCTACAGATGACTCATCCTGTGAAAAGATGATGTCAGCTCCATTGTTTAATCTCTACAGGATTCATAGCCCTGTTAGTTGTCATTTACAGTACTGGCCTGATACATTTTAATAAAAGCTTTTTGTCCCGCTAAGCAGTGGCGTATCTACCATGGGTGCAGAGTGTGCAGTGCACACGGGCCCCTGCAGACAAGGGGGCCGCCCGTGGCACTCACCCTGCACCCAATGGAAGATCCCAGTACCACCTATTTCTGTACAAACGGTGACGGTCTCCAGCAGCCTTCCGTTCCCAACAGTGCACTGCGCGCGGGTGTCACATGGGGATGTCAGGCGTGCGTGCACTGCGCAGCCTCATGCTCCTCTTCTGTTTGCAGAGCGTGAGGCTGCGCAGTGCACTGTTGGGAATGGAAGACTGCTGGAGACCGTCTCCGTTTGTATAGATATGGATGGGGTTGAGAAGAAGAAGAGGGGGGCCCGTCTTGGGAGGGGGGGGGCGTCTGAGGAGGAGGAGGGGAGGCCCGTGTGGGGGTCTGCACACGGGCCCCTTCATTTCTAGAAACGTCCCTGCCGCTAAGTTATATGAAAAAGTAGTATAAAAGGAGTATATTAATAAATTATAGTCACAATATTTATAAAGTGTCCCATATATTTTAAAATATGAAACAAATGTTTAGACTTACATTTTAGATGTCCTCAATCTTGGGAGATTTGTTTTAAATAATCAGCATCTTGATTGAAGATTCCTTCTTCTTGTCCTGTGTGATGCTGGTAGCCAGTCCTGCTCCTTTGGGGTTCTGTTGCTAATGAGCCTTCTGTCACTAGAGGTCCCCCTTATATAGCCTCTATGACGTCATAGAGGCTATATAAGGGGAACCTAGTTTACTAGTACATAGTGACTGCTGATTTATTAATATACTCCTATCGGGGCAACCATCTTATCTTACAGTATGACGAGGCAAGCATCTATTATAACCATCTAAAGATGCAAGCATCTATTATAACCATGTAACGAGGCAAAAATAAATTAATACAATCTAACAGGCCAATACTTTTTCATATAACCTAGTGGGACAAAAAGCTTTTATTAGGATGTATCGGGCCAATCCTATTAATGAGAACTAATGGGGCTATAGTTTTTAAGTGGGACCTATGTAGGTAATAACTATATTATGAAGATACAGGTCCTTCAGATCACTCAAACACGGAGTATATGGAAATCCAGACAGGTTTATTCAAAAGTCCAGCACAGCCACAGTAACAAGTCCCACGCTGATCACATGAGTCCCCAAAACAGCCGCAGGGCCAGCTACCAACTGATCTAACTGCCTCTGTCACACACCTGTGGTTTGCAGGGATGTATGACCATATATGGACTTCCTGCGGGGAGGGGGAATCAAGGGATCAATGCAGCTACAGCCTCCCCCCCCCTCATCAATATCCTGTAGTCAGGCTTACCTCTAATATAACCCATATTACACATTACACACAATAACAACATAACTGCATAGCACACTCTACTACAGCTGCAGAAACCCCATATTACATAGATATTCCACCCAATACCTCAGAATAATAAACAGGGCTATTATTTTACAGTGTAATTGCCGTGATTTTAAGCACAAAATCGCAGCGATTCATCCTTGAAAAAAAACGGCGCCTATCGCCACCAATTATAAATCGCCAGCCAAATATGCAGCTTAGAAATCCGGTGATTTTTTAAAATAAATCGCTGGAAAATCGTGGCGATGGCTGTCAAAAAACGATTTTAGTAAAGGAGGCCCTTAATCTATTTCTGACAGCTCCAGGCCAGCACCATGTAGACTTCTTCTGTATGGACGGAGGTAAGCTGGCATTCATACGGCAAGCCTCTACTAAAATAGTAACAGAAATCCCTATAGCACTTGCACCTAGCCTGCCGTTGGAAATGTTTTGTAATGACAAATAGTATGGAAGTCTCGATCTAGAAGAAGACAGGAGTTTTTATTCCAGTGACTGGAAAATGCCCCCTTTACGGAAGTGTGGATCCAGTCCTAAGTGTTCTTTGCAGGTCATACTGAATTTGAGGCTTTCATGCCAGTAAATCAGAATAAAGTCTTAACACACTTCCAGAATTTATAAATGACATACTGGAAGTGGGTGATGCATTCCTCCATTCTACAGCTTTCTAGGTCAGAGATATCTGTCAATGCTCCTTACTCATATTAAATGTGCAAATATAATTTTATCCTGTTACAATATCTTAAATAGTGTGTAATATGATTCAGGGCATAGGCATCATATACAACAGCTTGGGCTGACTTAGGGTTAAGCTGCAAGAGGTGGGTGACTTAGGGTTAGGTTTAGGGAGTGGGGAGACCTAGGGTTAGGGTAAGGGAGTAGAGAAGCCTTACCTTTCCTTTCAAGCTTTACCTTTCGCTCCAGGGATCGATTGCTATGCCTCATCGAAGCATAAGCAATCCATATCCCAGCCAGTTCTGACCTGCTGTGAGCGAACGGCCCTATCAAAAAAAGCAGTTCGCTATGGGTACCCACACCCAATTGAATAGAGGATTCTAAAAAATTTTGTTCCTCATTGTATATATTTTATATGGTGAGACCTGGAGCTAGATTTATTAAGAGGAAATGTGGAGATGTTGCCCATAGCAACCAATCAGATACTAACTGAAATTCTTTAGTTTTTAATTCTTTATTTGTAAACAAGGAGTGAGGACAATCAATAGAGAATAAAATACATTGAAGTTACATACAGTAGGCACTTAGAGGTAACAGGCGATCGTTTTTGGACTGTGTTTATGTATGTATGTTTACATTTCTACTCTCTTAACCCATTCGGAGAGTGACAGGCGAGTGAAATATTTTCAATGGACTGGAAGCACTGCATGAGTGGCATTACTGAGGTGTAATAAGAGGCTATGTTTAAGAGAATCCAAGATTTCAGGTTCAGTTGGTATATCAGGGACTGTCACTTTACGAGTGATCTCAAAGACTTGTTCCCAGAATGAGGTTAGTTTGAGGCAGCTCCACCAGATGTGGGTCAAGGAACCCAATGAATTTAATAACTGAGGGTTAATTCATTTAGCCTGAAGGCAATTAAACCCTGGGTTGGGGAATGGTAGGCCCTCAAGTTTTGTTTACTTGTTTAGTTGTTTTGGGGTTATCAGAGCCAATAGGGGAAAGGAGGGTGGTCCCTAGGGAAAAGTTATATAAACCCTCAACATTTGTAGAATTTCCCCTTTTCTGCTTGCCTGCAGGTTTTTCACCCTCCCTCCCTCCCTCCCAATATTCAGGTCTGCGGGAAGGCAGTGGTTAGTTATTTTTAGTTAGTTTATTAAAACCAGATTGGAAGCTGCTCAATCAATTTATTAAGTAAATGTTAAACAGGTGCATGAAAGGCAGGGGGTTAAAGTGCTAGCTAGTTAGTTTATTAGTCTGGGGGCCAAATTTTCTTTCACAGCCTGGCGGGCGTTTTCTCCTCTAGCCATGTAGGTGTTTGGTCGCGGTGGTCTTGTCCGCGGCCTGGGGTTTCGTTTAAGGGGCGGGCCTGGGACAGCTAGTTCATAAACAGGAGCACCCCGTCAAATATCATCGGCTGGGGCGCGGCGTTCCTATGCAAATGGGGTGGTAAATGCCCCCATTTTGGTTATCAGAACGCCAGCGCGTGGTGGGTGGTTACTGCCCCACTTTTCAATTAATCTTTGATAGCTCATGGTATAGATATTGGTTATTTATGGGTCCCACACTGCCTTCTTCCGTCACCAACCTGGTGAATTGTTGGTATAGCACTGGTTATTTATTTTCTTACAAGTTTATTGTTGTTGTTTATATTGTGCAATAAACATAGGGGGCTCTGCGAAGCCCCCTTTTTACGCAGCCTGGTGTGTTTCACTGTCTCCATAGTGGGGTCAGGGTTCAAGGGTGAAGGGTGGTTTTGCAGGTGAGTGGTGATATGTGTTGATAAGAGGGCCGTTAATGCACTCAACCCTTAGGCGTTTAATTGCATAGCCAGCAAACAGGGGAGACATGTGGCAGGAAGCAGTGGAGCATTTGACGTGTTCTGTACCATCTTGTTAAAATATGAAATTCTTTAGTATGTACTAGGAGCGTGAGAGCTAGAACCTCTTAGGTTGCTATGGGAAACATCTCTTTTTCTTTTTCTGCAGTTTAGTAAATCTTGCCTCATATCTGCTTGTGGGCCTGTGGTCACCAGTTTCTATGTGATGGTCCAGCCAGACCCTGTACTAAACAAAACCTCATTCTGTCTGTTCAGTTGGTGATCAGCAAACTCCAACTTAGCTTATTGGAAACTGTGTGCATGCAACATAGATTCTAGTTCTGACATATGGGAAACCCAAGCCCTGTGCAACTTGATTATACTAAGTCTTCTGCATAGTCCAGCTCCCAAATCACCCCACTATGGCTATTTCTCCTTCCATTCATTCATGCATTGGTCTCTGTGACTTTGGAAGTACTTCAGTTGAGTTAACAAGATATGAGTTGGTCACAGTGATTAAATATCATAAGTTCATAAGATCATAAGTCTCATGGACCATAGAATGCAAGTTCTCCTCTATTGCCACTCACTATTGAGTGAGAACAGCCATTGTAGGCTTAGCTTTTCTAGTCAAACAAGGCCTTGGATTAGGAAGTCAGTGTTTTCCTTCCTAGGTGCTAATTTTCCCACAATAATCTTTGACTTACTCTCTAGATAGTGCTGAAATCATCTACAAAACATATTATTATTTAATATTATTATTATTAACAGGTTTTTAAATAGCGCTATCAGATTGCATAGCACTTTATAGAGAATATTTCACATTAACATAAGTCCCTGCCCCTGTTGGAGCTACCTTCTAAGTTCCCTAACACAGAGACACACACACACACACCTACCAGTATGTTTTTTGGAGTGTGGGTAGAAACCAGAACAACCAGAGGAAACCCACACAGACACGGGGTGATCATTATTATTAACGTTTATTTATAAGGCGCCACACAGCAGCGGCGCAGTACAGAGGCAATAGCAAAGACAATCGTTACATATACAATTCAATCCAATAATTAACAGAGGGTATAAAAAAAACATGAATAAGGAACACAATACAAGTACAAAGCAAAATTAAAATACAATACAAAAAAACAAAAAAACAAAAAAAAAAAAAACAATATGTAAGGAAAAAAGATGCTGGATATGTGTGTAGGAACAGATGAATAAGGACAGAGACAGACATCATACAAACTCCACACAGATAAGACCTAGTCCAGGAATCGAACTCATGACCTCAGCACTATCAATTTATAGTTGTCAGGAATTCTGGGGTCTGGGATTCAGCTTTAGGTACCCTGGTATCTGGGCTACGGTATTGAAGGCTGGCGGCCTTAATGTAGGGCTTGCTCATCAACAACTCAAAAAAGGAATTAAAAGTATTATAAGTTTATTACAGTGTGTACAGTCAACAATCCATAGCAGGACCCACGACCATTGAGGGGGTAGTGGATTGGTGTTAAGTTGGGCTGGTGAAAATGACTGGCAAGTAACAGCAACACGATAAGTGCAAATCTGTGTTTGAGATGGACGTTGAGGCTGTAAGAAGAAACAAATAGAAATATAGTTCTAGAAAACACCTCAGCGGGAAGATTAAGGTTCAGGAGTTCCAGAGAGCACACAGTTCAGAAGCACCTTTAGAGACTTGCTGGGTGTAATAGTACAAACAGTTCAGAGTGAAATAAACAGCAAAACAGGAATGCAGATAGGTGCAAAATCACTCAAGGAGATACTGGATACAATTAAACACCTGGAATCAATGCACAGCAGGAAATACAGTTCAATGTAGCGAGACTGGCTGGGTGCAGTAGTGCACCAGAGAATAAAGTTCAATGAGCTCCATGCAGCGGGGCAGGCTGGGTTCAGTAGTGCACTAGAGAATAAAGTTCAATGAGCTCTGTGCAGTGGGGCAGGCTGGGTGCAAAAGTAAGCTAACACAGTCACTGTGGTACAGAGAGAATCAGCGATGATAGGCTGGAGATAGTAGTACTCACATGGGTACTTCCTCATCTTTGTGGCCCCCACTTATGTATTTTACTTATCTGCTACGCCACTACTGTACTGTACGCCGCTTTCTTTCTCTCCATCTCCTGGCATCTTCTTATGCTTTGTTACTATCCCCAAAGCTGTCTCCACTTTCCTCCTCCTCCTCCTCCTCCTCCTCCACAACTACCAGCATCTCTGACAACTCTCTGTTCTTTCTCCTCACAGACTTTTCCCGGCTCCTTCAGCATTTCTCTCCGTCACTCCTCTGCCGCTTATAGCCTCTTCCTCCCTCCGGCTTCCCCAACCCGTCCCCCAATATCTCCAACACACACTCCATCTCTCAGCACCACTGCCTCCATCTGCCCTTTCCGACCTCTCTCTCTCTCTCTCTCTCTCTCTCTCATGATCTGTCTCTCAGCTGCACACCACTGCCTCCTCTCTCCCTCCGTCCGTCCGTCCCTCACACATACTTCAACTGACTCAGCTGTTCTCTCGCCTGCTTCCCGTTACAACTTCCTTTTTTTTGTTTTGTTTTTTTTGTTTAATGCTTTACTTTGCCATCCAGCACTTTATTTTCTGCTGCTCCTTCCAACTTCCTCAGTCAGCACACCTCTGACACCTTTAGTTCTCCAATTCTTCTCCTTCTTTCCAATCAATGCTACTCATCACTTCTTATGTAAGTAGCGTAACCAGCGGCCTCTCCAGCAGGGGGCCACAAAGATGAGGAAGTACCCTCACATGCAGGTTGGCTCATAGGTAGACATGGTATCTGTGAAGACTGTTAGCTGTGGAATGCAGCAGAGATGGTTCAGTAACAGATTGGCATCCAAGGAGCAGAGGAGGTGCACGGTGTAGCACCCGCAGAGTATTTCCTCAGGTGGAGACGGTTGCAGACACGGCTTAGCTGTGGTAGGCAGCAGAGATGCAGGTGGAGCAGAGTGGCGTCCCAGAAGACAGAGAGGCTGAGGAGAGTGGTTCTTGCTTGGAAGGATCACAGGTGTAGAAGGACACTGCAGGCACGAGTAGCAGCTCAGGCTGTTTAGTCTGAGCGTAGTAGTACTCACACGATGACTCACTGAAGCAGATGGTAGCTGAAGACTCTATGGCAGCTTAGCGCCGCACAGCCCAGGATTAGTAGGCCGGAATCACAGGAAGCAATGTAAGCGGAGTAGTACTTTCGGAGTAGCTCACCAGCGGGAATGGTTTCTGCAGACACACTTTAGCCTGAGGGAACCGCGATGGCACAGCAGGAACAGAGGACACACTAGGATCCAGGAACCAGGCAGGATACACGAGGAGAGACTAGGAAGGACACAGGTGAGTATCCAGGAGTAGTTACTAGGAAGGACACAGGTGAATATCCAGGAGCAGACACTAGGAAGGACACAGGTGAGTATCCACACGCAATAGAGGAGAAAATGTGCACTGGAAGCACCGAGACCAGATACAATGGCAATGGCAATTGCTGCACTGGCAAGGGCTGGGCCAGTGCAGCAGCCTTAAATAATCAGAGAGTCCAGAGAGAGGGAGAGACAGAACCAGGCCGTGAGATGGCTGGTTTGAAGCAGCTGAACTTCAGGCGAGTGTGAAAGGGTTTGACAGGCAGAGAGCAGGGTTTGAAAAAGGTAGAATACCTTGATTTTGTGACAATAGTATTTTTAGTTACTCATCAAAATAAATCAGGAGTTAATAAATCACATATATTAAATCAGGAGTTTATTAATCACATATATTAAATCAGGAGTTTATGATCAAACAACTATTTATTCAGAATACAACTGTATTGAGGTTTGTAGATATTGTGTAGATTCTTTACATAATTAAACTCAACTAACATCTACAGCCAATTTTTATTGGAAAATGACAAGGAACAGAGTAAGAATGAATTGAGAAAACCTCTAAGATCATGTAATGTATATTAACATAGGAAGTGAAACATTTTCAAAAAGCTGTTATACCGTATTAGTGAATTTCCCTGACTTAACATTTTGTTTTCTATTCAAGCAATATCTCTCTGCCAGATCTGTTGTATGATCAGATCTGTTGGTTTATGTTGTCTGATCTGGTTACCACTAATGACTACTACCTTTTAAACAGATGCATAATACCAGTTTTCATGAAGAATATGGACTATTTACATAATTTCTGAAACTTTGCAGTAATTGAAGTTTATATAAACTATTCATGTTTTTTTTCTTAATTTGCTTTTTAGATTCCACTTCAATATATTATTTTAAAAGATTGAATGGCAGTAAAAATATACACTATGCATTGTAGCTTGTTTGAGCATTTGTATTTATTTGACTATGTGTACAGACAGGTAATGATTTGAGCTCTATAAGTGGCCTTGTTGCTGAGGAAGCAAACTTGTCAAAGGCAAAATAACATAGGCAAAAGGCATAAACAGAAACATGAACAGACTTCTGATATTACCACTCTCTAACCTTAACCTTGTGAGTTTTTACTGTTGCCTGACCCTTGATCCTGTGTTCCTGCTGTTCTCCTGCCTCTCCATATTCCAGTCATCTGTTTCATTCTATACAGTAGTCCTCATTTTTATTTAACTTTTTCTCATTTACCCTTTGTGATTGAGTGACTGTGGTTTGCTTAGGTTGTGAGCACTTGTCTTGTTTAGTGTCATATGTCCATTCAGACATTTTCCACCTTGCTTGTTTGTTTTCCCAGTGTAATTCCATCATTCACTGTAGGTACTTCTTCTATGGCTTTCCTGTCTTCAGGACTGTTCACTCTCTATCTCTGGGTGTTGATGTTTTAACATTTGTAAATAGTGGTGTTCAGAGACTGTAACCTGCTAGGTGTCTGCAACCCACCCTATCCCCACCATCAGAGGCTCTAGGAAAGACCAGGCTCCTAGATAGACTCTGCCCTGATTAGCCATGACCATAACACCCTCTCAGTTACTCAAAATACTCTAATTGACTATATTACTGAACCCCTGTCTAGCTGTTGTCCTTCCAGTTCAGCACTTATTTATTCTTCAACTAATATTAAATATACTTGATAACTTATAAACATTGGATTGAATTTGAGTCTTAGGCGATAAGATCACAGAGAAACATGAACAAACTTCTGATACTACCACTTATTTTGATTCCTGCAAACAGAACATGTTGGCAGAAGGTCATTTTGGATCAGCAAAAAGTGAGATGGAATTGTTTCATGTCAGTAAGGTCTGGTTGGGGCAAAATGCATTCCAATCAGGTAGCACAAATGCACAAATTCCATCTGCTTGACCTAAGATACAATCTCAGAGCGGTCTTGCAGCAATTTTAAATCAACTTATTAGCTATATTTTAATGACTAGCTTGACAGCAACATATGATTGGATATGAAAAATGAAGACTAATAACCAATATTCAATGGGCCTCATTTACTAAGGTTGATGTTGGCAAAACTGCCCAAAGTCCCGGGACTTTAGCTTTTTTTTCACCATCGTCGTATTTACTAAAGCCAAAGTCCTTGGACTTTGGGCTTTTTCACCACCAACTCGACCAACATCACTCTAGCCTTCCAGTCCTGACTTATTTAATGTAACCTATACAAAACGGTTCATTCACTAAAGGCGATTTGACTAAATCACCTCTAGTGCGATCTGTTAGGGCTTAAAAAAAAAAAATCGCCTCCTGTGCGAAGCGCTTTCCTAGAAAGCGACTCACACTTTAATAGAAAAACACATGTCAATGTAGTTGACATGTGTTTTTCACAAAGTAAAAACCACTAGATGCATTTCTCAATTACTTATCCTGCCGACACATATACTACTATAAGGCCATGTGTTTGTGGCCATGCTAATCCTTAAAGTAGTGTTAGCAGCAGCCTGATAAGTGATAGAAGTCTCTAAGCAAATGTGTTATGTGTAGCAAAAGAAATGGCTGCGCTTCTATCCACTAAATTAAATATGTGCAAGTGTATATATAAATATAGGGGTGCAGCCAAGGACCAAAGTGACCACTATGTAAATACAAGGAACAAAAGAGGTCCGGCGCTCCAAACATACATTAAATAACACTATGTGTCAGCACATAAATAAAAAGGAGGTTTAGTTCACAATATAGCTATTTTGGGTTAAGCTCACTTGCCCAGCGTCAAGGCACCTCCTGTAGGTGAGTCCCTATCCATTTGCTATATGTGTACACATAGCAAATGTGTTATGTGTCCCATAGAAATGTAAGAAAGTACCCAAATAAACAGTTCAATAATACATGACCTAACACTACATGTTAACCCCTGAATAACATGTGTAAAAAATGTCCCTTACTGTGTAGCTTGAATATAATGTTGTCCCCTGTTACAGTATGTACACTAAAGTGTACTGTGCAGTAGAAATGTGTAATAAAATAATAAATAAATGTCACGACTCACCGTTTAGCAGTCATCTGTCTTGGGATGACTTGCTTGTATTTTCAGCTTCTTCTGAAGATCTTCTTTCAATGTCGCGTGAAGATGCTTGTCACCTTGCTGGAGGATGTTCTTCCGGTGCTGGCAGCTGGTCTTCAGCCTCTTTTGGCCCTTTCCACGATGCACCCCTTCTTCCTTCTCTGTGTCCCCTCTACTAATGACCGGTCTGTCGCTAGAGGGCCCCCTTTTATAGAAAAAATTACACCATCTACATTAGGGAGCTCTAGTGAGTGATCTAGTGAGCGCTCTAGTGTTTATGACATCATTTTTTCTATAAAAGGGGGCCTTCTAGCCACAGACCGGTCATTAGTAGCGGGGACACCGAGAAGGAAGAAGGGGTGAGTTGTGGAAAGGGCCAGAGAAGGGTGAAGACCAGCTTCCAGCACCGGAAGAACATCCTCCAGCAAGGTGACAAGCATCATCACGCAACATTGAAAGAAGATCTTTTACTATGCCCGTATTTTTGGCATCGATGTAGAATCGCCGTCGATGTTGATCAATTTTAAAATTGAAAAGCACAGCGATTCTCCATTTCAAAATCGGCATGCATTTTTCAATCACTTATCCTGCCGACGCATATATTACTATAATGGAAAGCATGGCCATGTGTTTGTGGCCATGCTAATCCTTATAGTAGTGTAAGCAGCAACATGATAAGTGATAATGATCGATGTAGAATCGCTTAGAAAAATCGACCATAGTAAATGAGGCCCTATGTGTGCAGGGGCATATAGTTATTTAACCCAAAGGATATTCTCTTTTCCCAAAAGCCAAGTGAAGTTTCTTAATCTAAGAAAGTGCTCATTTCAATATTTGAAAGACTTAAAAAAAAAAAAAATATTATGCATGAAAATGCTGTTTATCTTCTATATTCACCATCATCATTACAGTTGTACATGCATTAGATTTTTGGGTAAATCATTCTGCAATATTCTCTTTTATAAATATAGAGAAGTATTTTGCTGGATATTAGCACTATTATAACTTATTAAGTTTCTTTTTGAGGTTTTAAAGGGGAATTTTTATGAAGTGCTGCTGGCAATATATATCTTTTCCATGTTTATTAACTCATCTTTCTAAGATTAACTTTAACAACTGTGAAATGTAGTGAATTAATTTCTTTTGTATGCTTTGTTGAATGTTAAGTAGCTCTTCAGCTACACTCATACACCAATAAGTGCATGTACTGACAGATCATGACTGTGCGGAGAAAGTGTATAGACTTGACAATGGACCTGTCAGACAGCCCCACTGTTGCCCATTACTTACCTCTTCCCCGCTCTGTTACTCTCACCTTCAGTCGTGGCGTCCGTCACCACACTCAGGCATGCTGTCTCCGGCTCTGTGCGGCTTCCGGTGCTCTGCGTGGACGTTGCCATAGCA
>WWET01001119.1:14922-37183 GCA_011038615.1 Limnodynastes dumerilii | reverse complement strand
GGGGGGGGGGGTTTGACGACTTAGGGTTAGTCTATGGGGAGAGACTTAGGATTAGGCTGCGAGGGCGGGGATTTAGGGTCAGGCTGGGGGGGGGGGGGGGGAGACTTAAGGTTAGTCTACAGGGAGAGACTAAGGGTTAGGCTGCGAGGGGGGAGACTTAGGGATAAGCTGCGGGGGTGGAGACTTAGGGTTAGGCTGCGGGGGTGGAGACTTAGGGTTAGGCTGCGGGGGGGGGAAACTTAGAGTTAGGGAGTGGGGTTGCTTACCTTTAGGAGCACCGTGTTCGGTGCTCCAGGGATAGATTGCTATATCTCATCGAATCATAAGCAATCCATATCCCAGCCAGTTTCTCACTGGTTGGGACCAAACGGCCCTATCAAAATAGGATCGTTCGCAACGGGGACCCACACTCATCTGGCCCTGTCCAGAATTCAGTCACAGGATAGCTCTTAAATCATTCTTCAGATACTCTGTGCGACTTGTTTGGCCAAGTTCTGAATCAGATCCATTGTCTTATAGTCATATAGCTGTTGACTGGCTGAATAAGCCACAATTTTGTTGTTAATTTTGAGCTGTCAAATCACATCATTGTAAAACTAATCAGCTGTGTTTTAAAACTGAAAGCAGGGTATGACAACCACAACAGAATTTAAAAGCAGGCCATGGTACAGTTTCCTCCTTGATCCCTATGCCATTATAAAACCATTATCATCATCATTTCTGGTACTGGGATAGCACGTTTACTTCTGCTTGTTGGGGACTTTACTGCAGACCAAAAAATTGGAAATAAGATACTGTGCCTGGTATAACTATAAAATCTATTAATTTTTGTTAACCTATCAAAAATGGCACATTTTGATACATGAAAGCACATTGTGCAAGACAATTATTGACTTCTGAATGATTTTTATTCCCAAAAGCCCTTTTAAAGAAAATAAATGATGTACTGCTCATTTTACTGACATAGCTGCCAACTTATCTGGAGAACACTTTCATTCAGTAACAATTAGAAGTCTTTAGATCAATATTCTGTAGAATGGAGAAGTTGGCAGCAACTAGTAACTTTTCAGAAGCATTTTTCTTTGCAAAGCTTGAAATAATTTGGTTAAAAGTAGCATTTTCCTCTTAGTAGTAAAGAAAATAATTTGTTCAGTCTAATTAAGCCATCAAATTGGCCATGTGCCATCCAGTTCAGAAAAAAGTAGCAGTTTATATTAATAGACCCCAAGATAATTAGTGATTTAAGGCTGTCTTTCATGATTAGTAAATTATGAATAATTACAGTAATTTTGCCTAATAAATCATCTGACAATCCTGATTTGTATGCTCAGGTACCATCTGTAATAAGATTAATATTAGAGGCAAAATCACCCTTGCGGCTCTTTGTTCCCCTGCTGACCACATTTATAACTATTGAGGGGGCACATGAAAAACAATTCTGGGGGTACATTTCTAACTATTATGAGGGCATATGGAAAACAATTGTGGGGGTACATTTAAAAATATTGTAAGGATACATAGAAAACAATTGTGGGGGTACATTTATAACTGTTGTATGGGCACATGGAAAACAAGTATTGGGAACAACTGTTGTGGTGGATACAACTATTGTATGGCCACAACTTTTCTTTCAGCGCATAAATAATAATTTTCCGGCACATTGATAACTATATTGTGGGCATATTTGTGGAGGCACATGGTTAAAGATAATTGGGCTGGATTCACATATAAGTGTGTGATCCGTTGGTGCGTATACACATGTATCCACACCTACTTACCCGCTCCCCTCCCCCCTGTCCCGCCCCTGTTTTTAAGTGCCTAATGGCACTTTCGAGTGCCATAGGGCACCCTTTACTACAAATATTCCCTCCAAGCCTAATTTACATACGTCCCCCGCCCACTTTACTTAACTTACCCCGGAGACTGCCATGGCACGCCTCCTCTTACCGTAAAAACTATGTGCGGTCTTTAAAGACCGCACATAGTTAATCTGCATATGGGACCACTACGTAAATTGCGTAGTCTATATGACTACACATGTGCAGTGGCCTCGTACACAAAATTACCCACCTAAGAAGCATCAGCTTCTTAGGTGTGAATCAGGGCCATTGACCTCTGTTATTATCTTATATTAATATATCTATTAGGGGGCATATGTTTGAGCTCACATTATAATAATATATAGGAGGGAAGCTTTCTTGATTTTTAAATCATCCCTTAAAAGAGCTCATTGGAAGTATATTTATAGTCCACAGTATTTTAACATGACACACTGGCTAATAATGTACTTACATTGAGACAACTTTTATGTATTTCTTTAGAGATAAGCAGTTCGGTTTGAATTTTGTGGTTCTAAATCTAACTCAGGCGGGTCATGGTTCCTCCCGCCAAATTTGGATATGAAACGAAGGCAACATATTATTTTCCCACAATCGCTCATGTTTTGGATCCAATATAGGTATCTCCTTGTGATTTTGCAGCCATTTCAGATAGAAGATGTTAACATATGCAAAGCACTCAAGTTGCACATAGCATGTTTCCTGCTTCTGCATCTCAAAGAAATGCTACTGCCAGGAATTATCTGACAAACACAACCATTGGCAATGGAGAGTCAAGACAGTGCAACACACTGAGAGATGACTTAAAAGACATCCCTCATATAATGACACTACTAGTGGGACTCACTATACTATTGATACTGTAACCATCAATAGAATGGTAGAGGATTACATGAATGATAGTGTACAAATTAGCACCTCAATTCCTTCAGTAATAGGAGGAAAAACAGGCATTTTGAAGATCCTTGTACAAATAAGCAATCCTGTACTTAAGCTGCCCATCCTCAGTAAGTACTCGTAAAGAGTGTTTAATGCAGCCGGAAACCTTGTGAACGATTGGCGTAGGAGGCTAAAGTATGTTGCTGTAGACAAATAACCTAAAATGTATTATTTTGTAAGCACTTTAGCCTCAAAAGTATCAGTCCCTGTCATTGAAGTCAACATATTCAACATAAGGGTAGAAGGGAAGGTCCAAGGACAATTTCATCTTGCAATACTTAATCAGGGGCTTTGCCCAACTTGCTATATCAGTGTAACTAGTACAGATATAGCACCACTGGTTCCAAAGCCTTGCCGGATAAACCATGTTACTGAACAAACACTGGTCAGTTCCTATCCCACTAATTACTTGTTTGGCAGGGCTGGGAACGCAAGCCCCTACTTATAAATTTTTGTTGCCAGAAAATCTGTGTTGTACCTAAACGTGTCTGTTATTCATTCTTAAATCACTTATTGTGGTCTTTAGCCTGGAATCTGCAGGTTGATAATCAATTCTTCTAATATAACATGGCCCATGTTTCCCTTTTCTTACATTGAAAACAGCTGTTATTCATCATCATGGCCTGGAATTTCTAGGTTGATAACTTAATTGTTCAAATGGTAACATGGTCCATTTTTCTTTATTCTTTTTCTTACATTGATAACAATTTTTTCTATTATTATCAGCTAACAGGCCAGAAGACCTTGGCAGCTCTGACCGTCTGAAGGGTTGCTAGCCCTCCCTCAAAAATAGTTACTACACTAGCTCTTAGCCAAAAAGACACAAAGGCAAAGACAGACAGACAAACAGACAGACAGACAGACAGACAGGCATTTTGGTGTTGGTTTCTAAAGAGTGAATGATGAATAATTGTTAGAAAAACATACAGGGAGTAATTGCTTCATGGTCAGTTGTGGCTAACAGGTTTTTTTGAGGATGGGGGAGATGAGAGCACATTAAAGGAATAGGGGGAAGATTTAACATCTGTCAAATGATCAATCATTTATACAGTGGGTCACAGGAAGTTTTTCGATTTTCTTATTCACTGGTTTGGCTTTTTTCTTGCTTCCACTAACTTACTTCACTTAATTTACTATTAGACTGTATATAAGACCTCCTGCTCCAGAGACATTTACTGCAATATATCCAGTATAAGTTATATATATAATTTAGCCAAATCTTAAATGCTAATCATTTTCAGAATTAACAGTGCATACAGGCATGGTCAAGCTTACCACTGCTAATAAGACTGTGTGATAAGTATCACTGTTACACTTTTACAGTAGAAGATATCATAAATATTCACAGCTAACATGTATATCTACATAGCTTTAAATCATTTCCGCTCGGAGATACTGTGAGTGCATTTACCTGCTCTGGCTATGTTCAGACTTGTGAATTCTGTTTGATCAGCGTAACAATGATGAATTATGAAATTCAATTCACTTCAATTCCATTTTCTGCCATCTATGTAAACAAAAAGAGGTCAAAGTTGAACTTCAAAGATATATTGAGTTTGGAAGTATTTGTATTTTTTGAGTTATGTAGGAAGAGATGGGAATAACAAAGCATGTGTGCTTTCACTTACAGGTATCAGATGAACAGCGGTCGTGTATTTTTGTATGCAGGGCAAGCACACTTAATTACATTAAACTACCTACGGCTGACCTGTAACTCACATCATTCACTATTTAAATAAAGACACGGGGCTGGATCCAGACTTATGAAGGAGCTTGAAATTAAGGACGGTATTCAGACTTCCGTTTTGAAATGCAACGGCAAATATACACACGCACGTAGCAAGGAACACCCACTAAAACCCCCAGTCACTCCCCTTGTTTACCCGTGCTCACGTTGAATTACACCACCATAGACCACCTCTATCTTTCCGAGTGCCATCCCGTGCGTCTGTGTCCTCCGTACATGCGTATCATGATAATCACGCCCACGTTCCTTCATTTAAATGCATCGCCCCACCCATTTTCCCTTAAAATCTCCCGCGCGTATATTTGCGTTGCTAAAGCGGGCAAGGGTAAGCATGTAAATTGTACAATGTGGCAGGGGGCTCCCACACTGCTGCGGATCAGCGTTCGTATGGACCACTGATCCGCACGATAGACTGAATGCAGGCTTATGGCAGCGTAAGCTGCCATACAGCCCACACAAGAGAGGGGAGTGACAGGGGCCGTGCACTCCCCTCTCTCTCGCGGACTTACAGACCCCCACACACACGGAAAACGTGCGGTTGAACTGTGCATGCGTAGTAACCTTTTTTATGCAATCTACATTGGATTTAGGCACGGAAGCGGTTGCAGTCTCCGGTTAAAAGTTCTCATTTCCGAAATAGGGACATCCAAAAGTTACTTTTCGGATGTCCCTATTTCGAATACTTACCAGTTTATACTTTTTTCAGAATGGGTGAGTATGCCGATCTGCATACTTCACCCATTCTCATTCGGAAATACCGCCGCCGCCGTTATCCCTCCGCCGCCACTATCGCCGGACCGAGGGAGGTGAGTAACCTCTCTGGGGGGGAGGGAGGGTTAGGATCAGGCTGCGGGAGATGGAGGGTTAGGGTCAGGCTGCAGGGAAGGGACAATTAGGGTCAGGCTGCCAGGAAAGGAGGGTTAGGTTTAGAGTATTGAAAGGGGAGGGTTAGGGTTAGAATTAGGAAAAAAAGTTTTTTTACTTACTTTTTGTAAGGCATATGCAATCGAAATTCTAGCCAGTTCGAAATAGGGCGGTTCTAAGTGGGGACCCACACCTGCAAGGAAGGCCATTACGCCCAGATTTCTAAATCGGACTTAGTGACATATATAATAGTGACATACATATATATGGTTGAATTCCATACGTGCATAGTTTAGTAAAAGTGGGTGGGGGGGCATTTAAATGGACTAATATGGTCGCGGTTAGTCATGTACGCACGTACGGAAGGAAAATACTCACGTAACTACACACAGTTAAGGTTGCCCTATGGACGCTTAAATCGCCAAAATACCGTCCGTGTAAGGGGAGAGTCATGGGTGTTGCCTTGCCACGTACGTGCGTATATTTGCGTACTTTATACACACGCATCTGTGAATACAGCCCTAAGTCTGGATCCAGTCCATGGTCAACTTTGTGGGATTAAAAATAGGACATAGATTTATTAAATAAAAATTAAATGTACTATTACTTTTTGGTATAGTCAGGTGGCACAGATGCAATTGCGGAGTCAAGGATGTAAACCATCAACAGGAGGACAGGCAGCCCCCTGTTCTCAGCACCCTGGAAGGTAATGGCCACTGTGAGACTTCCACACCATAGTTATACCGAGGAGGTAGACCGGGGAACCATCCACCGGGCATGGCTTACCAATTCAACTCAAAAGGTGTATCTATCCTAAGCCACACCTTATCCTTCACCACTTGCACCAAATTGACTGCTGACACCCCCACCACTACCGTCAACCTATACCCCATCTGCAAGGGGCATATTGTCGCTTCGGCGATGTAATGTGAATATTTTTTGTTGCCACCTCAATTCCATCAGATAAAAAAATATGTGCAGGGCCAGATAATGATAGCTGCTATAGCAGTATAGCCCTTAATTGGAAAGACCCCTGCCCTCCTCCTCTTGCAAAAATACATAGTAAACTTTAGTTTAGTTGCAACATGGAAACCAGAGGTGTCCCATTTGTGGCATCTGCTATATCCTCTCTTTTCCACAGATTACCCTGATTGGACTTTGTATAAAAAGGCTCTAGATGGCATGCGGGTGTCTCCACCTCAGGTTTTAATGATTCTCAATTTCTTTTTAATGAAACTCCCAATTCGAAAAGATTAATCCCTGTTGATACTTTATAGATCCATGCACTGTATTTAAAAGTTATTTTCTATGTATGCTTATGTTGGTATACCCAGTACCCTTTTTTTTTTCCTCTACTTTGCTCTCTGAATGATGACGTAATCTGTTCACTTACTTGTTGTTGTGTTCTATTGATTTGTATCCCTTACCTTTCTATTCTGTGTGCCTCCCCCCCAAGTGTACAAATATACCTCAAGAAAAATAAAGATATAAAAAATAAAAATAAAAAAAAGTGCATGTTAGAAAATAATAGCTTCAACTTAATAAAGGAGGAGGGGAGGGAGTAAAATCAAGGAAAAAGAGACCCACCCCTTATCAAACTGTGATCACCCTCAAAGTCTATTTTAATTGGCTAATCCCCTTAACCTATAGGTTGCCTGATGTCAGTGCCAGCAATCGGATGTTTATAGACCTTCATGTCTATCTGGTATTCAGTTTCCTTATTCACAAATGGAAATAAAATGTATACACTGCATACAGTATATAAAGTGTGTTTTATTATGTACTATGCTGACCATCCCTACCCTGTATGTCTATACTGTATTTTGCTGTTGTATATTGTACATCGCTGCGGACACCTTATGTCTGTTGGGATGTAATGAATACTTCTAAAAGGCAGCATTGTACTAGCTGCTCCAGTGCATTTTTTAGGTTTTTTGTTTATTTGTAAATAAAACTTATTTTTATGCTTTGGAAACACAACAATCTGATCATAATACCAAATTATTATTGTGGTTTATAAACAGCACCTGCTAGTATGCATAGTTAGAGACTTGCAATAGCATTGAGAGTTATAAACAAAAAACATGCACTTCACTTTAGTGTTCCACAAGAACTATTAGAGTTCTACTTTTAAATTCATGTTCTATACAAGCAAGATATAAGACAATACAATGATGGCAGAACAATGAATACAGATGATTTATTCTACTCCTGGGGCCAGATTTACTAAGCTGCAGGTTTGGAAAAGTGGAACTGTTGCATATAGCAACCAGTCACATTCTAGCTGACTTTCTCTAGTATGTAATCAGGGCTGTCTTAACAAAGCAATGCACAGGGGCCCCTACCAAACCACTAATAGGAATAAAAATGTAACCAAAACTTTAGAAAATGTTATGACTTAAATGTCTGTGAATGTCCAGTTTGTCATCTGCTCCCACCTTCTGTACCTATTAGCTATTTATGCCCCCTCTGTAAATGTTCAGTTTGTCATCTTCCATAAACGTGCTACGCTGAGTCATTCGCTTTGGTTACCTTAAATATACCAAACCCTCTCCCTTAAGACAGAAGAGACATGCTTGCCACAACCAAACGCCATTAAAACGCTCCAGAAATTCCAGCCATATGCGCAGATCCTCTTTTATCTCATGCGTAACCTGAATGCGGAAATGCGCCTTTGCCCCCCAATCGTTACCTGCTGAAGCCGCCTACTGAAAATCTTGCCCATAGAGATGATGTGACACACGAAATTTAAAGACCCCAGGAGAGAGAGCAACGCATGTAATGAAATCTTGTCAACTGCCCTAGCCTGCGACACTTTTTCCCGAAGTCCCATGATCTTATCCGCTGGCAGCCGGAACAAAACTGCCATGGTATCGATTTCAATACCGAGGATCCCCACCCCTAAGGGCATGCAAATACATGGCGATGCAACCGGGGCTAGAGCAACGGCAGAGATGGAGAGACCTGACACATCTGACTGCCTGATGGAGGATCCGGACAGATGTATTTCTTGTAACAGTCCGATTTTCAGCGACCCATTCGCTTTACCACCTCAGCAGGGGCTCCCGCCAGAGTTTTAGCTATCACCGCCCCGATCCTAAAGGAATGGGTGCCATACTTAGAACGATCCTGCCGCATCGAGCACATGCTGGAAAACTGCCCGAAACTGAAAGATGGTCAGCAGCAAACCGTCCACATGCGACAATCAAACCGGGCATCCAGGAGGCCGAGCTGCAGCAAAGAAAACAAAACGACAGGGCAGGAAACCGGAGTGTCAGTATTCATCAGGGTCACCCACTGTCCCCTTCCCAATTGGTCACACTTGGATTTTGCTATGTGACACAGCACCGAGTCCTTATTCACCACAACGTTCTCAGCCAAAAGACCAGAAGACAAAACTGTGTGGGACATGGCAACAAGCTCACTTACACAAAAAGCCCCCGCAAAAGCTACTGAGAAGGCCGTGGAGAACAGGATGGTCTCATATTGGGAATGGGTCACCCTCTGCAATGCCCGTATTATAGTCGCCAGCATCTCCAGGTTGATTGGTCTGCGTCCATCCGGGGGAGTAGGGTGCGTGCGGGCCCACTCCTTCAGCACTTCGGCTAAGGAAACCTTTCGTAACATCCTAAAAACTATTATTCCGCAAAAAGAATGAGATGCCCGCAAGCACAGCCGCCATGCTCGCCCTGGGCCGGCCTGCAACATACTCACCCCAAATAAATTCTTCCAGTTTAACACGACATTGCGAACCAGCAGTAGCATAAACGCCCGCAAAGTGGAGCCAATCTGCCCATGCCCTTTCAAACTCGCATAACATACCAGGCGCCAGAGAGCGGCCTGCCAAATCACTCAGTCAAGACCGACAACCTGGCACAAATGAGAGGGACAAGGTGTGCCAATCTCCTCCGCCATAGGTGCAAGAGCCCTAAATTTCCCCAATTGGAACCTAGAGACGGCATCCACATGAGCCCGAAAGCACACATTATGCTCCAAGCAGCGCAAATCTATGCAAAGCAAAAGTCTAACTGCCGGGGGGGAGGATGCGCTCAGATTGTTCACCACCTGAACAATTCCCAGGTTCTCACAAAGGAAAACAATCTCCCGATCGCTGAATCGGGCCACCCACAACTCCATCGCAACCGCAATGGGAAACAACTCCAGAAGCAAATAGTTTCATGTAAGACCAGACTGAACCCATGAACCGGCCAAGGCACCGCACACCAAGAACCCTCAAAATAAGCCCCGAAGCCAAACGTCCCCACCGCATCCGTCAATAACTGCAATTCCACATTGGAAATAGGAGGGGCTTGTCACAACCGAACGCCATTAAAAAGCTCCAGAAATTCCAGCCATATGCACAGATCCTCCTTTAGCTCATGTGTTAACTGAATGCGGAAATGCGCCTTCGCCACTCCGATCGTTGCGTGCTGAAGCCGTCTACTGAAAATCTTGCCCATAGGGATGACGAGACTGGATAAATTGTCTCCAGTTCAGACTATGCTAAAGCAATAGATATGAATTTAATACAATATTGTAGTTCTTTCATCCTAAAGGAATTCAGAAATATTTATTTCAAGTACATACATTTTTTTAATTATAAAATGTGTTTCATATTGGATTTCATTTGTTATTTGCTTTTGTATTTGAAAACATCCCTAGAGGCTTTCTTTTACATGTATAGTGTTAGCTGCCGCTGTAGATAGAATAATGTTAAGTGAAGACAATCATCTAAAACATAACGGGAGATTCAGAATATCTTAATGGAAACTCGAACCAAATCAAAAATCTTACTATCCACTTTTCTGTGAATTAATTGTGTCATTTATTTTACATTTCTCCACTGTTGTAAACAGCGTCATCTAACCTTATAAAAACTTTATTATAAACAAATTCAACTTTTAAATGGAAAACTACTTTATCTGCTGACTTAGTTAACACTTTTTGGACGCTGCACAGAAAGATGTCTGCGGTTAGGATTGGATTAAGATTTCTAAGAATGGGACTGTGTGGTCAGGGTGCATATAATCCAACTCTGTGTTTTGCACATTCATATGCATCCACGTGACCTGATCAGAATACAGTTTGCTTGATCCAGACTTCCAACCAATGATGCTTCTGACAGAGGGGTGTACCGAAAGAGTTAACTGATTGGTACCATTCCAGAGGAGAAAGCCAGGACAGCGTGGAAGAGTGGTGACAGAGTAGAGAAGAGAGTGGATGTGAGCAGAAGCGGGGACAAGGTAAGAACATTTTTTCTTTTTCATTTTTTTTACTTGTTTTAAGGCTTTCGGCAGTAATACAGCTAATATAGTGGTAGATTTATCATTGCCAAATTAGCTACTGTCGCTATGGGGACTGGAATTGCGACAGAGACAGAAATTGAAGTGGTGGACTGGGGTTGAGGTTTATGTGAGCAAGGGTAATGGTTAGTAAAGTGCTCGAATGGATGCATGAATAAGCTGGGATACAGCAGTGGAGATCCAAAAACAGCAAAATTGAATATTTGCGTTGCTTAGGCATTGTACACACTTTTCCTGCCAATAATCGTGTCACACAATTAAACAACAGTTTCAGCAGCCATCTTACTAATGTATATAGTCCAACAATGCTGCAAAATTGTCTGATCTGTTCACTTTGATATTTGGAAGCTCCTAATTTTTGCGATCACTGATGTCCTGATATCTATAAAAAAAACTTTAATGTGTACTGACACACAGTCACACCTTGTGGATGACCATATTATTGCAGTAAAGATTTGAACAGTTTGTGAAACGATCCACAAGAAACTAGAGAGTACAGGGGACATCAGAAAAGAATGGGCTATTACACAAAGATCTGCGCTCCACGGGGTCAGCTTAATAACCTGGATAATGGGGGAAAACAGCTTACAACCCTTTTTAAATAACCTGACTAAAAATCAAGCTATAAAAATGGCATACAAAAACAACATAAATCCAAGTGTTTTCAGGCGCCCCCTACTCAATTACACAGTTCAAGTCCGATATTATTCCTTACAAATATTTTATGTCTTTTTATTTTAAATTGTTCCTATCCACGATTATTCAGTTAATCGTGGATAGGAAACATTTTTAAGAAACAGACAAAATATTTGTAAGGAATAATATCGGACTTGAACTGTGTAATTGAGTAGGGGACGCCTGAGAACACTTGGGTTCATGTTGTTTTAGTACAGGGGACATCATAAAGTAGCAGGGGCAGAACTACCATTATTGCAACAGGTGCAGCAGCACCAGGGCCCATGCTGATACAAGGGCCCACAGCCGTCATCACCGCACTGCCGAAGCTCTCCACCAGGTTACCTGGGGATATCATCAGGGCTAAAGCATATTTTTTGCACCTGGGACCACAACTCGCTAGTTCCGCCTATGTTAATGTCAGGTTGCTATGTGCGTCTGCCCGTCTGCTTCCCAGGTCCCCGCTTGCGCCTACCTTCTCCTCGTTCCCTGACGCCTGCTCCTCCTCTCTGCTGCATGTTTCCTCACTCCTCTGGTCTCCAGCGTCTCCTCCAGCGGCGTCGCGCCCATTTTCCTGTAGCCCTTGCTTTCCCTAAGCCGCGGCTATGGTTACTAGGGATGCTGTATCCTCCGGATCGTCGGGCTGGCGTCTGGTGCTGTCTAGCAACCAGGACGCCAGCCTATGCCTGCATTTCGCGCTCTCTAGCCCAACTGTGATACCGCAGCCTCCCTTTAAAGAGCAGTCTCACCCAGAGGCTGTTGCTGGTGATAGACTTTCTTGTAAGCTCTGTGCCAGTTCTCCTATTTGCCTCTCTCTTGCCTTGTGCTTTTCTTCTGATCGCTGAGTGATCCAGTCCAGTCCTTGTTTAATTCATCTCCCTCTGACCATTATCTGTTTCCCTTCCCATACTCTCCTTCCTTATTGTTATTTACCTGCCTGTGATTATCCTTGCCTTCCCTGCCTGATTGTGTTTGTTAACCCCTTAGGGGGTTGCTGCTTTGTGATTGTGTGAGTGTTAGCCCTTGTCAGTTACTGTACGTCTTGTCAGTCCTGTGAGCCCTTCTCTTGGTCCAATCGGTTTTGTGTTTTCTGTAGTTTGTCTCGGCGCGGTTTCTTCTGGCCGACCTCTTCCTACTTTCCTCCATTTTCCTACTCTCCTTACCTGGTTTCCCACTTCTTATTCCGCTCTTCTCCCGAGTACCCTCATTTGGGTGGTATCCTGACGGGTTCCTACCTGCTCCAGTCCATCCCCACCATCAGGGGCTCTGGCGAAGACTCGGTCCGACATCAGGCTCTACTAACCGGTGAGTTACTTGTCCCTTTCTCTTTCTCTCTCTGGTCACCCCGGTACTTAATTAAGTTAATTCCCAGGTACCATACTATTGGGTTACCCCGGTACTTAGCTAAGGTAATCCCCGGGTACCATAACATTATCACCAGCCCATATTTTCAAGTGAAAACCGGATTCCTTTTTCCAAGTCGGATCAAGTCCTTTATATCTGCCTCTGACGTCGGAAGTATTTCATTCTTTCCAGTGCCTCCTACTCCCGTGCCTACTCAGAATGGATCCCACAACTTCCGAAGCCATCAAGGCATTAATCACCCAAGTGTCTCATTTGGGTCAGATGGTCCAAAATCTGACCTCTAAGGTGGAAGGTCAGGACTGCGATTGCCGCTCTCCACGCTAATCCTGTCCAAGCTGAACCACCTGCCCCAGCACAGGATGTAAAGGCTCCTCTTCCTGATCGTTTCTCTGGGGATCGCCTACCGCCTGTTCAAGAACAGCTGTCTCCTGTATTTTTAGTTGCGATCTAATGCTTCTGGCTCTGAAATACAGAGGGTGGGATTGATCATTTCCCTTCTTCAGGGGGAGCCCCAATCTTGGGCATTTTCTTTGAACCCAGCTCACCCGGCTCGACAATCTGTGGATAGTTTCTTTGAAGCCATGGGGGTCATCTATGATGATCCCGATCAGGAGGCCTCTGCAGAAACAAAGATTCGTTCCATACGTCAGGGTCGGAGGTCAGTGGAGGAATTTGCTGGCGAATTTCGTACCTGTGCTATCCGTTGCCAATGGAACGACACAGCTCTTTGTTCTCAATTTCGTCTCGGATTGGCAGAACATATTAAGGACGCTTTGGTACAATACCCTGCTGCTGAATCTTTGGAAGATCTCATGAAGCTCTCTATCAAGATTGACCGCCGCTTTAAGGAGCGGAAGTTTGAGAAGTCCTTTGTGGTTTCCGTTGCTCCCACTTCACCACCTCGTACTTCTTTTCCAGAGGAAGAACCAATGCAGATTGGCACTTTTCGTCTTTCCAGGGTGGAGAAGGAACACAGACGTAACCTTGGACTCTGTCTATATTGTGGCAGAGTCTCATATGGCTGATAATTGTTCAAAGAAGCTAAAGCCGTCGGGAAACGACAGAGCCAGGTGAATACGGAGGAGATCCATCTGGGCCTTAACCTCATTTCCTCCCAGAATTCCTTACTACTTTCGGTCTTGATTAAAATTAATGAGTCTACTATCAAGGTTCAGGCTTTTGTGGATAGCGGAGCAGCCGGAAATTTCTTGGATACTGAGTCAGCCAAGAAATGGGGAATCCATATCCTTCCTTTGTATCCTTCCATTGTGGCATGTGGTCTCAACGGGGAACCCCTGCCTGGGGGACCCATTTCCTTCATCTCTGAACTGGTATGACTCCAGGTTGGGGCCTGTCATTCCGAGATTATTCAATTTTATATTTTCTCTTCTCCTGCTGCCAAGGTCGTTTTGGGTCATCCCTGGTTATCCAAACACAACCCAGTTATTGACTGGGCCAGAGGAGAGATTATACGTTGGAACGAGTCATGTACTACATGTCTTTCTCTACCCATTCGACAGACCTCATTTGATGCTTGTTCTCTTCCTGCTCACTATTGTGATTTTTCAGATGTCTTCTCTAAGAAGGAAGCAGAGAGGCTTCCTCCTCATCGTCCATACGATTGTGGTATTGATTTGATGCCAGACTCTCCTTATCCCAAGGGATGTCTATTTCCATTATCAATCCCTGAGACCAAGTCTATGGATGATTACATAACCGAAAATCTTCAAAAGGGTTTCATTCACCCTTCATGTTCCCCCATGGGACACTATGAATATTTAGTGATGCCCTTTGGGCTATGCAACGCTCCAGCTGTTTTTCAGGACTTAATTAATGACGTTTTAAGGGATTTCTTGGGCACTTTTGTCATTGTGTATCTGGATGATATTCTCATTTACTCTCGTTCAATACAGGAACATCGTATTCAAGTACGTCAGGTTCTTTAAAAGCTTCGAGAGAATCAACTCTTCACCAAATTCGAGAAATGTGAGTTTGAAGTTTCTGATGTGTTCTTTCTGGACTACCATATCTCTCCTCAGGGCTTTGCTATGGACCCGGCCAAGGTCCGCGCCATCCTGGAATGGGCTCAACCTTCAGACCTCCAAGCCATACAGAGATTCCTTGGCTTCGCTAATTTTTATAGGAGCTTTATTCGTTCCTTCTCTGTTATGGTTACTTCTATCTCGGACCTCACTAAGAAAGGAGCAGACACCTGCAACTGGCCCACCAAGGCAGTGGAATCCTTTAAGGCTCTGAAGGTTGCTTTCACCACAGCCCCTATTCTCCGTCATCCGAATCCTGACAAACCCTTTTTGTGGAAGTTGACGCCTCTGATGTACATGCGGGAGGGATCCTTTCTCAACTGGATCCCAAGGACAACCGTCTCTATCCATGCGCTTACATGTCTAAGAAATTTTTATCTGCAGAGAGGAACTATGACATCGGCAATCAAGAACTTCTCGCCATCAAACTGGCCTTTGAAGCGTGGAGGCACTGGTTAGAGGGAGCCAAGCATAACATTTCAGTCATCACTGACCATAAAAATTTGGCCTTCATCGAATCCGCCAAGAGGCTGAATCCCCGACATGCTCGCTGGACATTGTTCTTTACTAGATTTGCATTTACCATTTCTTATCGTCCTGGATCGCTGAACCAAAGAGCTGACGCTCTCTCACGTTCTTTTCTTTCTGAAGACAATTCCTCAAATTCTTCTTTACCCATTATTCCGGCCTCCTCGATCATGGCCGGTCTTACACAGGATCTTCAGACTCAAATTCTTCAACTCCAACATCTGAGTCCAAGACAGAAACCTCAGAATCGCTTGTTCGTCCCTGTTTCTCTTCGAAAAGCTGTTCTTCAAGACTTCCATTCTACCAAAACCACCATTTCGGTATCCAAAGAACTCTCTCGTTACTTTCCAGATATGTATGGTGGCCAGCTATGTCCAGAGATGTTGAAGACTTTGTTAATTCCTGCAGCTTCTGTGCCCAGAGTAAGTCCCCCAGAAGTTCTCAGATTGGTCCCCTCCACCCCTTGTCTATCCCCAAACATCCATGGATGCACTTGTCTATGGATTTCATCACGGACCTTCCCAACTCTTCTGGCTTCACTACAATCTGGGTAGTCATTGACAGGTTCAGCAAAATGGCTCATTTTATTCCCCTGTCTGGTTTGCCCTCCACTAAAGTGCTGGCTGACTTATTTCTCAAACACGTCTTCAGACTTTATGGCCTGCCTTGGGACATCGTCTCCGATCGAGGTTCTCAATTTGTAGCCAAGTTCTGGAAGGCCTTCTGCAACCTGATTCATATCAAACTCAGTCTCTCCTCAGGTTATCACCCTCAGTCTAATGGACAAACTGAAAGGGTCAACCAGGTATTAGAACAATATTTACGTTGCTTTTCTTTTTCCTCTCATACGAATTGGGCCAATAACATCTCATTTGCTGAATTTGCCTACAACAATTCCACACACTCGGCCACCAGAGTCTCTCCGTTTTTCTGCCTTACTGGTTATCATCCTTGTGCCACCTCGTTGTATTCTCTGGATCAAGCTTCGGATTCTGATGTCTCACACTTCTGTACTCGTATCAGGACAGTCTGGAGAAAGGTCAATCAAGCTTTAATCAAAGTAGCATTAGTTTCCAAAACTAGGCTCGACCAGCATTGTTCTCCTTCCTCCTTCAAAGTCGGTGATAAGGTCTGGTTGTCAACCAAAAATATTTGTTTATACCAAGCATGCCCGAAGTTGGGACCACGCTTCATTGGACCATTCACAATAATCCAAAAGATCAACCCTGTGGCCTTTCGTTTAAAACTTCCTGCCTCCATGCGCATTCCCAATACTTTTCATACCTCACTGTTGAAACCATTCAAAACTTCCCACAGATTTGGTTCCAAAGTGCACTCCAAGCCAGCTCCACTCATTGTGGAGGACCAAGAAGAATTCATTGTGCAGCAGATCTTGGACTCTAAAAGGATCAGAGGAAAACTATATTATTTAATTCATTGGCAGGGATATGGTCCAGAGGAACGTGAATGGGTGTCTATCAAGAATGTTCATGCTGACAAACTCCTCAAAAGTTTTCATTCCAAGTTTCCTGATAAACCTGCACCTAGGGGTTCTTTAACCCCTCGTAAAGGGAAGGGGTAATGTCAGGTTGCTATGTGCGTCTGCCCGTCTGCTTCCCAGCTCCCTGCTTGTGCCTACCTTCTCCTCGTTCCCTGACACCTGCTCCTCCTCTCTGCTGCATATTCCCTCACTCCTCCGGTCTCCAGCATCTCCTCCAGCGGCGTCGCGGCCATTTTCCTGTAGCCCTTGCTTTTCCTAAGCCGCAGCTATGGTTACTAGGGACGCTGTATCCTCTGGATCGTGAGGCTGGCGTCTGGCGCTGCCTAGCAACCAGGACGCCAGCCTATACCTGCATTTCGCGCTCTCTAGCCCTCCTGTGATACGGCAGCCTCCCTTTAAAGAGCAGTCTCACCCAGAGGCTGTTGCTGGTGATAGACTTTCTTGTAAGCTCTGTGCCAGTTCTCCTGTTTGCCTCTCTCTTGCCTTGTGCTTTTCTTCTGATTGCTGAGTGATCCAGTCCAGTCCTTGTTTAATCCATCTCCCTCTGACCATTATCTGTTTCCATTCCCATACTCTCCTTCCTTATTGTTATTTACCTGCCTGCGATTATCCTTGCCTTCTCTGCCTGATTGTGTTTGTTAACCCCTTAGGGGGTTGCTGCTTTGTGATTGTGTGAGCCCTTGTCAGTTACTGTACGTCTTGTCAGTCCTGTGAGCCCTTCTCTTGGTCCAATCGTCTGGTTTCGTGTTTTCTGTAGTTTGTCTCGGCGCAGTTTCTTCTGGCCGACCTCTTCCCACTTTCCTCCATTTTCCTACTCTCCTTACCTGGCTTCCCACTTCTTATTCCGCTCTTCTCCCGAGTACCCTAATTTGGGCGGTATCCTGACGGGTTCCTACCTGCTCCAGTCCATCCCCACCATCAGGCTCTACTAACCGGTGAGTTATTCGTCCCTTTGTTTTTCTCTCTCTGGTCACCCCGATACTTAGTTAAGGTAATCCCCGGGTACCATAACAGTTAAGCAGGTTGGGGGCTAGAATCGTTACTACAGACCAGATCAGATCAGTCTAAACAGACTTTCAGTATGTACCCTGCTTTAGTTAGTAAAATGTTCCAATCAACAAACTCATGCATAGCTTTCTATAATACACTTTAAAGATTTTATTTCCAATCATGTATAAAAATGTCAGCAGACACAAATAATTCTCCTCTGGTCACAATTTCTTCATATAGCCAACATTAAGAACTATGCAAACATTATAGATTGGATTTAGACTTTTGCAAAAGGTTTTGTTTTTTTAAATATTGGAAATTGCCTAAATTTTGCGAAAGCATTTTTTTAAGCACCACGGCCCAGATCCTGGGCTACGGCCGAGGGAATTACGCATGGCAATTGTGTAGTTCCCCTGTCAAGAAGGTTGTGCGAATGCGCACAACCTTTTTACGCTAGCGTAGTGCCTGGCGTACGTAATTTACATTATGTACTCCGGCTGTTATGTAAAAGGGGCTGTCCCATATAGGCAGAGATAGGTATTTAAATTAGGGCTCGGGGCGGGAGAAGCACCATTACGACAAGATCCAAGTCGTACAAGTTAAGGTAGGAATCTGGACACGTAAGATTTTACTACCTTTAGCGGGGAGTGCACGGGGTGTGCACTCCCCACTACGCTGCCGGCCAGGGGCGTAACTAGAACTCTGTGGGCCCCATAGCAGAATTTTGAAGGGCCCCCCTAACTCTGGCCTCTGATATATATATATATATACACATATACACACTCATCTATCTTTCTGTAATAAATATGTATATTGTCTATATTTTTCCAAGGATTCTTCACACTGTTTCCAACATAGATTGACAAATATTCAAAATATAGTTTCTTTTAATGCTACACAATGGTCTGAATATTTGTCATTCTATGCTAGAAACTGTGAGAAGTGTCCTAAAAACATTCCCCAACGCTCAGCACCGGAGGGGATGTCACTTACCTCGTGACTAAGCTGCTCCCAGCAATAGCACCTGGTGACTCCTCTACAGTATCTTCTTTGCCATGACACTGACCGCATGTCAATGTTAGTGCAGAGAATGATAGAGGAGATGGTGCCGGATGTATCTTAAGCAGCTCTGAGGTCTTGGAGTCTCTGCTGTGCTGCAATAGAGGGTCAGGTGAATGGATAGAGCCATGATGTCCTAAAGATGAGACTTTCATACTAGCCCACCCCTCACATCCCAATCCCTAAATACCAGCCTTTTCCCCAAATAACACCACCTGTATGCCAGCCTTTCTCTCACATAGCATCACCTGCTTACCAGCCCTTCTCTCACATACACCCCTGCATGCAAGCCTTTTTTAACGTAGCCTGTCTCTCTCACTCATACCACCCTATGCATGCCAGTCTATTCCCATACCACTACCTGCATGTCAGCCTCTCTCTCTCTCTTCCATACCACCCACCCCCTGCATGCCATTCTCTCCCATACCACTCCCTGCATGCCAGTCTCTCTCTCTCTCTTCCATACCACCCACCCCCTGCAGGCCAGTCTCTCCCATACCACTCCATGCATGCCAGCCTCTTTCACATAATGCCATCTGCCTTTTTCACTCCCATGCCCTGCATACACCATGTTTTTCCTCACATAACTCCCTGGCAATATTTTCTATCTTCCTATCTTTACACCACCTCTTGCAGGACAGTTTTTCCTCACACAAACCTCCTTATTTTCCTATATTCCCTTTTCCCATCACATCCAGCACCTGCACAACACACAAACACCACAGTTGAGTTACTTTAATCACATTACCTCCAGCCTGTCACCTCCAACATGCCAGTTTTTACACACACAAACAGCCTGTAAAATTTTACTTTCACTTTTCACTCACAAACAACACCCTGCACAATTTTTATCTTACCTCTATCTCCTGCAGCCCGATCAGCACTGCATACCATGTGACTGCAGGAGTATGCACATGGCTGCACATGGCTGATGATGTCACAGGGTCCTTTTAGTGAAGGGGATCTACCTACTGCCAGCTGCATGTTAAGCAGTGCTGTGGAATCTCTCTCCCCAGCGCTGCTATAGAGGGTCACGGTGGATAGACTGTCCATCCACCATGACCCTCTACTGTAGTGCTGCAGAGACAGATTCCACAGCACTGTTTAAGATGCAGCTGACATCTGCAGCACAAATGTAAGGACAGGTGCAATGGGGTGATTGCCGGGCCCCCTAAGCACTGGGCCCCACAGCAACTGAACCCTTTGCACCCCCTATAGTTACGCCTTTGCTGCCGGCCGTAATGACCTCGGTCGCATGTAAGGCGCCCATAGGTTTGGATCCGGCCCCACATTGCCAGGATGGATCTGTATTCATGTATTCATGCAAGCAAGAAGAGTGGGCTCCCCTCACCGCCACAGAAGGCTGGATCCAGAGTGGATTTGGCATTGAAAACTTGCTGCCAATGGGCTCAGAAATTTGAGCACAGCAGCATCTGAAGGATGGAAGGAATGAGGAAAGTTGGTAAGATCCCAAGCTAACCCAGCTTGATTATTTAAACTTTATTGCACTTGGTTTCCTTATCAACATTTAGGATTGGATTGGAAAAATGCAAAAAGGGTATTTTCAAATTGCTCGGATCAGAAAAGGCCCTATTTTGGTCCTACATGTGGATATTTGCTGTCATTGCAGTCAGATCTCTGACCGCTGTGATATTGGAAGTATGGATCCGAACCAAAGTCTCACAGCCCTGTTTGTATGCTATTACCTATTCTACAGAGATTCTGTTACAGGCATTGAGATACACTACTAGGTTTTATACATGTAAATATATGAAGTAATTTGATATTGTTAATGGGATTTTTTTTTATCATTGCTTCTTATAATAAAACAAATATATTCTTTTAATTAAAAAAAAAATTCTTTGACTTGTTCAGCCTTTGTGAGCAGCTTCTATAATTCAGTCTGTATCTCATAGCTGTCTTCCTTTTCTTTAATTGCATTATGTGTACATCTATTTTTTTAAAGCCTTTATTAAATCAGTTAAAGTAGAGGAAAAAAGCAATTTCCAGCCTCATTTTAACAGGAATATAATATTTTGCTACAATAAATGTTTAATGACTTATAACTTTTGATGTCTACCAAAATCAGAGTTTAGAGAAAGCACATGCAAATTAATGCCTCTATTATTACCCGAGAAAGTAATCCCATCTCAAAATATATTTTGCATGTGGGTACTTCAGCAAGCACATTCATGCTCCTGATACTCAGCAAAGAAAGTCACAAATCTGCCTAATTCCCCCTCATTAGCTAGTGCAGGTTTTTACCCTAAAGCCAAAAACAGAAAAGAGCATTTGCACTGTAGAAATTTCTTGGAAAGAATTAGCGGTGCCTTTTGTATTGAATAAATCTGTCTTAAGAGTGAACAATGGAAGATACTGTCTCCTGAGCTTACTGGGAGCATTAATATTTAGGATTCTGGGGACCTTCCTTCACAGCATAATGCTATTGAATTATTTTCATTTTATAAACGTCCTTGGCATTCAAATACTAAATCTTTACATGTTTATCTTGGTTGTTAGTTTTAGAATTGTGCTTTGTGTAATGTAAGTGTTAGGCTTTCTAAGCTTTCTAGTATTAATGCCTATTGTTGATATATTTAGAAAGAAGAAAGGTGAGATCAGACTGTGTCTGATTTTTGAACAGTTTGCTAGGATCCGACCTGAATGGAAATGTGTAAACCAGGGTTGCCAACTTTTAAAAGCTTCCCTACGTAATACGCCAGGCGTAAGTGTAAGATCGGCTTAAAAGCCGATCTGCGCATTCAACGGACAGATGTTGCCCAGTGTATTTACGGCAACGCCCGATCATGGATCTGTAGCAGCAGCGTAGTAATGCTGGAGGGGGCGTTTCCCTCCGTTACTACGCTGCAGTTAGTGCAGGTAGGCGGGGGGAGGGAGGGTAATGAGGCTGGGAGGGTGGCGTTACCCAATGAGAAAACACATATAGGGGCGCAATATATTGTAGTAAATATGATCACAATTTTATTCGATAAAATAGTAATAAATATGCGTACATCAAATATAAAAGATAAAAGCTTATCTGAATAATTCAGCAGATCAACAAACACCGCTCAGATACAGTCACCAACGCTTTTCTTCCGTTTCAATCAAAGGACTTCTTCAGGGAGTATATTATATCTAAATTATTCAGATAAGCTTTTATCTTTTATATTTCATGTACGCATATTTATTACTATGTTATGGAATAAAATTGTGATCTTATTTACTACACTATATTGCGCCCCTATATGTGTTTTCTCATTGGGTATCCATTATGATGTGGTTCTGACCAGAAAAATTCTTACTGGATCCATATAAGAGGTACCCTGGCTAATTGAAGATACCTTTATTAAAGTTTTTTTCATACATCTGGTTCGCATATATACATATATATATATATAATTATATAT
>WWET01001118.1:404314-434704 GCA_011038615.1 Limnodynastes dumerilii | reverse complement strand
GATAGATAGATAGATAGATAGATAGATAGATAGATAGATAGATAGATAGATAGAGTGTAATATTAATATTCTGTGTCATGCTAGTTGGAAAAACACCCTATAATATTTATGCCTGGGAGTCAGAGCTCACATTGAATGTCCTGTCTGCCATTGGAGATAACTTTCCCATTGTTTATGTATTGTGGGACAGGAAACAGTCCTCGCTGTCTTGTTGCATTAGTGACTACAGCCCTTTCTTAATCCCTTTCCCATTTGTGAATGTTTTCATGTAAGAAGGCTTTCAATTGAAAAGAGGCTTAGCGCTGCCGCTCCTGATTTGCTTTGTCAATCTGCTGTCATTAAAATGGATTGCAGCCGGCTCTGCTTACCTTCTATCTTTAGATATAATGAGTGATGGGGAAGCTTTGTGACTAGAAATGAGGGAGATTTCATGAAGTGACCTCCGCAATATTTGCCTCATTCCACAGTTGGGTGCGTAGTTTTATACGTTTGAATGATTGCGTGTGACTGTACTGAGCAGAATTCCTCTCCTCTGTCCACATGAACCACGCAGAAGTATAAACTGATTCCATTGTCTTTTCCCTCTACTAAAAAAACAGTTATTACGCAAAAAAGCAAATTGATTGTGAAATCCCATAATGTGAAAGAAAAATGTTGCGTGAGAACAGGCTTTTATATGAAAATGCCAAGTTCTGGACAATTCACTGGTTGTTTGGAGGTAGGGAAAAGTAACAAATATAGATGAAACACATGGGGCCAGATTTACTAAGCTGCAGGTTTGGTTACTAAGCTGCCTATAACAACCAATCAGATTCTAGCTCTCACTTTCCTATTACATACTTTAGAATGTCTGATTGGTTGCTATGGGCAACATCTCCACTTCTCCAAACCCGCAGCTTAGTAAATACGGCCCATGACCCTGATTTGGTTTATCAGACCTAAAGTGATTTTTTAATACTGTTTAGAAGAGGCTAGAAAACTTCTTAAGCTTGTTCCAAAGTATCATCCTTCTAAAGTTCCATATGAACACTTACTGCCACTTATAGAATCAGAACTGCCGCCAAACCCATCAATATCCATACTATACAGAGAACACCCCCCAGCTTCAACCCCCGGAGCAACATTTCCTACCATATACATACACAAGGGTTAATTTTGTTAGCACCCAATTAACCTACTAGCTTGTTGTATGGCATGTGGGAGTAAACAGAGGGGGAATATGCAAACTCCACACAGATAAGGTCTTGTTCAGGAATTAAATTTATGACCTCAGAGCTGTGAGGCACATGTGCTACTCACTGAGCCATTGTGTTGCCTTTAAGTTCTGTCCCATTATTTATAAAGTTCCATCCCACTACATCTAAAGTTCTATACTGATATATCTAACGTTCTATACTGATACATCTAAAGTTCTATACTGATACATCTAACGTTCTGACACTTTTAAAGTTCAATTTAGCAACATCTAAATTTCCTTACCATAACTTCTAAAGTTTTAATTGTAAAGTTCTATCCCAATACATGTAAAGTTCCATACTGATACTTCTAATGTTCATAGAAACATAGAAACATACTGTAGAAAGTGACAGCAGATAGGAGCCACATGGCCCATCCAGTCGGCCCAGTTGTTTATTGAATACTATAATGACCCTAGACCCTATTTACCCTTAATTTAGTTCATAGATTTAGGATATCCTTATATTTATCCCAAGCATGTTTAAGATGTCCTACTGTGTTAACCTCAACTACCTCAGATGGGAGATTATTCCACCTATATAACAGTGAAGTAATTTTTCCGCACGTTTCCTCCACCCTCCAGTTTATATTCATGCCTCCATGTTCTATTATACCTCTTCCTTTGAAAAATGCTATCCTCCTCTAGCCGGTTATAACCCTTGATCTCCTTTCTGGGGAAATGGCCTCCAGAACTGAACACAGTATTCTAGGTGAGGTCGTACCAATAACCTATAAAGGGGCATCACTACTTCTCTCTTTCTGCTACTAATTCCTCTCCCTATGCAACCAAGCATCTGACTTGCCTTTTTCATTGCTTTGTTACATTGATTGGCTACCTTTAAGTCACATGAAATAATGACTCCTAGATCCCTTTCCTCCTTATTAATTTCTAATGTAATACCATTAAGGAAATATTGAGCTTTTGGGTTTTTGTGCCCCAAGTGCAGAATTTTGCATTTTTTTCCATTAATCTGCAGTTGCCACACTCTTGACCATTCCTCCAGTCTACCTTGATCATCCCTCATTTTGTGTACCCCTCCTGGCGTGTCTCCCCTGTTACATATCTTTGTGTCATCTGCAAAAAGGCATATGTTCCCCTCAATACCACAGGCAATATCACCTATAAAGTTATTAAATATTACTGATCCAAGTCCAGAACCCCAGAGTACTCCACTGGTTACCTTACCATACCCAGAAGGTATTCAATTTACTAAAACCCTCTGTTGTCTATCCTGTAACCAAGATCGTGTCCATGCCACTATCTTTAAGTCCAGTCCCAAAGACTCCAACTTATTTAACAGTCTGCAATGTGGCTCAGTGTCAAAAGCCATACTAAAATCTAAATAAGCTATGTCTCCAGCTCCCCCTTTATCTAATACTTTACTGACCCATCAAAAAATTCAGTAAGATTTGTTTAACATGATCTTTCCCCAGTGATTCCATGCTGCTTGGGATCCTGTAAGTTACTGGATTTAAGATGCTGTACATATTGTTCCTTTAATAGTGTTTCCATCAATTTCCCTGCTACTGATACTTATCGGTAGTTTGCTGCTTCTTCCCTTGTTCCATTTTTATGCAGAGGTAAGACATTTGCTATTTTCCAATTCTCTGGAATCACCCCAGTTACTAGTGACTGGTTGTATAATTCAATTAATGGTTTTGTTAGCACCCTTCTATGATCTTTTAGTATTATAGGATGTCTCCCATCTGGTCCCATTGATTTGTTCACTTTCACCTTTAAAAGTTTTTTTTACTCCATTTAACAAGTTCCAGATTTCCTTTTCATATCATACAGCTACATCTAGAATTTTTTTTACCATTAGTTCTAAAGTTCTTTCCTTTCTTAACCATTACTTCTAAAGTTTCTTCCTTTCTTAAAACTATTACTTCTAAAGTTTCCCCATTTCTTAACCATTACTTCTAATGTTCCTTCCAATCTTAACCATTACTTCTAAAGTTCTTTCCTTTCTTAACCATACTTCTAAAGTTCCTTCCTTTATTAACCATTACTTCAAGAGTTCCTTTCTTTCCTAACCATTACTTCTAAAGTTATTTCCTTTCTTAACCATTACTTCTAAAGTTCTTTCCTTTCTTAACCATTACAGCTAAACCTCTTTCCTTTCTTAACCATTACTTCTAAAGTTATTTCCTTTCTTAGCCATTACTTCTAAAGTTCCTTCCTTTCTTAACCATTACTGCTAACGTTCCTTCCTTTCTTATCTGTTACTTCTAAAGTTCTTTCCTTTCTTAGCCATTACTTCTAAAGTTCCTTCCTTTCTTAACCATTACTTCTAAAGTTCCTTCCTTTCTTAACTATTACTTCTAAAGTTCCTTCCTTTCTTAACCATTACTTCTTAAGTTTCTTCCTTTCTTAGCCATTACTTCTTAAGTTATTTCCTTTCTTAACCATTACATCTAAAGTTTTTTCCTTTCTTAATCATTGCTTCTTAAGTTCCTTCCTTTCTTAGCCATTACTTCTAAAGTTCTTTCCTTTCTTAACCATTACTTCTAAAGATCCTTCCTTTCTTAACCATTGCTTCTTAAGTTCCTTCCTTTCTTAACCATTACTTCAAAAGTTACTTCCTTTCCTAACCATTACTTCTAAAGTTCTTTCTTGTCTTAACCATTACTTCTGAAGTTCCTTCATTTCTTAACCATTACTGGTAAACCTTTTTCCTTTCTTAACCATTACTTCTAAAGTTCTTTCTTGTCTTAACCATTACTTCTAAAGTTCTTTCCTTTGTTAACCATTAAAGCTAAACCTCTTTCCTTTCTTAACCATTACTTTTAAAGTACTTTCTTGTCTTAACCATTACTTCTAAAGTTCCTTCCTTTCTTAACTGTTACTTCTAAAGTTCTTTCCTTTGTTAACCATTACTTCTAAAGTGCATCAGATGTATTTTCAAGTGTGAAATTACAGAAAGGTGATTAGTCAAATGTTGTAAGGATCTTCCAATGCCTGTGTCTAATGACCACCAAGGGGCTCTTCTTGAATGTATTTTTCTCTTGAAAGTTTACATGGCACCCAGGAGACAGCAGTAATCTCTAAATACTTCTACTCTTTTCTTCATCTTGTGACATTAATTGGCCACAGAAGGAAACTCAGATTCTAGTGTACTACCTTTGTTAAAATGGAATTTATCGCAGTTGCCAATTATGTACTCTCATGAATGTATAAAGTAAATAACACATTACAACCAGCAAGAGTCAAAATAATCTCTCCTACCAGAGGTCTGAAGCGATGAAACATAGATGTTATTTAGTCTATGGAGATTTGTGTCTGCTTCTCATCCAAATAAAAGATAGCTGGTTCTGGTTGATTCTCTATGTGACTTGTTTCCAAAATGTATTTAATTTGGACTTACTACTTGCCTTGAGAATGATCCTTCATTTTCATGTTATATTAACAAACTTGTGTTTATTGTGATGTGTTATATAAACTAACCATGAACCTGATCCAGAGCTCCATGCATGTGAGGTTTGAAAGTCTGAGACAGAAGTGAACGGCCATAATGCTCCTCTTTCACCAGCAGACTTTTGATGCATTAACCCTACCTCAAGTTCTCCGCACCTGTCTGTGTCTGGCTGAATGCAGATCCATGCCTACTGTTGTTCACTATGCCTCATCTGCATACTTATCCCCGCCCCCTTCCGGGGTTTAGGCATTTAGCTGCACCCCCCAGTATGGATCTTCATGCATATGAAATTATGTTCTATATATATGAAGATCCATAGCATAACATCTGGCACACACATGAGCACTATTAACATTATGCAAGTAGTTTGAGTAACACTCCTGACGTTATTAATTCAGGATCAGGCCCCATTTTATTAGTGAAATAAAAAGGTGACAGTTTAGTTAAACGCATCTGCAAATATATGATCAGTAACTGTCCACTTTCATGGCTATAGATGATCCTAACTCTAAGTAATGAAGGTTCCTTTTATTTTAACATCAAGAGACAGCTCACCTAGAGGCCCCCCTTAAAGCCTCCAATAATGCTTCTGTAGACCAACAATCCTGACAGGCGCTGGTGTCAAGCATGCCTCCATGTAGTACAAATACATATTATGAGAGGTGCCCTGTATTTTAGATTATTTATTAAAGTTATAAATCACAGAGGGATGACAGAGTGTCACTGGTCTTTTACAGTTGTCATTTGCAGGACATACACAACATCACTGTGTCAGCCTCGGGCTGTTTATATAACATAGGCCATTATATTAGTACCATCAGTTAAGCTTAGCTGCAGCATTTCTTCAGTTCTTAAATTCTTACAGTTTAATTTTGATTTTCAGTATTGGGGGAATTATATGCTAGTCAGTGGCTAACACTCAATCACTGCTGTTCTGTGATATTTTATTTATTGCTATGTCATTATTAATTAATCATCATTTTAGTTGGGTTATAAGTGAAGCTGCTTTGTTAAAAAGAAAAGGAAAATCCAAAAACAAATTTGTGTAGGAAAAATGTATGCCCACAGCATAGCTATTAAGAGTAACGGAACAAGTCACAGAGGTAGCGAGAGAGGGCGACACTAGACCAACTGCTTACCAGGAATAGAGATTACTATAATAAAAGATTAGAATAGTGTATGTATATTGCAAGAGAGGCTTTTGCCAGTCCAAGCCGCTGTATTTTGAAGTTCACACAGCCGTAAGCTGGATAATGGCTATGGGCCGGATTCACAACAGCGTTTTTTTCATATGACCGTAATTCTCCGAATATCGCTACTACACATGCGTAGTAACTATTTTGCGCTATCTACATAGCATTTTATTTCGTAGATTGCGTACATTAATTTTTAAAGACCGTTTTTAAATTCGTTTAAAAAAAGGTAAGCATCCAGCTTTTTACTTCCATGCCCTTATATGTGCCCAGTTATCCACTTCTGCCGATTGCTGTGTGCCCAGCCTCAATTTGTGCCCCTTATATATGTCCAGCCTCCTTTTATGCCCCTTATATGTGTCAGTCTCCTTTTATGCCCCCTTATATGTGTCAGTATCCTTTTGTGCCCCCCTTATATGTGTCCAGCCTCCTTTTGTGCCCCCTTTATATGTGTTAAGCCTCATTTTAAGCCCCCTTATATGTGTTCATCTCCTTTTGTGTTCCTTTTATATGTGTTCAGCCTCCTTTTATGCCCCCTTTATATGTGTTCAGCCTCCTCTTGTGCCTCCTTATACTGTATGTGTCAGCCTCCTTTTGTTCCCCCCTTATACTGTATGTGTCAGCCTCCTTTTGTCCCCCCTTATATATATTCAGCCTCCTTATGTGCTCCCTTATATGGATCAGCCTCCTTTTGTGCCCCGTGAAATGTATTAGACTCCTTTTGTGCCCCCTTAATTAACTTTTTATTAATTAAAAACCTATTACTAAACTTACTTACCTTCTGCCTCTTGCTTCTTCGTCTGTGGCACAGCCAGTTCTTGTATGAATAGTACTGGGTATACAGTAATGAATAACGCTGCCTCATTGCGTTATTCAATGGAAATGATTTGGTACAACAGGGCTCCTGTAGGTGCCCTGTATACCCAGTGCTCTTCATCTGTGACTGGCATCTGTATGAGCCACGGTCTATGTGACCGCGGCCCAAGGAAGTACGACGTGACCTAAAGGGGGCTGCCCTACTGGAAATGGCCTAGAAATGGCCCTGGTCTATATATGAGTTAGTGCTCAATTTGAAAACACATTATATGACACAACATAGTTACTCTTATTGGGCCATATTCAGACTTAATAGTGAAATCTGTACATTTGCCTCCATTCCACTTACTGTACATATCTATTTAAATATTTATTGCCACCCTCCTTGCACACCTCATATGCATGGTGATGGGTGGCTGCGTTCCATATGGAGCTTTTTTGTACAGTGCATACCTGACGTACGGAAATGTCTGATGTTACTATACTGGTATCCGGTCCATTGTTGAGAATTAGGACCGCCTATGGAAGAAAAGCCTTAAATGTTCTAAAATAATTTATTTCATCAACAACAATTTTTATTCAAAAATACATCATGCAATGGGTTTGAATAAAAAGTTTACCAAAACCCACTGAATAGAATTGCTTATTTTATAACACGTTTTTATCAGAATAAGCAGATAATGGTTTTAATTGCAGTACAATCCTATTACTCATCAGCAAGCAATGCATAATCGTATCATATGGGCCTGACCAACATTTAATAACATTAGGGGACTTACGCAAGTAATATCTGAGCATGCACGTGGCACATGTTACGATACGGGTCTCCTAGTCTACGTGGCACTTTATGCCTATCCCCACCATACAGGCGAATGAATTGTCGGGGGCGGCGTTAAGCAGTTCACATAAGTGTCTAGAACTCTGCTTGAGAGAGAGGGAATGGCAGGGGAGGCAGAGACAGTGGACTTAAAGATCTCCTATGTACGGGAAATGCACAAAGATCTGGATCATGCCTTATGTTTTATGTTGATTTGCATTCTATTTGTAGTTGTTATTTTGGTGTACTTGTCTTATTCCATGGATATAGCCATCTCTGTATTAGGTACTTTTTTAATGCAAGGTATGTTCTGTTTCTTTATATTTAAGTTATAGAAGAAGTAGACTGGTGCGCAGTACAAAAAAACACAACTTTATAGGAACTTTGAACACATTGGAGACGTTTGATCCATATGTTGAACAAGCCAGCGAAAAGAGCTCCCCATCATGTTAATTGTCTATATGCTATATCTTACATGCTGTTTTGCAAAACACCAAATAAGATTCATGCTATCCTGTGTCTTGTAAGTCTAGCTCACAACACCTGAAATATAATCCCCTTTAATCAATGCTGCTTTTGACACTTTTACTTACCAATGATTAAATATTTATGCCCAAGCTGCTTTTCCAAGTCTGGGTTTAAAGTCAAGGCTGTGAAGAGGATTAATCACAATGTCCCATGTGGATTTATCGTCACTGCGGTGTTAGCAGTAATGGCAATACGAATGCTTTAGCCTTGTCTACAGGGCCAGTTCACTTACAAAGTGTATTTTTAATACTAAGGTTTATTTCAGAAAATGCAGCCTTCACAGGGCTTTTTTAAACCTTAAATGTATTTAAGATTAACATCTAAAAGGCGATGATGGGCAAATAAGCACATTTTTATGTACCTTAAAAGTGTATGCTCTTAAACATTTTATACCATAAAAATAAAATCATTATCACTTATATAAAATATCACTTTTAGTTCTTAACGTTTGCATGAGAGAATAATTTTATCATGAAAGGTAAAAAATATATTAAAGAAATATTTGATAGCAGCATGTAGCTGAGAGAATGAGAATGTGGCTTGTGTATAGAGAATAAACGGTTTCAGTCACAATAACATTGAAAACAGTATACTAAAAAAAATAATTATTCCTTTCTTTGCACCAGATCAAGAAGTCTCCTGTCGCTGTGGTCAAACTCAGCAACGGAGTTCAGACAGAGGATTGCTACGCACTTCTAAGTTCCATACAAGTAAGTTCTATACCGGGCTTCTCAACCAATGGTAGTATTAACACTGATGGTACTCGAATCACTGCCTGGTGGTACAACTGGGCAAGCTTGGCAGGAGATAGCAGCTGTTCTTGTACTTTAACAAGGTGCGATACCAGATGGCAGAGATCCTATTTTATAAAACCCTATTTTTATTATTAATAATAATAATAATAATAATAATAATATAATTGTTAATAAAAACAGTATAAAAATAGTAAAAAAAATAGTATAATTGTTAATAAAAATTGTCCGCAGTGCTTTACAGAGAACATTAGACATTCAAATTCAGTCCCTGCCCCTATAGGTGGTTCAAACTAAAAGTGCCTAACACATACTGCTGTTAATTTAGTTAGCAGCCAATTAACGTACCAGTATTGTTTGCTTATGGCATGTGGGAGGAAACCAGAGCTCCCAGAGGAAACCCAGAGGATGAAGGAAACCCAGAGGATGAAGTTGAATGAGGAGGCACTGTGGGAGATGGAGAGAGGACTAAGAAGAGGAAAGAGAAATGACTGGAGGATTTGGGCAACCAAGGAATAACATGACCGTCATATTTGTTGGGTTTTTATCTCCTAGTATTTAAATAAATTCTGGAGCTACAGAGTCCAGGATTAAAGGTCACCCAAACTCCAATGTCATAAAGTTTTCTAGCAATGTTAATAAATAGAGCCCTTTGTTTAAGCTGGTCAAACATTCTTGCAAACTCCAATATATGTGTTTGTTGTTAATGTCACTCGTTCTTTAATTCTCATTCATTCATAAGACATATCAATGCTACCACAAAGAAATAAAAATCTGCTGTATTGATTTAATAAAGCAGATTTTTTCCAGAACATTAATGTGCCTTAAGCTTCTCTGTAATTTTTATTGCCTGAGAGCTATGAAAGAATCGTCAAATAATAAATAAAGAGAGGAAAAAAAACTAGAAATGGATTCTGAAGCTGAGTAAATCTTGGATAATAAATTACAGAATAGAGTGGACAGAATTTTTTTTTCGTTGTCTACTTGGAAAAATATTACGACTGGAAATTAAAATTGCATACAAAATTGATAGATGAGAATGTATTGCTGGATAATAAGTTCAGACGTTGGTTAATCACTGTATCTAGTAGATTACAAGAGGAGAAAAATCTTTAGCTACTGTGAATATAATAATAAATTCCCGTATCTTTAATAAAGAAAGAGTTTAAAACCATCACACTGAGAAAATGAAGGGGAATAATATGTTCACTTAGTGCTAGACTTAATAAGGTTTATGGAATCGAAGGGGGTATTTTGCCAATTTTAAACAATTAATGTTAATCTATATAGGGGCCCATATGCAGAGTACCGGACATATAACATATACGTCCGGTGTTTGGCGATTTTTACTACTGCACATGCGTAGTAATTTTTTTACGTAATCTACGTATCTTTTTCTTACGTAGATTGCGTAAATGCGGTCTTTCAAATTAACCCTAATGTGTATGTATGTGTTCGGGACCTTAGTATGCATCTCCAATGGGGTAGGGAGTAATGTGAAATATTCTCTGTAAAGCGCTATGTAATCTGATCGCGCTATATAACAATATTTTTATAAACTTTTAATAAATAAAATAGACTTGAGGTTATGGTTGGATTTTTAGTTAGCAATAGCTTTAACCTTGTTGGTAATTTAAATATTGGCATCGCTTCAGAATAACAATATTGCTGACCTTTGTGTCAACTTCACAGTTGGCAACATTCATACATTGACTGTCAAAGTCATATACCACTCCCGGCAGAAGGCGCATTTATTTTAATATTTTAATATGTGGGGGGCTGAATGGTATAAGTAAAAAAAATGTATCTCATAAGCATTGCAAATATATGTTTAGAAACATGGACAATGGTTATGTATCTGCATGGCAATAGTACAAATATGTTAAAATACAAGAGGAAAGCATGTAAAAATAAATTAAGAAGCTAAGTGGACCATGGTAGAAGGGTTAATTAAGGGGATAAAATGAAAGAGGAGGGAGACGGCCCTGATTCAAAGTTTGAAAATAAAGTATTGTTGGAAACTTCAAAAGAAAATGTAAACACTTCAAAAAAAAAGAATTGTTGTTGCCCATAGCAACCACATTCTAAAATTCTAGACCAGCAGTTCTTTTTAAAATCAGTTTTTTGGTAGTTCTTTGGTACTTATTAACTCTATGGGATCTTCTTCTCTGACCAATTAGCAATACCATACTATCACATTATCGTCTGCTCAGACCTAATTCAGAGTATGAAAATAAGAGAGGAAAGTTATACCTGGGCAAAACCATGTTGACTTCAGGGAAGTCATATTTCATCTTTTGCAATCAGTATTATAAATGAGAGATAATGTTTCCCAGCCCGAGTCTAAATAACAGTGTAAAAGTGAAGCTGGTCAGTATCTGTGTACAATAAGCAAAAGCAAAGTATTCCCCCTGCATGCATAGAATAAAATTAATTTGATTCCCCCTGAAATCAACATGGTTTTGCCCAGGTGTAACTTTCCTCTCTTATTTTCAGCCTCTGTATTAGGTCTGAGCAGACAATAATGTGATAGTATGGTATTGCTAATTGGTCAGAGAAGAAGATCCCATAGAGTTAATAAGAAACTGCAAAAAAACGGATTTTAAAAAGAACTGCTGGTCTAGAATGTTAGAATGTGGTTGCTATGGGCAACAACAATTCTTTTTTAAGAAGTGTTTACATTTTCTTTTGAAGTTTCCAACAATACTTTCTATAATAATGATGGTTATTGTTATTGTTTTCCTCATCTTTATCTCTCGATCCTCAACTTTCTCTTTTTCACTAAAGTCTAAACGTCAAAGTGGTAGATCCAGACCTTAGCGCTTGTTATGTTTCATCGCGTAGCATATTTTCTATGCACTTCCCTCGCTCGTACGTACTTTGGCCATTTTACGCTTTCCTAACCCTACCTTAACTTTTCAAAGCGTAAATACTGACATACGTAATGGAATCACTGCCTAACCCGGCCCATACTGTATGATTTAAAAGCCTCCCTCTGCCTACCATACATAACTACGGGTGTCGTATGGATGAACCCGCCCTTTCGTCCGTAGTTACGCTGATGGCATGTACGTTCAGAGTCACGTGGTGTAAAATCTGCGCATGCGCAGTAAAAACGAATGGGCGATTTTACGTCAGCGGCTAGCGCACTGTGCGCAGTAAATACTAATGGGCGATTTTACGTCAGTGGCTAGTGTAAAATCGCTAACGTACGTAGGTCTGGATCTGGCCCAAAGTCAGGTGCGCAAGGTGCAAGGTGCGTAAGTGACCTTTCGGTATTAAATCTGAATCCAGTCCTTAATTACAAGCTCCTTCTTAAGTCTGGATCCAGCCCTATATTGATATTTATTGGGTTGTTTTTAAAGAGTACCTTGTGTTTCTTTAAATAACCTTATAGCTATCAGCATTATTGTCATCTGTAACAGGAAGCTTATATGTACAGAGCACACAAACAAATTAAATTGGCAACTGAATGACCTAGTGCTTAGCTAAATGTATCTTAGCATAGCAATTACATGACATTGATATGATATTCATGAATAAGGTTTTCAACTTCTTAAAGCTTAAGCCTCTTACTGAGACATAACTTTCCAAGAAAAAGGAATATAATAAATAATTTCTCTGCTGTGGTGGCAAGTAATCTTACCTTCAGTCACATAAACAATGATATATAGTGCTATTCTATCTGCGTGGTTCAGAATAGTTTACCCATAATGCATCAGTGTTTGTCTTTTGTATTATTGTATTATTTGTGTTTGTTTTTGCCAGAAAACCTGTCTCATGAACCTATAAAAATGCACTTTGTAACATATGCCTGAAGTCTATAAATACCACCCAGAATTTACATTTTATAAACAAAATAATTGATTTTGTTTACATGCGGACAAAAATAATTAGCTTTAGCTTATAGTACACAATTAGCAAACAGCTTTCATTTTAATTTGTAAATTAGAAATCAGCTGAAAAAAAATTGGACCTGATTCACAGTTAAGAAAATGCTGCTTTTTAGCTGCATGTATTTAAGATTGGGTTTTACTGCGTATTTTTAGTACTTAAGCGATTTACGTAGGACTTAAGAACGGGACGGCTCTGAATCCCCATTACGACCTATTTCCTCAAGGTTCGTAATGACTTAAGAATGAAGGGGCATGTCGGGGAAAGTTAGGAATGAAGATAAAAAGAGTAAGTGGAGGGAGCCATTTAGATGAGGAAATCTGGGTGTGGTTAGGCAGAAACATTCTTAATTAGCCTTGCTACGCACACAACTATGAACCTAAAGATAAGGGAGCCCTATGTCATTCGTAAGTTGGTTAAGAAGATAAAAACCGGGGGCGTGTCAGGGGAGTCGCCTTTGTTACTTTTTTGGAATATGGTCCATTACCTTTAATTCTAATTGCACAAATAAAATGTGGTATTGTCAAGATGTATTTGCTCCTGTTTTTGCTGTTACTTCCAACTCTAGATTAACCTGTTAAAGGTAGAAATTATGCTTTGCCCAATCCAAGTTGTAGATCTTGTGGTAAAAAGAGGTCTTATTAAATGCAGTTTGCTCAAAGGCCACCACATACAACCCATTGATCACATCGGATGTCAAGATGTCTGAGTGTGCGTTTGTAAGAGCAGTTGAATGGCGGTACATGGCAATTGCCGGCAGCCTCCATTGTCGACAGCAGCGGTGTAGCAACTCGGAGTTGAGAAGATTTGACCAGCAACAGTTAAGCACTTGCATCCTAGCCCTACCCTTAACCCTACCCAAACCCTCCATTTCCCACAGCCTAACCCTAATCTTTTGCTTCAGCAATAACCCTAACTTTCCCCTTCTTGAGCTCTACCACTAACCCTCGAGTCCTGCAGCCTCACTCTAACCTTAGTGATTTTTTTTATATTAAACCTATAGCACTTACAAATAAAAATGTTATGCTCTCAGCACTAGGAGCTTTCACATGCGCAAATTGCTAATCAGATGTTTTTAGATGCAGGCGCTCAGATAGCACCAAGGGCGTAACTATAATGGTGCAATGTGTGCGATTGCTATCGGGCCTGATGGATTGGAGGGCCCACAGGCCATCAACAACCCATCCACTTCGTCCAGTGTGGTAATTAAAATGACAAATGTGGGGCAATGAACACACCCTGCCTAACTCTTTCTGCCTGCACCGGTGCATAATTAAGAGGGGAAGGGGACTCCTGTCTCTTCTATTCATGTCCCAGTCACTAAAGAGATGAGAGACTCTTGAAAGGGGCCGTCCCTTCCAAAAAGAGTGACATACCTGTGGGAACAGAGAAATGGAACGGACTGGGGAGAGCAAGCACTGCCCTTGCAGACTTCTTCTATCCAGTCTGAAGGCATATAGTGCTGGTCTGCTGGAGAGTGGAGTAGTAGGTTCTTACCCCATCTGCAACTTATGCATTCATTGGGCCAGATCCAGACCTAAGTGCACTTTAATACCACTTTCACATCACCACCTTTGAAAAACCCGGGAATTTGTACCCGGGACTTTTCTGGGACTTTTCTGTGTTTCTCATAACCGCGTTATAAGTCCACCAAAAACCCGGGAATTTCTGTCCCTTTCACATTACCCAAAATAAGAGCTTGGATTGGCTAGGATAAATGAGCTCATTTAAAGGGGACATTACCCTTGCACAGACTGATGATGTCAGCACGCAGTGGCCATTTTATTTCCATTACTTTCATGATGGCTGACGAGCAGCAGCTCAGTGACCCTGACATGATTGTGTTGTGGATATATTTGTATTCAACAGCAAATCTCACCTTTCTGCAACTGCTGACACTGTGGCAGACGTTACAGTGCTTATTGGAGAGGCGAAGGGCGTTGTTTTTGGCGGAGAGGCAGAACGCTCGTGTTCAGTATTTGCACAGGAGGAGGATGTACATCAGGTCCAGCCTTATGTCCATCTAAAGGTTCAGCACCCTGACAGAACGAAGTGTGTGGGCCAGAGATTTGGCTGAGGAGGAAAGAGCTGGATAAGAGGTAAATCGTTTTTTTTTTTTTCAAAGTGTTATTGTATTTGTAAATGCTAATAACACCTAATTTCTTACAGGATTGTACATGAAGGAATATTTAGGTGCAGGCCCTATTCTGACCCTATAATGTTATATGGATACTGATGATTCCCAATTTTACTACCTGATGATGCTGTAATTAGTATAGAAAATGTGAAATGGTTATATATTGCCTGCTGTTGTATAATGTGTTGACACTACTTGTTTCAAACTAACCCTTGTTTTCTTGCTTTGCAGAAGTCAATATCCGTCAACGGTGTAGAGATCCCTGTGCATATCATTGGAGATGCTGCCTACCCGTTACGTCGATGGCTTATGAAGGGCTACACTCAGCACCATCAACTCTCTCCGGAACAAGTGCGCTATACGCACACACTAAACTTCACTAGGATGGTGGTGGAGAATGCGTTTGAGCATTTAAAAGGACGATGGCGGCGTTTACTGAAACGGAGTGATATTGACACTCACCTTGTGCCTCACGTGGTCGCTGCCTGCTGTATTTTGCACAACATCTGCGAGATACAGAAGGACCAGTTTTTACCGGAGTGGGACTTTATGGACTCTGATGTACCAGAGTCATCTGACCCAAACACAGGTGAGGTTGAGCGTCCCCAATCTAGTGTGGAGCAGATTAGATCTACCCTTTCCTATAACCTTTTTATCCTTGTGTAATAAAAATAATTTTTTTTTGTTTAAAACAGTGTTTTTATTGAATCCACTTTGGTTTTAAACCATAGCTAATGTTTGTCAGCTTAGCTTGGGATGTTTGTTTTTAGTGCAAAAAAAATAAATAAATATAAAATTAACATAATCGCTTAATGTTTTTTAAAGCACATCTTATAAAAGTGCAAAACATGTTTTAGAAAAAACACATACATAAAAATAGGATTTACGTATCTGTAAAACATATAAACATAGAAAACATTGTTTTACTGTCCTGTAATTGACAACTCGCAATAGGGGGGTCCAGAAACATGTTCCTGGGATGGTACACTGGGTGGCTGGTGGGGTTGGCGGACAGCACCTTGAAAGGCATGGTATTGTCCACCATCATAACAACTAGGCTTTGGTCCACCAGCAAAAATACGTGGTGGGATGAGTTGTGGGGATGAAGACAATGTGGGTGGAGCATCGGCAAAGGGTGCTTGCTGTTGGCTGCTTGTCATGTACTCCTCCTTTCCTGCCCCCTGGTAGTATCCTTCTGTTATTATTATTTATTTATTTATTATTTATTTAACATTTTGAGCATTCAATGATATTATTGTGCATATGCAATTAACAGTTTATATTCTATGACAATTGTATAAAACTGCCAATATTTATATAGTGGTGCAAACTGTATTCAGCAGATAGCATTTTTTTATTGCAATACACAGTAGCAATAATAAGGCTATTATAGTCTATTTTGACCTTGGTACCCCAGGATGCCTCGTTTCTCAAGTGTCCTTTACCCTCATTTTGCTTGGTTTTATACAAATACTATAGAATAAATTGTTAATTTTTATATGCACAATAATATTGTATGTGTAAAATTTGAAATGAAAAAAAGAAGGCTCATAGCTTTGACAGACCCTCCAACATGACCCATGCCATCAGGTACAATTGAATCCGCTCCTGAGCTTCCAACTGCCACTCACCTGGTTTAAATTAATTAACTGATATGATTCTATGTTAAAGAAAACCTAGTTGCTTATTCAACCAAGATGGTTACCATAGCAACTGACAGTTGGAAACTGAGGAGCAGAGTATTTTGTACCTAATGGAATGGGTCATGTTGGAGGTTCTGCTTTTATTTCAAACACATTTATGCCGATCACACGACAACCTTTAGATAGCTCAGACATCTTACCATGTGTACTGTCACATCATGCTACAGAATTGTCTGAAATAGCATTGTGGGAACAGTGTAATATCTGCGATGATTGAAATCCCGATGACTTCTATGCTTCTGAGTGTGTACTGTGTCCTGGCCTGAGTTGGGGGCCCCCTTCAAAATTTTGCTATGGGGCCCACAGAGTTCTAGTTACATGCCTAGATAACACCCACGTTGTTAAAGTCTGGATCCATTCTGTTGTGTGGAACTGGTGAGTCAGTGCAGTGTTCTACCAGACTCGAAGCCATACAGCTACATCTATGAGCTATCTCACCCTTGTTTTCCTTTTTCCATAACCAAAATATAGAAATATAGAATGTGACAGCAGACAAGAGCCCACAGAACTCAACCAGTCTTCTTCTATAATATAATACACTTACCAGTACAACAGACAGGTTCTTGACACCGCTGGATGGGAGGCCGCCAGATCGATAGTGATGCTGGATTGGGTATTCTTTGTTGGACCACTCGATGAGGACTCCTGCTGGATACTTGTAGACTATATGCAACATGGATGGGTGATTATTATACTAAATGTTATACTTACTGTTAGTTTAGGGTTAGGGATAGGATGCTGTTAGGGTTAGGCTGCAGTGAGGGGAGTCTAAGTCGCCGATGTGAACGGCCCTTTTTCAAAAGGGCTGTTCTCTCCCAGCCACTTCTGAACTTCCCTTTCATTATATAACCCTAACCCTCCCCTTCCATTACCTTAACATTAACCTTCCCTTCCACACAACCTGAGCCTAAGACTCCCTTCCCCGCAGCCCAAGACTCCCCTCCCCTCAGCCTGACCCTAAGACTCCCCTCCCCTCACCCTGACGCCTCCCCTTTGCTTCTGCCTTGCCGAGGAGAAGCCATCGATCCACCGAAAAACCAAGATCCAGCAGCGAATAATGAGTATTAATGTAACCTCAACCCTTATCCTAATCCTTATCCTAACCTCCCTTCCCAGCAGCCTAACCCTAAGACTCCCCTCCCTCAGCCTGACCCTAAGACTCCCCTCCCTCAGCCTGACCCTAAGACTCCCCTCCCCACAGCCTGACCCTAAGACTGTCCTTCTATAACCCTAACCCTCCCAATTCATTGCCCTAACCCTAAGCCTCCCTTCCCCACACCCTACCCCTAAAACTCCCCGGAGAGTGTTACTCACCTCTCAGGTCGGTGTGGCGGATAAGATGGGTCTCCAGCGGCGTTTCTGAAAAACAAATGGATAAGTATGCCGAACAGCAAACTTACCCATTATAAAAAAAATTAAAAAATGGCGGTCTTTTCAAAATAGAGACAACCGAAAATCAGCTTTCGGCTGTCTCTACTTCTAAAAGACCCATTTCGGCGACTCCCGCCGAGTGAGGGAATGGTTAGGGTTAGGCTGCAGTGATGGGATGGTAAAGGTTAAGGTAAGTGTAAGTGTTTTTTTTGTCTGACTAGTCAGACAGTCAGATAGCCTAGGTCAGTATAATGATGCTATTGACCTTAGTGTTGTCAGAATAAGGCCATTTTTGTAGACAATCATACACTAGTTTCCTTCTCTCTAGTTCATAAATAGAGCAATATCACTTATTATTTCTACAAAGCCTTTATACTGGAGCCATATTGTTGCTACAAATTGATACCTGCTTTATGACTGTTGCAAAACTTCCTCTAAATAATAGTCTAACAAGTTGGGGGATATCCAAGATTTGTTGGTGCAATGAAACTTTGGTTAGGGATCAGAGATTACTTGTGATGATGAATAACTGTGTCTTCTGTACATCATCTATCAGGATGACAAAGGCAATATTGAAACAATATTTCACACAACATCTTGTCTATATAGAGTTTGTAATGCTTTAAAACATGGGGCTTGTGGAACAATCTACTGGAGGAATTGAAGCAGAGCTGTACTTTATGGCCCTTGCTATTTTTGCAACTTTTGGTAATATCTGGGAAGATAATAAATATAACTGGAAGGGGGAAAAAACCTTCCCACAAATCCTGCCATAATCTCATATATGCAACATGCCCTCAAGTACAGGAGATGAGTTTTAGTGGGAGAGGTCTCAAGGGATCAATAAGAAGAGAGCTTGTGTTTTCAGAAGAAGTCCACGACACTGGTCACTTTCTATGCCAGGTTTGATTTACTATTCCCATTTATTTGCTGCTATGGCAAATATATATGTTTTTACATTATGATTCTACAGGCCAAAAGGGTAGGAAGAAAATAGAAAATAAAAATGTATACTAACATGTAGGGGTCAGCATGATATTCACTCATCAGGGACCCGGGTCCTGGAGATCATAATGAACATCATTAATCAACTGGGGCATTCTATAGATGTTGTATAACCTTTTTCCCTCATCATTTGTGTGTAAGAATGTACAGCAGTGATGGGATTGTCATTGCAAAACATCCCCATGAAGAATGGAGCTTAACAGCAGCCGGACAAATTCAGAATACTGTGGATGGTGAAAGGTAAATAAACTATACCCTTACCCTAACCCTTATCCTAACTCTCCATGCCCCACAGCCTAATCCTAACCCTTAATGTCCCGCAGTATAACCCTAAGTCTACTTACCCTGCAGCCCAACCCTAACCCTTAATGTCCTGCAGCCTAACCCTCCATGCCCCACAGCCTAACCCTAACCCTTAATGTCCCACAGTCTAACCATCCATACCCCACAGCCTAACTCTAACCCTTAATGTCCCACAGCCTAACCCTAACCCTCCATACCCCACAGCCTAACCCTAACTCTTAATGTCCTGCAGCCTAACCCTAATTCTCCATGCTCCAAAGCCTAACCCTCTATGCCCTGCAGCCTATCCCTAACCCTCCATACTCCACAGCCTAACCCTAACCCTCCATACCCCGCAGCCTAACCCTAACTCTCCACAAAAACCCTAAGCCTATACATGCAGCCACTGCCACATTCTATCGGCTGTCTCTCGCTATTGGGAACGGGGAGACGGATACCCTTTCCTAATAGTTATTTTATCATTTCAGCCTATTTAAAACAATGATAAAGCGCCATTTAGTTGTTAGCTGTATTATTCTCAAAATAGGGCCACTCTAACCGGCAACTGCATCCCATCATATACAACAAGCTGCCTAGTGAGGAGATCCCTTGTGAAGCTAACACCTGCTGCCTCCAGCGATCCCATAGTGGAGAATTACCCTCGCTCCTTGGACCGGATCCAGAAGTCCGATGCTGCTGAAGACCAAGCTCCAAATGCAGTGGAGTTCCATTGGCAGAAGGAAATGCATTGCAAGCGGGCGTAGGTAGATACGCGCGGAAGTCGATCGGAAATATACGCACCCAGGAATTTAAATAGAAAATGGTGGGGGGGGGCATTTAAATGAAGGGGAAGTGGGCACAATTACAAATATACACACGGACGGAGGACACATACGCTCCTAAATGACAGTGGAAAGTTAATGCCAGTCTATGGAGGCGGAAGTCTCCGAGATGAAGGATTAGAAAGGGGAGTGACTGGGGTTTTGGTGGGTGTAACTTGCTCTGTCCGTGCCTATATTTGAGCTCCGATCGCAGCACGGAAGTCTGAATACGATCCTATATTCTTATTAAAGCTCTCCCCTTCCTTCCCCCGTTAACTTTAATATAATACCCATTTACCTTTTTATTTTCTCTGCATTACAGACTTTTTCTTGTCTACTGCTGCAGAGCTTATTAGCAGTGGTGGACAAGACAATGTCTGATCAGAGCTAACTGTTGGAGCGGCACAGCCACATAGGTGCACCCCCACAAAGTCCCTGTACCCTGCACAAAAGTGTCTTGAGCCAGGGCAGACACAAGGGGCCTGATCCAGAATAATGCCCGCCGTCGCTAGGATGGCAGGCGTAAGCGTAAGATCGCCTTTTGAGTAGATCTGCGCATGCACCGGGCAGATGTGGATCGGGCGTCCGTAGCAGCCGCCCGATCCTGGATCAGGCGTCTGTAGCAGCGCCGTAGGGACGCTGGAGGGGACGTCCACCAGCGCCCCTACGTACAGGTTAGTGTAGGTGGGCGGGGGGAACTAGTTAAATGAGGGTGGGGGGCGCGCTAGGTGGCCATACGCTCCTGTGCGAGAGTATGGCCCCTTCCTTACGCCGGCTGAAGTTAGGGTAGCCTTCAGCCGGCATAAGGAAGGGGCCATACGCCCGCACAGGGGGAGTGCCAGGGTAAGTGAACGCTGATACGCTGTGCTTTAGTAAGCACAGCGCATCGGCGTACCTCTGGATCAGGCCCAAGGGCACAAGTGACATTGATGTAGCAGGAGTCAGTGCTTGGGAGCACAAAGTTTAATGGTGGTGCCCATCTTTAGGAATAAAGTATAGAACCTCCATTAAGGGTTTTTAATTTTTCTTTGCTGTATTACCCAATGACAGTCAATAGTGAAGAGCCTAGTCATAGGGCAGTATTATGTCAATCTGTGTGGGGTTAGTTTAGAGTTGTTTTTTTCCCCCTCTAATTAATTGTTAGAGCCAATCATCTTAATATTACCTCCTTAATGCCAGCCATACACTGGGACTATTGTCGATCCCAGCAGGGGGTGGCCCGATAAATGGGACCTGGGAAAAGTCTCTTCCTCTCCTGCTGGGGGCAATAATCCTAGCAGAAGAGGGAGGCAGTAAAAGAAGAAGGAGCCTTTCAGATAGCTGATTGGTTCCTTTAAAATATAAAGCATGCTTAAAAACCAAATAATCTTATCAGAGCATTTCTAGTACGTTTATTTGGTATTTTATAAATTGATTCTGGCCACTAACTACAGCAATTATTTCCCCGATCACCCAATAATTGGATGACTGGGCCAATAATCGCTCTAGTGTATGGCCAGCTTAAGGCACAGAGGACTGTATTCCCACTTAGGAAAGCTTTAATAAGGTGTGGATAGGCATGTATATATAAGCAGGTATCCGCACCTATCTTAAAGCTCTCTTCCCCTTATTTTAAGAACCTTGGGCATTTAATAGTGTTCTGGCAGGGGCGTTTTAAGAAGTGAGGGGGCCCTTGTGTAGGATTTGCACATGCCCCCCCCCCCTTACCCTGAGACAGGACTGTCCTGATTTGCGGACCACAAAGGGGGCGGGGCCTAACTGTGCTTTAAGCCCTGCTCCTTTTTCGGCCCGTGAATCGGGACAGTCTCACCGCAAGGGAAGCAGGGCTCATTCGGCATCTATTTCTTCCCTCCAGAAGATCTTAGAGGGAAGAAATAGATGCCATATGGCCCCTCTCCCCTGCCAACCCTGGGTGCAGGATGAATGCCACAGGGCTCCCTGTTCTGAGGGGCCCGTGTTCACTGCACACCCTGCACTCATTGTAGATACGCCTATGGTCCTAGGGCTTCCCTAACTTCCCATTCGTATTCTCCTTCTTAAGAAGGAGATTAGGAACGGTCATTCCCCTACTCTGCCCTCCCCAGCTCCTTACCATACCTCCCCCATCCCACTTCTCTTAAATCCTCCTGAGGCTGCGGCCACGCCTCTTTCTACTTCCTAAAGACCACACATACTCAATCTACATAACGAAACGGTACGTAGATTGCATAAATGAGCTATTACGCATATATAGTAGCTCATTTTTTATTTCCCTTGTTTTCTTCTTAGGTGTGAATAAGGTCCAGAGCGTTACAGACATATTTTGCTGTTTAATTAGTTTACCTTTTCACGTGCTGGTTGATGCTATGTATATATATATGTATCTAATGTGGTTTGGAGTCTTCAGTACTGAAATAGTTAATAAAACCTGCTTACAAAAACACCACATGCTGATTTTACTTTCGCAGTCAAATTATTTATTCGCCAGACTCAAAGCGCTAAAAATACTATAAATCAAACCCATTTTCCTGCAGAGTCTATGATGTTTTAATGAACTGTCCCATCTGTTTCGCTCTTTCCTTTGCTGGCGAGCTATATACTATACAGGCGTTAGAAGCGGATACTAAGAATATTGTTATATTTCAGCACGCCTCACCTGAGACTTGCATATTTCAGAGATAATAAACCGGAACGCCCACGTGACGTGACGCTTGTTAAGTCCATAAAACACACATGCTGCTGGGTATTTGGGATTGAAATGCTGTGAAACAATTATGCACTGAGTTCCAACATATTCCTTTCCGTATGGTATATAGGTAGCGCCTCCCTTATGCCCTTTCAACCTCAATCTCTGTCTTGAGTCCTGTGCTCTGGGAGGGATGCGGTTGATGGTCCATCTGGCCCTATTCCGGCAATGCCAGGCTGTAGAGCATGGAGAGTAAGGGTTAGGCTGTAAGACATGGGGCCTGATCCAGACCTACGGCCGCAAGCGATAGTACGCTGATCGTAAGCGAAAATTCGTGAAAAAAAACCGCACTACGCATGTGCAGTATGACAACTTCCGGTTGACCGAAGGACATGAGCGTACAGCGAGCGAATTTTCAGCGTATTTTTCGCCCAAGGGGCGTGCGTTTTTTACGACGATAGTCTGGACGCTCGAGTTACTACACAGAGGCGGGGATAGCCATTTAAATTGTACAGGATGGGCGTGCTAAGCCCAGTACGACCAGCGTATCGGTACGAAAATTCGCACGTACGCTGGAAAATCTTAGGGTAGGGTTCAGCCGGCGTAAGCAGGTACAATCAATGGGAGTGTTATGGGCGTGAAAGTTTATACACCCGGGCGAACGTTCGCTACGCTCGCGGGTGATTGCGGTCGTAGGTCTGGATCAGGCCCATGGAGAGTAAGAGTTAGGCTGCAGAACATGGAAGGTTCGTGTATAGCTGTGGGACATGGAGAGTAAAGGTTAGGCTGCAGAACATGGAAGGTTCGTGTTAGGCTGTGGAACATGGTGAGTTAGGGTTAGGCTGTAGGACATGGAGAGTAAGGGTTAGGCTTCAAAACATGGAAGGTTCGTGTTAGGCTGTGGGACATGGAGAGTTAGGGTTAGGCTATAGGACATGGAGAGTAAGGGTTAGGCTGCAGAACATGGAAGGTTTGTGTTAGGCTGCCGGGCATGCAGGGTTAGGGTTAGGCAGTAGGACACTGAGAGTAAGGGTTAGGCTGTAGAACATGGAAGGTTCGTGTTAGACTGTCAGACATGGAGAGTTAGAGTTAGACTATATGACATGGAGAGTAAGGGTTAGGCTTCAAAACATGGAAGATTTGTATTAGGCTACAGGGCATGAAGGGTTAGAGATAGGCTGTAGGAAATGGATAGTAAGGGTTAGGCTGCAGAACATGGAGGGTTAGGGTTAAGCTGTGGAACATGGAGGGTTAGGAAAGGGTTAAGATTAGGGTTAGGTAAAAAAACGCTTACCTATCAGTGAAGATGTCTTTGTGACTCCGGTAGTCATAGCAGTCGCCATTCAGATGCCATATGTTGGTCTGTTGGAAAACTGACCATTGTACTGGAGAACCACATCCCTCTGGGGAGCCCAACCCCAGCCACACCCCCGCCAGCTTCAGATATAGAGCCATGGCCTATTTTTTTCCTTACACTAGTGTGCCAGGGCTCTGTCTATAAGGTTGCTGGGGAGTAGCAGCACATATTTGCCAACACTCCCTGAATCTCAGAGAGCCTCCCTGAATCTCAGAGAGCCTCCCTGAAAAGTTAGTGAACTCCCTGAGTCCCTGAAGTGTTTGGCAATCTCCCTGATGTTGATTCAGTTTAAGAAGTATTTGTGGTATGATAGAATTTAGAAATTGTGGCCTGGATTCTCAACCGCGGACGTATTACACATACATCCGCAAATTACCAATAATAGCTACTACGCATTCGTAGTAACTATTTTACGTAATCTACGTATCGTTTTGTTACGTAGATTGCGTATATGCGGTCTTAAAGAGCTTAATAGTAGCTATTATCTGTAAATTCCGGACGTATGTGCAATACGTCTGGGATTGTGAATCCGGCCTTGTGTCCTATTCTCCTGCATTGACACCTATGGAGATGGCCATTTTCATGGAGGCCAAGATGTATTCGTAGACAGGCAGTAATCTAAGCCAACATGACTTCAATAATGGAGATAAAAATTTTGAAAACACTTTGGTCTCTTATTATTAAGCAGCAGAGTCGCCTACTTTTAGCTTTTCCTATAAATATGAAGTATTTATTTACTGACAATTAATAATGCTGACATTAGTTGACAACGTGGTTTTGTGTGTGGTGCAAATTTGTAAACTATTGTTTAATACGTTTATTCTGTTTTTCCACATTGTATTTCGTTTACCTCTTGTAGGCTGTCACAGAACTGTGTTGATGCTTCTGTATTGATATTTGTTGATCATACCAATGCGTCATGCTTAAATTCCCCAGTCTCATCTAGATTAGCTGTGAGAAAACCATATTCCATTGACTGTTTTAATGCAATTCTATGTTGAAACCCTTTAGGGTCAAAACATGTCTACAAAAGAAAGATTGTTAACAATAACAATGCCAGAAAGATTTCTCATGAGGAATGTAGAAAATACTTTCCTGGTCAATCAGACTTCAAATCCACCAAAGATCACTCAATGTGTCATTTGCCCAATTTCTAAACATGTAAACACAATTTTTTTTGCCCCCCATAGAATAGACCAGTGTTACTTTGACACAGTATGGGTCAGAGGCGGAACTAGTGAGTTGTGGGCCCAGGTGCAAAATATATGCTTTGGCCCTGATGATATCCCAGGTAACCCGGTGGGGAGCTTCGGCTGTGCGTTAATGACGGCTGTGGGTCCTTGTATCAGCATGAGCCCCGGAGCAGTTGCACCTGTGGCATCAACGGTAGTCCCGTCCCTGGTATGGGTGGAGACCTGATATTAGAGACCAAGGACTAGATTTACTAAACTGTGGAAAACAAAAAAGTGAAGATGTTGCCCATAGCAATCAGATTATAGCTCACATTTTTAAGTATGTAATAGATAAGTGAGCGTTACTGTAGAATCTGATTGGTTGCTATGTGCAACATCTCCGGTTTTCCTTTTTCATGGTTTAGTAAATTTAGCCCCATGCATCCAACTTTCGACTGTTTACACAATACTCCTCCAGAATTACAACACCCAATCGATGCATACACATCTTTCTACCTCCCATCTCCATATGAAGAAACCATCTGCTGAAAAGATTCAGTGAGTCAGTGTACACACCTTTCAAATCTTTGGCAGACCAATCACAGACATGTTTACATAAACATTGTGAGGAGAACGGGACAAACTAGTCAGAGGTGCGCACACCCTTGTAAATTAGTCAGGGATCTCCTGATTTTTAAATAGGTTTAAAAATGTTTTGAAATGACCAGGATTGGATGTAACGAGCAGTGTGAGTATACGAGGTATGTCTATAAAATAACGAGACTGTGATGCCACCTAGTAAACAAAGCAGTCAAAACCGGTTATAACTGCATACATAGTGACCTTGAGCATGTGGCAGAATGGGTTACAGAAGACACAGCAGTTACCAGCATTTTTTTAAGGAAGTTTTGAAAAAGCTGAGAGAAAGAGTCAGAAAGAAACGGCCGCCACTGTGGAAAAATGGTTTCATTCTTCACCAGGACAATGCGCCTGCTCACACAGCACTTTCTGTGACCAACAATCACATTACTACACTTGAACATCTTCATATTCGCCCGATTTAGCACCTTGTGACTTTTATCTTTTCCCAAAAGATAAATCAGTGCTTAAAGGGACACATTTTTAGTCAGTTGAAGAAAACGGCAGAGATGTTGAAACAACTGATAGAAATTGATTTGCTCCATGCCTTCGACCAGTGGAAAACAAGACGACAGCGATGTATTAGTGCAAAAGGGGAGTGTATTGAAGGGGACAAGCATTACATTTGTAATACTAATAAATAAAAGTGAGTTATTTAATCAGTCTCATTATTTAATAGACATACCTCGTATACTGTACACTTCTCCTATGTTGGATGTTGATGCTGTATTATTTGTAAGACATATAATTCCTATTACACAGAGTGATTATAAATATAAAACTTGTGAGAGGAAAAAACTGCAGAAAAATCTGTTATTTTCATTTTATTCTTGTTTCTTGTTCAAAGGGAAAGAAATAAGGAACACAGAAGACAGCAGAACTTATTTTTGGCGTGAAAACATACAAGGACACCACCAGACTGAAAGTTTTCACAGAACGGGAGATAACAACATATGTGAGACATTGACACTTATGACTGTTAGAAAACATGCCTTATATTCTGGAATATCATCTCTATAAACTTACAGTAGTGCTGAGCAAGTAGGGAGGGGGGCAATTGTAGGCAACTCAACAAAGAACAGACGGAATCTGAATGGTTTGTCCAATTGTCCAATAGGAGACTGAATATTGTCTTACTACAAGGGGGTGTTTTCTGATTGCCAGTACTGGAGTATGTTTCGCTTTTGGTAATGAGCGCATATGCTAGTGCCACAGTACCAGGACTGGTCTGGATAATCAGGATCAAGAGTGGGAGGGGGAGGTACACAAATGATACAGTAAAGGCATATACATGCAGACAGCACAAAGATATTAAGATAAGGTTCTGCACTAGTTACTCTGTAAGAAGAAGTGGAGCAGCCTCACTTAATCCTTACTGGAGTCAAGGGGCCTCAGGGAGCTGGAGTTACGAGCACTGCCGGTGTTATAGTCCTCTCATATTATATATTAATCTAGTACAAGCTGGTTGGACACAATATTTCCCTTTTGATTAGGTAAGGTCTAATGAGTCAGAAAGGATTTGTTACCCATAAGGGAAGATAACTGATTCCTTACATAATGAACAAGGTAACACTGACAGAAGAGAGAAAGGATCAGGGGATGAGTTAGTGTGGATTGGGATATGCAATGGTATTTAAACTACTAAAATCTCCACAGGTTCTCTGTATTACACCATTACACTTACACAGCTTGTGCTAGACTGTATATTACACCATTACACTTACACAGCCTGTGCTACACTGTATATTACACCATTACACTTACACAGCTTGTGCTAGACTGTATATTACACCATTTCACTTACACAGCTTGTGCTAGACTGTATATTACACCATTACACTTACACAGCTTGTGCTAGACTGTATTTATATTGAGAGGTAGTAAAAAGTGATAATAAATGTTATATCATAGAGCAAAAAAATAAAGCAAAAAAAAAATGCTGTCACTGACTAGACATTGCTCAAAAAACAAGAGAGCAAGGACAATTGCCGGGAAAGCCCCACAGGAGCCAAACATTACTAAGTTTGAAGTGTATTACACCATGCTAATGGGGGAAAGGGGAGTTTCATCTGTGTCACGCCCGAAAAAATGGGTGAGTTCCAGGTGCCAAAGTTGAATTGTGCCCCATTTAACTCTTGTTTACAATTTCAGGTGCAGCCACTGTTGCAGACCCTCCAACATGACCCATTCCATTAGGTACAAAATACTCTGCCCCTGAGCTTCCAACTGTCGTTACTATGGTAACCACCTTTGTTAAAGCAAAAAAAATGTTTTTTCAAACATCAATTTATTAATTTAAACCAGGTGAGTGACAGTTGGAAGCTCAGGAGTGGAGTATAATGCACCTAATGGAAGGGGTCATGTTGGAGGTTATACTGTTACTGTTTTATATGAAAGCTTAGACCTTCTGCTGCCATATACAATGTCTGTGTCATAATTTGGTGCTAGGGGTAATTTAAGGTTGACATGGTAACAGGCGATTACATCCAAATTTCGGTACGTACATCACCCCTATCTGCTTGTACTGCACTTGCACAGTAAAAAAAACTTCCACACAGAACGCAGGATCAGGTGGCTGCATTGAGCGTGGAATTCAGGTCACCACACATGGGGAACGTGGCATGGTGGATGGACTTTGGTTTTTAAATCGTACAGTATTCTGCCTGCACAGTGTTGCAAACGGAATACTTAAGTGTGACTTCAGGGAAATGCCCTGCTCTTCTATGCACTGATCGTGCAGAATTCGAACTGAAGTCTGGATCCGGTCCAGGGAAAGGGAGATCATTAACCAATAGGTTTAGCTTTCAAAATGACTGCCACATTGTGTTACTGGTCCATATATGGGTATACAGTTTATAATGTAAAAAAAAGATTTCCACTGCAGGGGTTACTGTAAATGTTACCCCATTTACGCCCACACACATTCTGATCCACCACTCCCATTATCTGGTTGAACCATTGAACCATAGCCATTTCTATATAACACCAATTTTGATGTCCAGAAATAAGCAGCCTTCGTCAATCCAGGGGTTAGATTTACTAAGCAGTGGAAATGGAAAAGTGGAGAGGTTGCCTATAGCAACCAATCAGATTCTAGCTGACATTCTCAAGCATGCAATAGGAAATGAGAGCTAGAAACTGATTGGTTACTATGGGCAACATCCCTGCTGTTCCTTTCTCGCAGCTTAGTTAATCTATGATTGCAGTAAGGTTATTTGGGCTATATTTAAAATTATTATTATTATTATTATTAATATTATTATTATTTAACTTGTTTATATGTAATCTCTTTTTAGGTGGAACACTGTTATACTTTTGCACATCATTTATATTGTGAGGTGTTGGCAATGCAGTGAGACTGTCTGAAGAGGTTTATTAAATAAATTAAGTGCAATTTTAATATTTCCCAATAAACTGGAATAGGTATTGAGCAATGATATTTATTTATCATTGCTATCCAATTAAAGGCTTGACAACTCTGCAGCTAAGACTGGTAAAATGGAAATTGAGCAGGGGGCTTTTGCTTATTTGTTTTACTGTCTTCCCTTCATTTTGCAAAAACAGATGGGCTTGAATAGACTCAAGGAGCTGCTGTTTCCATGGTAACAGGACCTAAGCCTCGTTACAGGCCAGAGGCTGTTTTGCCTTCCGCCTCTGATGTGTAGTGAGAAAAACAGGGTTAGATCATGTACGTGACACAACATGGTGTAAGTGCCTTAGGTCGAATGTAACAAAACCTAAAGTGCAGCAGAGGTTATTTAAGTCAAATACAATTTCTTGTCAATGTCTTGTTTACTGGTCTCTCCTATATCATCAATATTCACACATGTACTATAGCAGTTATTTCATCTGTATAGACGAGAGCTTCTCAACCAGTGGTACCAGTACTACTGGTGGTACCAGACCCTCCAACATGACTCATTCCATTAGGTACGACTCAATATAACACAGACAACAGAAATTGGGTCTAACTAATTTTTATTGACTATATTAATGAACTACCTATTGATGGGGCAAATAAGGCAGATACATTGTAACAATCAAATAACAATATACAATAAATGCAACCTGAATACAAAAGACCTTTGGCATGGGACACAATTCAACGAGTCCCAACTCAGGCCGATCTATAGATATGGCCGAGAAGCTTAAACTCCTGTATATCTCCTCGGCTCAGCCGCCACCTGCGCCAATAAGAGAAACCATTATCAACATTGACGACTTATTCTTTGATATGGATTGGACGGTTGTAGGTCTCTGTTGCAAGCAGCCATATTTCCATAAGCTCTCCCAGCCAGTTTCCCAAGAGGCACAGCAATCGTTCCCTGGAGCACCAAACACGGTGCTCCGAATGGTAAGCAATTCAGGACCTGATTTACGCTTAAGAAGCTTCTGCTTCTTAAGCGCGTGTCTGCCCGAAATGACCTACTGCGCATGCGTAGTGGGTCATTTATGCTATCTACGTAGCCAATCGCCGTGTAGATAGCGTAGGTGCAGTCTTTAAAGACCGCACGCAGGGATTTCTGTAGAAAGAGGCGGCGTTTTTCGGAAGAAGTGGGAGGGGGGAGGTATTTAGATCAGCTGGG
>WWET01001118.1:390361-404263 GCA_011038615.1 Limnodynastes dumerilii | reverse complement strand
GGGGGAGAAGGGGAGGAGATATAAGGTAGCCCTATGGCACTCATAAGTGGGGGGCTGATTGGGGGCTGGAAGAGTGAGTTAAGAGCAGATCTGCCCGCATCTATCTCACTCTTATCTGTGAATCAGGTCCTCAATTCCCAACCCTCTCCCTTATCCTTTTCCTTGAAAATCATGCACTCACGGGGGCCATCTCCTCTTAGCACACACTACCAAAAACTGACGGCAGTCGGGTACCGACTTATTTATCAAATGAATCTGTTGCAAGACAAATTTTATAAGCAGCAAACCCCATCCTTGGGTTTGTACAGTAGAGTGCAATAGGTACCAGGAAGAGTAAAATTCGGCACAGATACAGCAGGTACCTGGAAGAGTAAATGTCGGGTTGTCAGATTTAGAAATTTCATCATTGTGTGCTTATAAACAGAACATTTTCAACATGATGGCGTCAGCTGGCAAAATGACAGTTGTTGCCCATATTGTATTGAATGACATATCTACACCATCACTCTCCAACACTATGGGATCTGTGAATAATCCAACAAGGAGGATGATGATGATTAATTAATACAATTGGGTTACACATATTTTGCTTGCAAAATGAAACATGAAAGACATAGAGCACTAAAGGCAAAGTTAAAACATTTAATGGCATTGTACCAGAATGGATTATAAATAAAGAAGCTTCATCTAAATTGTTCTAACAGTCCTTGTTCCTTTTTTATTTGCAAACTTGGCAGCAGACAGTGGATTCATTTCCAATTAGAAAAGCGTTGACATATTTATCAGCATTTACATACAACGCTCCAGCTGAAATTGTTACTATGCTATGAATTTCTCCATCGAGTGATTATAATCCATCCCCATATTACTTATGTGTCTTGTGGATTATGCTATAAAAATCCAATTAGCCAGTTTTTTTTTCTTTATTTGATAATGAACACACCGGAAAATGTTTTTCTCTTTTTTTTTGAGTGTCTATTGTAGAGTGGAACAAGCGCATTCTCATTTCTAAGACATACATTTACTTAGGCCCCACCCATTAGCCTTATTCTATTTTCCCGGTACAGTTACACAATGTAAAATATGACCTCATTGCCAATTTGCTCTCAAGTGTGTGTAGCCCCCTATGAGTAAATCTCCTTGTGTCCCCTTAAGCAAGGAAATTGGTTTCATTGGTCACTTACTTTACAATAATTAGGTCAATTAGGTGTTTATTAGCTGATCAGGCTGAGTATTGTGCAGTTTTTGTCATGGATAGATCTTTGGGAAAGATCATCTGGTTTCAAGTGAACATCTGAATGATAAATAGGGCTTGCTATTTAAACACAGAAATGGCCTCTGTCCTTTGTCTCCCCAGAATCTTATTAAGTTAAATACAAAAATGCAAATGCAAAAGTATAATATTGGTACAGCCTAATTATGAATAATGCAGAGTTGAACAACACATCAGCACGTTCCATTTGATAACTGTAACAATGACAGATAAAGGCAGAAGTGAACGCTCTCCTGACCACAATTCCTGACCTTAAGTTATTACCTTGACCAGAATCTGATGTTCTTAAACTATGACCTTGACTTATTACCTGGTCCACAATCTTATTACCTGGTTCAAAATCTGACTCTCACATACCTTGACCACAGCTTATTTCATGGACCAAAATCTGACTCTTACCCTCTGTACCATTTTTTATTATCTCACTCCAACTTTCCTATTTTCTGGGTACCCAGACCATGGGGACTATCCATGGACATCAGCTCACCCCTTGCTGGCTTTGTCAGGTGTATTTTGGCACTGTATGCATTTTTAATACCTGTGGTCTCCTGTTCCAACCACCTTGTGTTCACAACCTATAGCTTAATTCCTGGAAGAAAATACCTATCACCCAGTGGTAGCATGTTCTTGGAAGCAGTACTGCTACTGTACATGGGAATAAATCAACAAATCAATTCTTGGGGCCTCATTTACTGAGGTCGATGTTGGCAAAATTGCCCAAAGTCCCGGGACTTTAGCTGTTTTTCACCATCTTCGTATTTATTAAAGCTAAAGTCCCAGGACTTTGGGCTTTTTCACCACCAAATCAACCATCATTGCTCTACCCTCCCTGTCCCGACTTTTATAATGTTACCTATACAACACGGTTCATTCACTAAAGGCAATTTCACTAAATCACCACTAGTGCGATCCGTGAGGGCTGCCAAAAAAATCACCTCCTGTGTGAAAGAAAGTGACTTACACTTTAATAGAAAAACACATGTCAACATGCGTTCTTCACAAAGTTAAAAACACTAGAATCAACATTAGAGCCCTCTAATGTTGATGACATCATTTTTCCTATAAAAGGGGGACCCCTAGCGACAGACAAGTCATTAGTAGCGGGGACACCGAGGAGGAAGAAAGGGTGCGTCATGGAAAGGGCCAGAAGAGGCCGAAGACCAGATGGCAGCACCAGAGGAGCATCTTCAAGCAAGGTGACAAGCATCTTCAAGCAACATTGAAAGAAGATCTTCAGAAGAATCTGACTAGCAAGTCAGAAGATCTTCAGAAGAAGCTGAAAATACTAGCAAGTCATCCCAAGACAGATGACTGCTAAACGGTGAGTCGCGCCATTTATTTATTATTTTTTTTACACGTTTTTACACTAACATACACTTTAGGGTACATTTTGTCACGGTGGCCACCAGTATATTCTAGCGACACAGTAAGGGACATTTTGTACACATTTTATTCAGGGTCTAACATGTAGTGTTAGGTCAGGTAATATTGCTAAGTTTATTTGGGTACATTTAGGGACACATTACATGTTAGCTTAGAGACTTCTATCCCTTATCAGGCTGCAGCTTATACTACTATAAGGATTAGCATGGCCACAAACACATGGCCATGCTTTCCCTTATAGTAGTATAGGCGTTGGCAGGATAAGTGACAGAAAAATGCATGGCGATTTTGAAATGAACAATCAAATAGAAAAGCAAGAGCGATTCTACATCGATGCCAAAAATTCAGGCATAGTAAATGTCTCGATTTTTGGTAAAAAATTGCTGCTCAAACCCAGCGATGATGATCGATGTAGAATCGTTGTTAAAATTGACCTTAGTAAATGAGGCCCTTGGGGTTCAGAATGACATTTGACAAATAAAACAGTATCAGGGAGATCAATAAAAGGTAACTCCATCACGGACAGAACATTAAACAGAGCCATGTTCTATATCAGCGTATCACGGAAGCTTTTGTGTTATAATGTCGTCTCCGATCCTCCCTCGTGTAATCCTCCTTGCTAAGGACAAATGATTACAGTACATTTCCAATAACTGGAAATTGGGTTGATAAGTTTTGGCACAGTGTAAATGAACACAGTGCCATGAGATTACAAGGATAGTGATGAGTAATAATTCAAGAAAATGTTAATAACTAAAAAACTCTAAGTGCATTGTAAAGGTCAATATGTTTTCATGTTTTCGAGCACTCTTGTGCCAATGGGCCTGTTTCAGAGCTACGACCGCAAGCGAGCGTACGCTCATCGTAAGCGAAAATTTGGTAAAAAATTCGCAACGCGCATGCCCAGTATGACAGCTTCCGGTCGCCTGGGCGTCATGAGCGAATAGCGGTCGTATTGTGAGCGAATTTTTCGCTCGATGGGCGTGCGTTCAGTACGATGGTCGCCTGGGCGCCCGTTTTACTACAGGGAGGCGGGGATAGCCATTTAAATTGTACAGTATGGGCGTGCTAAGCCCGTACGCTCAGCGTATTTTGTGCGAAAATTCGTACGGCCGACGGTCGTACCCAGTGTAGGGTATAGGCGTCGTAAGCAGGTACTTTACTATGGGAGTGTTAGGGGCGTGTATGTTTATTTGCACGGTCGAACGTACGCATTCGCCCGTCGTGCGAATTTTCGTAGCGCTGGATCAGGCCCAATGTGAATGCAATAAAACTAGTGACATGAATGAAATTAGCTTTAAAAAATTGTAGTTATTTTGTTTCTTCTACACAATGGTTGTGAAATATCAGCATTAAGCAGCCCTATGGACTTGGGGCTGATCCACATCTGAGTGTGCACCAGCTGAGGAGCAGGCAGTCACAGCTGATACAGATCATAGCGCAACCCTGGCTTGCGTTCTGAGGGGCGTGTTGAGGGAGAGAAAGGGTGAAGGGACACTTTTCCAATGCAGAATGATAGCCTCTCTTTGGTAGAGTGTTATGGTGTATTGGGACTTAAAACCCAGTAAGTAAATGGTTTAAACAATGCCAAATAATCATATAAAAGTACCCTGTACAACCATCGGGTATGATGAGTGCTATAGTGGAGCTACACTGACTGGCCTGACACCTAAATTAATTTCCTCATCGTCACTATGCATAATGTTTAAGATCTGCACTTAACATCTGTTCGGGATAATAATCCTCACTCAGCTCTCCATTGGATTAAGAGTCAGCGCACCGGTGCCACTGCTCGAATACAGGCTGCTTTATTGGAAAAAGTTTAGCCGGACAAATAGAATCAATGTAGCACCTGAACCTCTGCCAACACGCAGGCTCCCGCAACAACACTAAAGCAGTTGGTGTAGTCGCCACTGGATGAGAGGTGGATTCGGCCGACACATATCTTGCAAGCTGTGCGCTTCGGTCCGGTAATGTATCACAACTGAATTTGCTGCCTGAATTTCTGAACTGCCAACTGTCCGGATTGTAGGACAACAGTTTTTCATGTCAACATATTTGAATGCCTTATGATGGTCTGCTTGTTTAATCGTGGTCTGGAATGTTGCTGATAAATTATTTCCAGTTATACCGTCCACGCTAGTGAAGTTAAGGTGTATAATACATCCTATATACCATCCATAAAGTTTATTCCATTTTTAGCTGAAATACTGGGCTAAGAATTGGTTTTCCTCTTGGATACTTTGAAAAAGGAAATACATGATGGCCCGTATTCAGAGTACCAAACATATACGTCCAGCGTTTAGCGATATTTACCACTGCGCATGTATAGTCATTTTTTACCGTAATCTACGTATCTTTTTCTTACGTAGATTGTGTAAATGCGGTCTGAGGAACTAAGGTCTGGAATGTTGCTGACGACACTACATGTGCGCAGATTCTAACTAAGGCCTGAAGGTGGGGATAGGCTGGGCTGCAGGACACCTAGCAGGTCGTGGCCCCCAGCAGCAACGCCCATGAGAGGAGGAACGAATAGCTAGATAGAGACAGAAGGAGAAAGGATAGAACAGAGCAGAGAGCAGGAAAAGACAGGGTCAGAAGGAACTGATCTGTAACAGACAACACGGGAACACGGAACAGAGACAACCGACGGAAGAAAGGGGCGACAGGACAAGACAGGACAGACCAGACGTACAGGGGCTCGTACAGCACACAATCAACCACCAGGGAAGCCCCGGGAGGGGAAACAGACACTAGTGCTCAGGAACAGGAAGGGTTAACACAGGGAAGGTATATACCCAAAGAATACAGAGAGGGGGAGAGGAGACACTAAGGAGCAAGGCAAGGTACAAGGCACTCAAAACACAAGGCAAGGGAAAAGACAGGGTTCCAGGACCGGACTGATATAGAGGCTGCCAGCCCCTGATAGGCTAGCAACCTTCCAGCCTCTATTATCCAATACGACATCTACCAGGCATAGGAGAACTTCCAGTAGTAATGCAGAGAGGTGGAGCGTGCACCTGATCCTGACTGCGGCGGTGCTCCACGTTCTGTTTGTTTACATGCTGCGATTGGCACGTGAAAGTGGAAAGTGAGGGGTGAGTAACTGACATGCTCCTGCTCCTGGCGGCAGCATGTAACGGAGGGGCAGTATAGGGAAGGTATTCATTTTTTTATATATATAAATAAATTAACCCATCAGCATGTTTTTGGAGTGTGAGAGGAAACCTACGCAGACATGGGGAGAACATACAAACTCTGCACAGCTAAGGCCTAGTCCAGGACTCAAACTTATAACAGGTTTTACGAGTCTCAGCAGACTCTGAAATTCAGAGATACCCGGGAGAACCAGCAACTCTATCGCAGAGGGCTTGATTTATGCAAACTGCGGCCTTAAGTCCCGCCTCCCCCTTTCTAGCAACAATACTATTCCCAGTGTTACTAGGGACTGGGTGAAACTTGATGACGTAATTTGTGTCCTCAGAACCCTGCCCCCCATCTTTAGTAATATTATGAGAATGTAATTGATGGTCGGGGGACGTAACCATCAGCATCTCCTGTTTCCGGGAATCTCACGGTGGGAAGCAATGGAAAGTCGGCAACCCTGACTTATGACCTCAACACTGTGAGACACAAGTACAGAGCTACACACTGAGCCCCTGTGCTGTCCCGCAGTGGCTCAGTGAAGAGGTATGAATCCATACCCTCCAACATGACCCATTCCATTAGGTACAAATACTCTGCTCCTCAGTTTTAAACTTTCAGTTACTATGGTAACCTCCTTTGTTGAAGAGGCAAATAGTTTTTTAAATATCATTTAATAATTTAAACCAGGTGAGTGACAGTTGGAAGCTCAGGAGTGGATTCAATTGTACCTAATGGAATGGGTCATGTTGGAGGGTCTGTCCATCTGGATCATGTTTAAAAGATCCTTTTTTGCGTTTCAGCCTGGATCAAGACAATGATTAAAATGGGGAATTTAGTAGTCTGTTTATCAAGTTAATTCATTTTAAAAATGTATAAATAAGGAGCTTTGAGAAAAGCAATAGGCCATTTTAAGATTTCAAGCCTTTACCGTGCTGCATATGACTTCCTGTCACCTGTCTGAGAGAGAGATCAGATGGTAAACACGGGCGCTTTCATTTGGTTCAAGCAGTCCATTATAGGTGAATCATAAGGTGCACACTTGTGATAGTTACTGCCTAAGGATAAATCAGAACACTCTTTAATTATCTTGCTCAAAACACACCTGTTGCTTATGCAAGGAGTTAATAGGCTAATGACTCCTGAATCTTAATTGATGAATAGTAAACATCAGAGCTTTGCCACTAGCAACCATCGGGAAGGAGAAGAAAGAAATGGACAGACGTCTGTAGCTACTATAACAAGTCACTATCTGACATAAAGATGTAGGGCCTGGTTTGTTTTTTTTGCTGTATTGTGTGTTTAACAGAAGTACACAAACAACTGAGCTTCTCAGTGACACAGACAAAGATAGGAAAACACCTTCTGGATCTACTAAGTATGTGTTGCATACGCCGCCACGAACCGTCACTTTATACTTACACACTGCAGACAGCTAATTGTCGGCTGTGTGTATTTTAGAATATGGCCCCATTCCGAAAATCCCGCCGCAGATCCACCGCCGGTCCCGATGCTGACACCTCGACGGATGGACTTGTTAGTTCAGGGGAAAGGATACAGTATATATAGTAAGGCAGTCTAAGGGTTAAGCTGCGAGGAGAGCTCACCCCCTGGCAGGGGCGTTTTAAAAAGTGAGGGGGCCCTTGTGCAGGATTTGTACATGGGCCCCCCTTAACCTCAAAAGGGGTGGGGCCTAATGGGCTGTTTTAAGTCCCATCCCTTTTTTGACTCGCGAATTGGGACAATCCCACTGCAGGGGAAGAGGGTCTCATTCGGCATCTATTTATTTCCTCCGGGAGATCTTGTAGTGAAGAAATAGATGCCGAGTGGGCCCCCTTCCCTGCCAACCCTGATATGCAGACTCGGGTGCAGGATGAATGCCACAGGGCCCCCTGTTCTGAGGGGCCCGTGTGCACTGAATACACTGCTCCTATTACAGATACACCTATGCCCTCGGGCAGAGGCCCCCAAGTCCCCAAAACAGCTACTCTGCTGGAGGTGAGCTCTGCTACTCTACAGACCTCTGCCGGGGGTGAGCCCTCAATTTAAAAATACATGATATATGACCCAAAGTTGGGACTCTGACAGTACTAGAGACAGGACCAAAACAGAGAAGCCTTGTAAGTGGCCGGTGGCTTATCATATATCTGTGTAAATTCCCCATACCTTACAGCACCTGCTCTTTATTAACTTAGTAACTTATAAATTGATTTGAGCAAACTCCATTTTGTGTATATATATATATATATATATATATCTTAAATGCACCATTAATAACTAATATTTTGACGCATACAGATTTCTCACATACAATGTCTCCTAATTGCATATAAACTCAATGAAGCATAATTCCTATTTAAAATGTTGTGCTCATCTTTTAAAATAAAACATGGCACTTTAATGTCTCACACTATCAAAATCAGATAAAGAACAGTCTAAATGTATTAATATAGCTATTAATGCTCTCAGTCCTTTGATGGTAAGTTACTTAGCCCTGACATTTACGTCGCATGAAAGCCAATATATAATTGTTATATATAACCAGTTAGATTATCGCAGGCAGTGGGCATCACGCATTAGCAGTGTTCTTGTCCATGTCTCTGTGACATTAAGAATGGGCTGGATCCAAAGCATAAAAATAAATGGAGATGAGTTGGAATATTACACCTGGGCAAGGCCATGTGGAGTTTCAGGGGAAGACAAGTGCATTGTATTCTTAGCATTCAGGGAGAATTATTTGCTTTTGATTGTCGCACATGGATACTTTAGTGTTGAACTATATATCTGGTCCTATATTCCTGCTATGGAATGCAGTTGCCGGTCCGATCAGCTGATTTTGGACAGTGACACAGCCGACAGCTGAATTGCTACTGTCTCAGTGTTGAAGCCGTTCGAATAATGAATATTCCTATTGGGAATGGGTACGATAGCAAATGGCCCTATTTAGTCAAAATACTTGTTCTAAATAGTGAATAAATTTTGCTTTCCCCAACGGGCTGAAGTGGAATGCGGCAGCCTATAGTTGGCTAATAGAAGTGGAAGGTTAGGGTTACGCTGATAGAAAGGGAAGGTTAGGGCTAGGCTGCAGGACATGGTGGGTTAAGGTTAGGTTGATAAAAAGGGATGGTTAGGGTTAAGCTGCAGGACATGGTGGGTTAACAAGTGTATGCGTGTAAAGTTCGTGACAAGTGGTTAACTTAGTTTAATCGCAATGTTTTTTATGCCGTGAGCATACGTGAATAAGTTGGACATGACCCCTAGCAGGTGCAAATGTTTTGACGCATCACGAGAGCACATCCGAGTAGGCTCAGATGTGGATTGGGTGCTGTAGTGTGACCATGCCGATTCAGTTCCACCCACACCTGCCCATGGAACGCCCTGCAGAACGCAAGCCGATATGTGGATCAGGGTCACTGTAGTTACACCACTGGTGTTATTTAATGTCATCTTCATCATATATGGCATCATGTGAAAAATATCTCGGCAATTGTTACAGTTGAACAGGAAGCAATGTTAAGGTCTACACCTCCAACCAAGGTCGATGGTTAATTCTGAGCGTCAGTCACCATTTCTCTACTGCATACAGATGGGATCAGCACTTACCATATAAACAGCTTTTATTAACAGGAAATAGAAGAATTCAGCCTGGGATTCCCATGAGGAACCGTCCAACACAGCTTCAGACGACAGGAAATTTTCTTTCCTGATTGTTCCAGTTTGTATTATGTCCAACGACTGAACATGACAAGAATGAGCCAGGACACAGAAGCCAAACAGTGTTTACATCTACATTGCATTTTATTGCTCTGGATAATTAGCATCTGCAAATGTTGATATTTCCTATGAATATTCCTTATATTTACAAAGAGGCTTTTAGGATGTACTTCTTACATGGCAATTGCTGAACAGCTTCCTAAACGCCGCTGTTGGATGCCTGACAAGGCACTTTGGCACAATCGGACTAGTTTCCCTCAGTACAAGCAGAGTTCATGAGATAATAACGAGACATAAGATGAGGTTATGTAAATGTAGGTCCAATACAGACCTCTAATGTCATGGTTCAAATGAAGTGATGATATTAAAAAAAATAAGCTCTAGGTTACTGGTGTTTAAAATAACAACATTTAAGATGGTGTCAGATGGAGGCCACCTGCTGCGGTGCCACCGAAATATATTGTCTGCATGTAAATGCAGCATTTGTTCTGTAAATGACAGCCTCAATTATATTGTAATTTACAACACTGCCCTGGGAAATTAGACATGACTTGGAATGCATTGCCATAGCCTCTAATAGGAAAAGGCTAACTGCTGCTAAGCTGTGTTCACACCAACATGTTCAGCAATGAACACCGTGCAGACGTTGCTGATCCTGGGTGTGACATTTAAGAAACGTGGTGATGGATGTGCATTAGCCAAATATAACAATGTCAAACCAATATGTTACAATATTATAATGATCTTACATTCCTCTTTTGGTTTATTGCACGACATTCTGTATCTCCATTATGTCGGCTGTATCATTGAGGAAAGGTTTCTAATTTAGGAAAACATTATTACGGTATGGGTACACTGCCAAATGTTGTTACTGGGGTACTCTTCCCAGTACCTCCAGAGAGATTTACTGTCCCCATGATGAACTTTACTGTCTCCGGTACCTGCTGCTCTGCTGTGGTTCCCTGGCTAGGGATTAGGGTAAGGGTAAGAGTTAGGGTTAAAGGGCTGGATCCAGACCTATGAGCGCCCCGTGCACTCCCTGCTGTCGGTAGGAAATCTGGACACTTACGTTTCCCCCGGCCTTAACCCTATTTTACATGGCTATCTCTGCCTCTATGGCGGAGACACGACCATTGTAAAATAGGGCTAACAACCCTTTATCGCACCCACTGGTGCACGTAATTCTGCTACGTACGTCAGCAGGTACGATATCGTAAGTAGCTTGTGCGCATGCGCACACAGGACAGGAAAATTGCAGTCTTGCTGATCGTATTTCCCCTGTCGGACTTAGTTTAGGATCTGCCCCCAAGGTTTGGAATTAGGGTTAGGGTTAAGTTCCAGACCCCCGCATGCATAATGTGAATGCAAGGGTCTGTAGGTACGATCGGGTAGCGGGGAGTGCATGCCCCCTGCACCCCCTGCTCTAGGTAGTAAATCTGGACATTTATGTGTCCAGGTTCCTACCTTAAGTATTACGACTAGGCCTACGGCCATATGGCCGCAGACGTAGTCATAACGGGGCTTCCCCCGCCCCATAGCCTTCATTTAAATGTCTATCCCCACCTATAGAGCCCTCATAGGGGGAAGGGTCAGCCTCCTTCCCTGTGAGTACTGTCGTACGTAACTTTGTTCTGTATGATAGTACTTAAGCTGAGGGAACATCTGCCGCGCGCATGCACAGATGTTCCCTGACAGTGAATTTACACAATGGCTTACATAAATTCACTGTTGGCCATAGGTCTGGATCTACCCTAAGGTCAGGATTATTGTAATGCCGAAAAAAAGTTGTTGACATTACAATATTTATTTGATCAGGTAATGACTTTGGGCATGAACCAGACTTCATAACAGCAAGCTTTTGCATGTGCCACGTCAGTATGTACTGCACATACCCAATACAAAGGAAATCTGAAACAGATGGCACATTGAAGTCCGCACGAGAGACCAGCCCACTCACCATGCATATGAGATACGCATAATGGGTAATTGTAAGGTAAGGGCATTATTAACAATCCACCAATCTGTACGTCCCCACACATGTACGAAATTTTGGACATAAATTTATAAATAAAATTAGGCTCCATTGCGGAAGCTAATGAATGGAAACTCATCTCAATTCTGAATCCCTGTTTGATAGATAAAGGCAGATTAATGACCGTTGTTGGCATTTTAGCATGTTAACTGTCAGCATTCAAGTCATCAGAATTGCAAACCACACCGGATATTGCTAAATGAGTGGCCGTACAGCAATGGTCAACTTACAGGCAATAGTCAGTCAGTGAAATGCTTGTGATTTATGAGAACATCATGAACAATGGCATTCATATGAAGGATTATGAGTGGAAAGCAGACAATAGCTTTTGGTGGCTGCTCTGTAATTGTTTAATCAATCATTTAAGCATAATTTGTGGTCAAACAAGTAGGACAATACATCTTACTGTCAGCAAGCTGTCCATGTTATGGCCTGTGTCACACAACATACCAAGAAAGGCTAGAGGAACTAAACATGTATAGCTTGGAGCAGAGAAGGGAGAGGGGGGACATGATAGCAGCTTTCACATATATCAAGGGTTGTGACTGGTTAGAGGAGGGGGCATTTTTCAAAGGAAGAGGTGTAATAGAACATGAGGACATGAATATAAACTGGAGGGAGGTAGATTCAGAGGAAATGTGTGGAAAAATGACTGAAAGGGTTATAATTAAGTGGAACAGCCTCCCATCTGAGGTGGTAGAGGGTAACACAGTAGAACACTTTAAGCATGCTTGGGATAAATATAAGGATATTCTAAATCTCTAATTAAATTGAGGGTAAATAGGGTCTAGTGTGGTGCCCCCGAGGGTCACTGTGTCGGTCATGTGGCTGCCCTGGTGACAGCATCTACTGTGAATGGATTTGGTGGGAGGAATTGCTGTTGGTGATGAGAGAAAGGGGCAAAGAGGGCAGATGCAGCTGACCCTGGTCCCATGCCTGGCCAATGAGGGTTAGTGTTCTGTGGCATGCGGGCTGTTACTGAGTGCTAGGGGACAGGCAGTTGGAAAGCAGAGCGTGATATATGGTCTGAAGGGGAACAGTTGGTTAATCCTGTGGGGTATAAAAGGGGAGTGTGGTGGGTCAGAGCAGGGGTTCAATAATGATGAGCGGTCGGTAAAGGATGTGCTGAGAAGCTGATGTGAGAATTGGCGAAAGCAGAGCCAGAGACAGTCGGGAAAATGGTGCCAGAGACAGTCGAGGAAGCGGAGCCAGAGACGATCAGGGAAGCGGAGCCAGAGACGATCAGGGAAGCGGTGCCAGAGACGATCAGGAAAGCGGAGCCAGAGACGATCAGGAAAGCGGTGCCAGAGACGATCAGGGAAGCGGTGCCAGAGACAGTAGGGGAAGCACTGAGAACCGGAGACATCGCATAGGCTATAGTGCAAAGCTCAAGATCTCTTCTGTTATGGTATAGATACATTCAGTGGGCGGAGAGATGACGCAGAGTTGAGGTGGAAAATGCTGAATTGGATGCCAGAGGTGTTCTGGGCTGGTGGAACTTAAGAGGGGGAGAGCGGATCTTTATTGAAGAAGTAGGTGATATGTAAATACATGATGATTGATGGTGGGGAAGCGCAACATTGTTAAAGAGACATTCAATAACTTGATACATACTGTTGGATAAATACCCCTTTGTTGGTGGTATAGCTGTATTCAAGCTTAGTACCTCAGAGGTTATATAATGGGGACCTCTAGTGACTGAAGCTTCATTAGCAACGGAACCCCGAAGGAGAAGGACCAGACTCCAGCATCACACTGGCAGAAGTAAGAAGATCCTGAAGAGAATCTACAGATGTCTTCAAGCAACTCACCGAAAGATGTAACGGGGCTTCCCCGCCCCTGAACCCTCATTTCAATGGCTATCCCCCCCCTGTATGGCGGGGATGTGACCAGCGTAAAAGAAGGGTCAGTCCCTTCTGCATACATACTGACTTACGTAACTTAGTTACAGTACGTACGTTAGTACTTATGCTGTCAGAACGTCTGGCGCGTGATATGTAGATGTTCCGACATAGGGGACTTATGCAAATGACTTGCGTAAGTTCCCTGCCAGCAGTTGTTCATGATCTAGCCCACTGAGTGTACAGAGCTATTATCCCATGATACTTTTATATTTTTTTTATATATATTTTATTTTATATATTGTTTCAGACCTGCTGCAGGCCCCATGCGATATATTGGTGTCATGTTCTTTTCTTCTTGAGGCTGATTCAGAGTTGCACTTCCACCTTTTTTTAGGTGCAAGTATGGACCTGAGCAATACCATGTTGAATTGCAAGGGGAGGCAGCTTTAAATTGTAAAACCAGAATTAAAATTAGGAGGTGAAGATTCTTAGCTCAGCACTAATTTACAGAA
>WWET01001118.1:376107-386898 GCA_011038615.1 Limnodynastes dumerilii | reverse complement strand
GAGGGGGGGGGGAGAAAACGTCAAATACTAAGTGTAGCGATAATTCACAACCCTTCCCTTGTGACATACATACCCCTGCTCACCCCTTTGCCATTGTTATGCTGACAGTCAAAATGTCAACAGTTAGGTATTGTGGACGCTACGTAACGTAACTCTGAGCGTATGTTCACGTATTGACAGATGGGGGGGGGGGGAGAAAACGTCAAATACTAAGTGTAGCGATAATTCACATAGTCACCCTTGTGACATACATACCCCTGCTCACCCCTTTGCCATTGTTATGCTGACAGTCAAAATGTCAACAGTTAGGTATTGTGGACGCTACGTAACGTAACTCTGAGCGTATGGGGCATTCACGTATTTACTGCGTATATTCGTACGTGTGGGCGTGCCAATTTTCTGTGAGCCAAAAGTACGTCTAAAATACGCAATGTAGGCGGGGGTTTTCATTTAAAGTGTACAGTATGGCCGTGCTTAGCTGCATAAGTCCGTGTTACCCATCCGTACGTGTGCGGACGACAGCGGTTACGCGGCCAAAAGTTAAAGTAAGGTTTGGAAAGCGAAAATAGGTCAAAGTACGTACATGCAGGGGGGTGCCTAGGGGAGTGTATAGAAGGTACGCACACGTAAATACGCTACGCTAGGAAACGGATTGCAAGCGGAGTTCTGGTTCTACCCCTCTGTTAGTAATATATACATCATATATTTTATAAAGATATATAAAGATACAGATGTTACAAATACTGACATGAGACTGGATCCAGATATCAGTACGCAGTCCATACGTATGGATGTCTGATAGTCCGCATGTAGGAGGAACATGATCTCCCATGTCACTCCCCTCTGACTTACAGACTTTGGAGCACTAATGCTGCCATAGAGTAACCTTAAGTCTCCCATGTTGATCGTTGATCGTATGACCGCTGATCCGCATAGAAGTCTGCCCACACTGTATAAATTAAATGTCACCCCCCCCTCCCCAACTCACCTTGCAGAGTTTAGGTGATCGGAGGGGATAGGCCAGGAGATCCGCAGCGTAACATCTGGTGCATGTGCAGGTATTACAATTAGGCTTATGTACACAAGACAAAGGTGCAGACGTCTGGATCTGGCTCATTATACTCAACTGTCAATGTTTTGACTGTCAACATTTCTTAGCAGACCCCCTTACTCACATACACACTCACACACACACACATTGGCACACTCACACACTCACATGCGCACAAACACACTCACATGGGCACACACTCACATGGTCACACACTCACATGAGCACACACTCACATGGGCACACACACACACTCACATGGGCACACAATCACATGGTCACACACATACACTCACATGGGCACAATCATATGGGCACATACATACACTCACATGGGCACAATCACATGGGCAAACGGTCAATCAATTCTCGTTCTTCTGGTAAACAGACATTTGTATTCATTGTTCAGTCTTCAGACGTCTTTTTTTGAGAGCTTTCAATTGTTTTTTGTTTAGTTTTTTTCCGATCATCTGTTACAGCCACCACAGTATTTCCTTCTTCTGATCTTATCCGAACATCCAAATACTGTAAGTCAGAAATATACTTAGAGTAATCAATAGGATGTTGCTCAGTGTGGAAACTGTAGACAATTGGAAGGTAAATGAGACATGTTCAGGGATGGAGATAGGATGCCATAAGGGTACAGTATATCATTGTACCAGTCTTAAATATTCTGCCAAGGCACCAGATGGGTTGCTAGCTAGCGCACCTGTGGTAGAAAAGCAGCCTACTTGCAAATGCCCAGCTCATAACAATGTAACCTTCCGTATGTTCATATAAATGATATTAAAACAAGATAATAACTTTTATTAGGATACATACCCATTACCAATTATGAGAAGAATATTGGAGTTTACATATTGTTATTAATGAGTTTGTATTACTGTTTGTAGGCACATAATATAGTGGGCAGAGAGGTTTTATAACACCCCTTTGAGCTCTATCTAAACAGTGAAATCATCCTTCTACACCCTCTTGACCGAATCCAGACTTCCACCATTCCCCTCAGTTATTTGTGTTTGGCTTGTAACCAGTTGATGCTGTGACCCGAGCAACCCAATCGAATGCAAAACCTCCAAAAATTAACACTTCCTTAAGCCTGCGACAGGGTGTCAATTTTCAGGATGCATTTGCCAGCAAAAGCTTAATTTTGGCTGCACCGTTCCCGATTACATTTCACAGTGGTGTAGAAGTTCCTCCATTCAAGGGGAGTGGCTACCGGTGGTGGATCCCTGGGCCTGCTGCCTTCAGAGAACCAAACACAGTGAATTAGATCATTAGATCAGGTGCTCTGTCATCACCTCACGTGCTCTGTCTATGTAGTGAACTAGCTGGTCCTGGTCCATATTTGATGGCCAACCAAAATGCATTTTGAAAGGACGTAGGGCCAGATTCAGCCCTTTGTGTGTTTTCCGTAAGCAGGGAGGCCTGGGAGTCCTGGAAGAGGAGCATGTGGAATTTGCAGCAGTTATACTACCTTACATGCCACCCCCCTCTCCGCCCACATTACAGCTGGAGGAAGGGATAGGCTATCCTGTCAGATGTAAGTTCTGTATGCCTGGAGATCAATATCGTAACATCTGGCGCATGCGCAGATGTTGCCGTTAAGCTTACTTATGCAAGAGGCATGCGTAAGTAAACCTAACGTACAGCGGCCTGAATCTGGCCCAATGATTTATAGAAGGACGACTAATAAAAATATACAAATGCTTTAAACATCCTTAACTTGCAATCTAGAAGAAATAAATATCCATGTGCAATCTGCTTTAAAATGTATTCAAGGATAAGTTTGTGCTTCAAAATCATTTTTTATATGTGTTCGACTTGTTCTCCGGCTACCGTCCTCATTCAACACAATGAAGCAGTCATAGCTTTGAGTTATTTCAATATTGCAGCATTATTTCTTCAAAGGAGAGGAGAATATTGAAGTCGCTCTAGATTTCAGAAGCTATTTTCTGCTGAAGCGAAAATAGTTGTTTGCTCTTTGAGCAACTCTATGGGGAGCAGATCGCAGCACTGCTTCACGAGCACTGTCTAATGTGTGCTGGGTTTTAGTAGACGATGTGTGTATCTACCAGCTGATATCCAATTATACTATAATATAGATCATGATTAATATATTATATGCGTTTTATAATATACATAAAGTTTAATAACTTTCTGAATAATGTATTATAAAAGAAAATAGATACAAAGGATTTGGTGAGAGAATGTTGTACAGTCAGGACGATAGGAATTCTATGGGGAGGTTTCTAAGTCATACAAGCAATGTGTGCAGGATCAGTATGTAATCGGCATAGATAATGCTATACTACTCTCCAGACCGTTCCTTCAAATACATGATACATTTTTGAGTACACTGCTGTATTGTAAGAGGAACGCCCCCCCCCCCCCCTCACTTCATAGTCACGTTATTTGTTATTTTATTATTAACACTCATTTCTATAGCGCCATAAATTGTCTGCAGCGCTTTACAGAGAACATTAGATACATAATACATTCATACTTTCACACACACACACACATACTCACACACACACGCTCACGCACACACACTCAGACTAGGGTAATTTAGTCCACAGCTAATCAACTTATCAACTTCCCTGCAGCTTAACCCTAAGACTCCCCTCCCTGCAGCCTGACCCTAAGACTCCCTTCCCCACAGCCTAACCCTAAGACTCCCTTCCCTACAGCCTGAGCCTAAGACTCCCTTCCCCATAGCCTAACCCTAAGTCTCCCCTTCTAGGCTCCATCTCCTTCCCGCAGCTTTACCCCTTCTCCTGGGCCTGACAGAGAAATCTTTGTATCCAAGATGCAATCATGTATTTTGGGCCCCCATCCCTCCTCAATAGTGTATTGCAGGGGTCCCTGTGAATCTTGGGGGGCGCCACACCTGTCCCCTCTGTCGCCGGGCCTGCCTTCTCCCATCCATCCTCTCCACAGCCAAACCCTAAGACCACCGTACTAAAATACATCCCCTCCCCTGCACTAACCTGTCCGGTCGTTCAGGAAGCATTAGTGAAGCATCGGCTCCGGCGGAGGAGAGAGAGATAGATAGAGAGAGAGAGAGGAGAGGGGGAGAGATTCCAGTTCTTGGACCAACATTAAAATAGCCAGATTTCTGAGATTTAACAGTGTGAAAGTCCATGAGAGAGGAGATAGGGGAGATGGAAAGAGAGAGGGGAGGGGTAGAGGGAGAGTGGGAGAGTGAGAGAGAGAGGAGTAAGAGGAGAGGGACAGCGTGAAGCACAGACAGAGCTAGAGAGAGATAGAGATAGAGGGGGAAAGAGGCATAGAAATAGACAGTAGAGAGAGGGGGATATAGGAAGATAGAAATATGGAACAAAGCCATAATTTTTTACCCACCTTGGGGTTTGCTAGGTTTAGAAACGGCACTGCCCTGGAGGAAGAGAGTGTGGAGGGGGGGGAGAGAGAGGGAGAGAGAGAGGGCGGGAGAGGGAGAGGGGGGGGAGAGAGAGAGGGAGAAAGAGGGAGAGAGAAAGAGAGAGGAGAGAGAGAAATACAAAGAGCTGTTTGCTTCCTACATTCCCTTCCTCTCTATTTTTTTTCAGTTTAAGAAGGAAACCTCTCTCTTCAGGAAGATTCAATAAAATCAATAAAAATCTTCATGCTGTCACAATGATCATCATGTCAGGATGGGGATTATCAATACAACAATGGCACGTACCGGTCTCAAGCATCCTGGGGAAGTTTCCCCAGTAATATCAGTACCTTTATTGCAGTACACAAGTCCAGCCAGGATCCACTGACAGGTAAGAAGTCATAAATACCAGTGCTACATATGTGCTACATAGGTCTGTAAGTTCCCTGTCTCTCCCTTCTCACGTAGGGTTTTGAATACTTACGTACCAAGATCACCACCCTATAACCCTCTGCACCGATCTGCATCTATCCATATGCATATCCGCGTGGATCTACCACTGGGATCTACCATGGAGAGAGCTAAGCGCTGTCGCTAATCACCCGAGTTCCGCAACCAGCTTGCGAAAGTCGGTGAATTTATTATTGTAGGACCCAGCCTAATGTTTCATCTCACCAAAACACATTCCGTCATTTGCTTTGATTATCTTCCTAATGTTACCGATCAACGAAGGAACTTCATCAGAAGAACAGATGGTAAAGAGAGACGAAAATCCAAGAGCAGCCTGTAAATAGTGTGTAGTGTGTACATAATATCGGGTAAAGTGCAGACATATATCACATCTTTATGCAGCCGGTATCGAGTTTAAGTATGGGAGGATGATGGGAGTCCCCGGCACAAGGGCTCTATTTTAGAAGTAGAGACAGGCGAAAGTTCTTTTTCGGCTGTCTCTATTTTGAATATGCAGCCATCTTCGATTTTTTTTTCAGAATTGGTTAGTGTGCCGATCAGCATACTCACTCATTCATTTTCACAAGCGCTGCCTGGCCGACCTGACGCAACCCCGCCCACCGCGGACACCACTGGAGAGTGAGGACTTTAAGGGTTAGGGGGAGGGTTAGGCTCTGGGTAACAGAGGGTTAGAGTTAGGATTAGGCTGCAGAAAAGGTAGGGTTAGGGTCAGGCTGCGGGGAAGGGAGTGTGAGTGAAAGGGGAGGGTTATGGTAAGGATTAGGGAAAGGGTTGGAGTTAGATTTTTTACTTACCTTTCGGAGCACCACATTTTGTGCTCCAGGAGTCTATTGCTTTGCCTCTTCGAAGCAAAGGCAATGGAGAGAATGTCCCTCTCGCAATACACAATAGGGCCATTCTCACACTTATCTTTTGCCTAAGACGAGAGTGTTGAATATTGAATTCAGATTTTTCTTTCACATGGGTTCAGCCAGAGCCTCGTCTACAGCGTTTCTTTCATAAAATAAAACTCTGATGGCTTTGAGTTATTTAAACGTAGCTATATTATTTCTTCAAAGTGATGGAGGATATTGAAGCCACTTTAGACAGAGATGCTATTTTCCTACAACTACTGTTGCTGCAAAATGCAAAGGACATCTCCACTGTTCCGTCAACGTGCTGTGAATACATTGGGCTCTATCTCGAGCTGGGAGAAAAAAAGAAGAAAAAGGCAAATTTATACCTCCGCTATGCCCTGTTACACTGCAGGGGAGGCAAATGTAAAATGTGCACAGAGAGGAAGAGTTGGTAGGGGGCAAATCATAGCTCAACTCTCAATTCAGTGTGAAAATAAGAAATACTTGTGCATTTGTGCCACATCTGATGTATTAAACATTGTTTATTATGGAAGATACTTGCTGAAAGTCTGTTTTCATCTGTAGACTTGTCAAGATGTGAATTGCACCAGCGACAGGTAAGATTTTCCCTTAACCCCAACCCTTACCCTAATCCTCACCCTAACCCTCTCCTTCTATTACCCTAACCTTAGCCCTCCATCTCCTGCACCCTTACCTTCCCCTTTTATTAGCCTAACCTTGCCTTCTATCTTTTGTATTCTATCCCTAACCTTAACCCTCCATCTCCCACAGCTTAATTCTGGACTGGATTTAGAGATCCGGTGTGAGTTAGGTGCGGACAGTCCCGCACCTGACTCACCCGTTCTGACCCCATCCTGCCCCCCTTTTTAACTATCCGTGCAATGACCGCACAGACATTGCCGCTACCCGCCAACCCCGCCCTCCTCGGCTAATCTATATACCTCCCCCCTCCCACTTTTACAAAAACCCTCCCCAAGGCAGCATTACACCGCCTCTTCTTGCCTAAAATACTCCAGGCAGTCTTTAAAGACCGCCCGGAGGCAATCTACGTACTGAACTGGTACGTAGATTGCGTAAAGGACCTACTACGCATGCCCAATAGGTCCTTTACTAAAGATACGCACCTAAGAAGCGACTGCTTCTTAGGTGTGAATCCGGCCCTCTAATCCTAATCCTAACTTTGGACCTGATTCACACTTAAGATTAAAATCTGCAATAACGATTCAGAGAAAAGAAAGAAACTGATTAACCGCTCCGCCTGTGTCGGGAGTGCAATGTGAGGATGCAAGTCTTTCCTGCGTATAATGGTGCTTAAAATTGCTTATGATTAAAAAAAAACATAACTAAAAGCACTGATTAGGCTTTGGAAAAGTAATTTTTTTTACAAATGTAAATAAAAGTAACCATTAAAATACAGCTTGAAATAAGAATAATCATGACATACTTTACAATACACATAAACGTATACTGCATGAAGTTATAAATAAAATGATCCACTACATATAGAGACTTTCATATAACATTTTAAAAATAAGCATTTAAAAAATAAAAACAACACAAATAATCAATACAGATAAATACAAGTGAATGTAATGGTATTTGTTTTCACAAAATTAAAAGTAAATAAAATATATATATTACGTGCCCCCTTATATATGCCCAGCCTCCTTATGTGCCCTCTTATGTGTGTCCAGCCTCCTTTTGTGCCGCCTTGTATGTGTTCAGTCTTTCAACTTTTTTTTTAACTAAAAACCTATTCTAAACTTACCTTTAACTTCTCCCTCCTTCCTCTGCAGTAAAGAATGACGCCATTCAGCTTAACTGTCCTGGATATACAGGGCTCCTATGGGAGCCCTGTAGGACCAAACCTATTCCAATGAATAACGCTGTCTCAGAGCGTTATTCAATGAAAAAGATTTGGTACTACAGGGCTCCTATAGGATATAGAATGTATATCCAGGACAGTTAAGCTGAATGATGCTGGCCGCATCTGTTATCTGATACGGCCGGTGTCTGTGTGAGCCACAGTCTATGTGACCACAGCCCAGGGGAGGACAGTGTGACCAAAAGGGGGGCTGCCTAACTGGGTGCCCCCCTTTAAGTCATCTAGGGGTGCGCCCTGTGCAATAGCACCGCTTGCTCGCCCCTAGAAACGACCCTGCACCTTTACAATGTTAAAGTCTTGCACAAAATGTTAAATCAGCATTGGATTAAAGAAACAAGCCTTTATTTCTTTCATTTAAAAACACACATCCACGGATTACAAACACGCAGCAGGTGTGGCCTGAACTAAGTAGAAGACGCATGGCCTCACAGAAAACAATACAGTTCATCAGCTTATGAGTGGTCGAGGGCTACCTTAACTTTTCCAGTGCCCCCTCCTTATTTGTGCCCAGCTTTCTTACCCCCCCTTATGTGTGTCTGGCTTCTTGCCCACTCCTTATGTGTGCCCAGCTTTCTGACCCCTCCTTATGTATGCCTAGCTTTCTTAACCCCTCTTATGTGTGCCCAGCTTTCTTACCCCCTCTTATGTGTGCCCAGCTTTCTGACCCCTCCTTATGTGTGCCTAGTTTTCTGATCCCTCCTTATGTGTGTCTGGCTTCTTGCCCACTCCTTATGTGTGCCCAACTTTCTGTCCTCTCCATAAGTGTCTCCAGATTTCTGTCTCCTCCTTATGTGTGTCCAGCTTTCTATCCTCTCCTTAAATGTGTCCAGCTTTCTATCCTCTCCCTATCCTCTCCTTAAATGTGTCCAGCTTTCTATCCTCTCCTTAAATGTGTCCAGCTTTCTATCCCCTCCTTAAATGTGTCCAGCTTTCTGTCCCCACCTTATGTGTGTCCAGCTTTCTACTCCCTCCTTATGTGTGCCCAGCTTTCTGACCCCTCCTTATGTGTGTCCATCTTTCTGTCCCCTCCTTATGTGTGTCCAGCTTTCGGTCCCCTCCTTATGTGTGTCCAGCTTTCTGTCCTCTTCTTATGTGTTTCCAGCTTTCTGTCCTCTCCTTATGTGTGTCCATCTTTGTGTCCTCTCCTTATGTGTGTCCAGTCTTCCGTCCCCTCCTTATGGGTTTCCAGCTTTCTGTCCTCTCCTTATGTGTGTCCAGCTTTCTGTCCATTGCATATGTGTGCCCAGCCTTTCGCCCCCTCCATATGTGTCCAGCCTTCCGCCCCCTCCTTATGTATGTCTAGCCTTCTGCCTCCTCCAACAATAAATCAGTAAGTAAATTTACTGAATTTACTTACTTGGTTTGACGTCTTCTCCCCTCTACGTTGCTCTCTCTGCAGTAACCTTAGATCACACCAATGCCATCACGATTGAGAAGCACAGCGACACATCGCTGACTGCTGACCTTTGGCTAAAGCAGTGCAGTCATGACACACCTCGTGGCTTCGCTGTTTTTTCAAGGATCGGAGCCTCCACTTAGATAAACAACACCGTACACATGCTAGTGCCAGGACTGTGCGTCTGCTCTGCTGTAGTAAGAAGCTGGCAGTCAGCAAAAGGCAGTGCTCAAGTGCCCCTAGAGGCTGTGGTGCCCTGGACAACTGTCCATCATGCTCAAGTGAAAAAACGGCCCTGACTACTGACCATTTACCCATTTGACTGTCTCTGGACTCCACAGGGATCCACACCACAGTGTTTTCTGCAAAATGAAGGGTTCCACAATAATATTAGTACAATGATGATTATGTTGTTAATGTAAAAAATCATACTTCAGATAAGGTTGGGAATTACCAAGTTCTCGGTTTGTGTAATAAACTCATGTGCTTTATACCAAGAAATGAGCACATCCGTAACTCTGGGTAAGTAACACTATAGTGTAACTAGTAGTTTACTATTATATACACCTACACTGCAGTGATTGATTTCCCTGCGTAAAATATTGAATAACTAATTGAAAGTAAATCATTATAATGTTATCGTTATAATGTTATCTGTGCCTCAAATATTATTATAATTAGGGAAAAGTATATTTGGTTTACAGCTTTGATCTACAAATGGGAGGGGTAGTTCTCAAAGTAATATAACTGGTCTAAGCTCTGTTCATGGATAATAGGAGTTACTGGCTGCGCTGCGCTGCCTCTAAGGGAAGCGATCGTACGCTGGTCGTAAGCGAAAATTCGGCCGAAAAAACGCACTGCGCATGTGCAGAGTGACAACTTCCGGTCGTTCCAAAGACCCTTTCGTAGCGGCGATTCAGGCGTCCGTATTCTTTGCGTTTTTTCCGACGACGGGGCGTGTTTATATTACAAAGTTAGTACGGACGCTGGAGTTAGGGAATGTAGGCGGGGGGAGCCATTTAAATTGTACAGTATGGGCGTGCTTAGTCCGGTACGATCAGCGCATCGCCAGGAAAATTCGTACCGACGCCAGGAAAAGTTAAGGTAGGGTTCAGCCGGCGTACGGAGGTAAAGGTAAGGGGAGTGTTGTGGGAGTGAAATTTTTTACGCTGGAGCGATAATACGCTCCGCTCTCATGCGTAGGTCTGGATCAGGCCCGAAGGGAGAAGGGGGGATGCGTCTGCTGCTATAGCTCAATAAGGGCAACCCAACCCTCAATGAATGTGTACTAGAATAATGGGAGGAGAGCTAAGCGCTGACAAACAAGAACATAAGGAAAGTAATGAAAGGAAAAAGTTTATTCATTTAAATAATAAAACAACTTAAGTAGATGCAAAATGTTGCAAAGTGAGAAATGTGGGTATCCAAAATAAGGACACTCCTAGGCAGTGATAAGTGTCGTTATACCTTGTAGCAATACGCACATAGGGGCTGATCCAGAGCTATGCCTGCCGTAGTAACTACGAAGGGCGTAAGCGTAAGATCTACGAATGCGCCGGGGGATGTTTCCAATCATGGATGGGGCGTCTGTAGCACCAGCGTAGTAACGCTGGAGGGGTAAGTTAGTGTAGTAGGCGGAGGGAGGGAGGGTAATGAGGTTGGGAGGGTGGAGTTATTGTAATAACGCCGACGTCCCAGCGTAGTCACCCTCGCTTACGCCGGCTGAAGTTAGGGTAGCCTTCAGCCAGC
>WWET01001118.1:364998-376101 GCA_011038615.1 Limnodynastes dumerilii | reverse complement strand
GTAGCCTTCAGCCAGCGTAAGCGAGGGTAACTACGCTGGTGGGAGGGGGAGTGTCAGGGGGAGTCCCATGATGTAGCGCTGAGCGTACTAACGTACATCGTAGGTCTGGCTCAGGCCCATAGACACATTCAAGGCTTCTAATGGACAGACAATTCTGCCTTGAAGGAAGTCCTGTTATAGCAAGCGTGTGTCAAGCGGTGTGATAAGTCAGTGTAGCGCAATCGCGCTAGATGCTTCTTCTGTAGAGGTGTTCCCCGTTTTGGAACAAGTCACTGCTTATGGGAATCGATAGCAATGCATGTGAAACAGCATAATAGATAAACCCACATTTCTCACTTTGCAACATTTTGCATCTACTTAAGTTGTTTTATTATTTAAATAAACTTTTTCCTTCTAAGCTCTTTTCATCCAATCACCTTTCACCAGGGGGGGGGAGGAGAGATAAGATTGGTTATAAAAGGTCATGAGCCATGAGAACTCATGGTCCATTCTATAAGGTCCTTTTCCTTACTGGTATAAGGTTTGTTATTTGTTTCTATGCTAAGCCCATGCAGACACAGGGAGAACATACAAACTTTACAAGGATAAGGCCTAGTCCTGGAATTGAACCTATGAGCACTGTGAGACACAAAGGCTACTCACTGAGCCACCATGACACCATTTCCTATTGTTATGTAAATTGGTTCATTTAAAGCTTGTGTCCTGTAAAGTGAAATCAAATGTTTATATTTGGTTGCAGAAGTAAGCGCAGGATTCTGGTGGCCATCCATTTTCATATAAAAATATGCTTTGCCCATAGACAATCCATCAACAAAACAATGTTTCATTTCTTGCAGTTACTCATTTAAGTGCACCAGGCACCAGTTTGGTATCACTAAGGAAGAGATAACTGTATTTGCCTTATGCCTTCTGAGGTTCTTCTATCACTTAATGTATCATCTCTGTTGTGTGTCATAGGTACTACAGCGATCTATTATTTATTTATAAGCTCATTCTGCATGTCAGTAAAACATTATGTATTGCTTCGGCTAATGTGTAGTTAATGAGTAGTAAAAGTGTGCATGTTAAATTGTCCTGATGGAATGACACCAAAGTGTTTCATTATTTATAGAAAATAAGAATAAATAACCTCTACTTATATTATTTATAGTGTCTTTTGTCAGACTGTATAACAGATACTTCATTTATCTTCATTAAACTGGGGCTATCTGGAAGTGCAAGAGTTTAAAGAGTCATTCATAATACAAATAAGTCTTAGATTGGTGCTACACAAGGGGATTATTTGAATTTATTAGTTGATCCCAGAGGACCAGAATCCAATGTTTCAGCGTGATTCACATCTCTGTACGACTTCCATGCGCACAGAGGAGGGGAGGTCACGCCCGTCACTCCCCTATCTATGCGGAGATCCGGACACTTACATGTCTAGAACCCTATCTTCACTTCTCCGCAAGGATGTGTGTCTGCACAGAGGCACGCGGATCCATGCAGAATTCAGTCCCAGCCCTTCTTTATCATACCTACCCCCGTCTGGCGGGGATTAGGCATATGGAAGTGAAGAGCCGGCCCCTTAAACAGAATTGCTGCACACATGCGCCAATGTCAGGGGACTTACACAAAATAATTACATACTTAAATCTAAATTAGATGCATAAGAAGCCACTATTAGAGACTGGGGACCTGATTCAGACTTAAGAAGGAGCTTGAATTTAAGAGAGGAAGGTTACACCTGGGCAAAACCATGTTGATTTCCGGGGGAGTCAAGTTAATTGTATTCTTTGCATGCAGGGATATATCATTGAATTGATTACTGCACACAGATTGTGATCAGCTTTACCTTTACACTGTTATTTAGACTTGGGATAGGAAACATCACCTCTCAACTCTAATACTGTTTGCAACAGATGAATTATGACTCCCCCTGCAATCACCATGGTTTAGCCCAGGAGTAACTTTCCTCTCTTATATTCAACCCCTGAATTAGGTCCTTGAAGTCTGAATAGATAGCAGTCCGTTAGCACACCCATAACGTGCAGTGAAACCTTAAACCCCACCCAGTGGGAAGAACCCGTTCCCTTGTGCGAAATTTTTGGAAGTGTGAATTCAGTTGAATTGAAGTGTTAATATGTTTGAACTCTGGATTAGACACTTGGGGCCTGATCCAGAGCAACGACCGCAAGCGAGCGTACGACGAGCGTATGCGAAAATTCGGGGAAAAATTCGCAACGCGCATGCCCAGTATGACAGGTTCCGGTCGCCCGAGCGTCATGAGCGAATAGCGGGCGTATTGTGAGCGTATTTTTCGCTCGCGGGGCGTGCGTTCTTTACGATGGTCGGCTGGGCGCCCGTTTTACTACAGGGAGGCGGGGATAGCCATTTAAATTGTACAGTATGGGCGTGCTAAGCCCGTACGCTCAGCGTATGTTCTGCGAATTTTCGTACGGGCGACGGTCGTACCCAGTGTAGGGTATAGGCGTCGTATGCAGGTACTTTACTATGGGAGTGTTAGGGGCCTGTATGGTTTTTCGCACGGTCGAACGTACGCATTCGCCCGTCGTGCGAATTTTCGTAGCGCTGGATCAGGCCCTTGGAGAGCGTAGATGTGTGTATTTGTGTAAACCGCAAAACTAACAAAATACAATCCAGCCACATGAAAAAGAGGGGGAAGTAAGAGGTCTGGATCCAGTGCAGAGTGAGGCCAACGGCTTGGCCCAAACCGTAGTAGTGGTTACAGAGAGCATTATGTGCTGTGTGTGTGGGAACATAGGAATAAAGGCTGTAGGGACCAGCTGTGTTGAGGAAGAAACAGTGGTGTAACTAGAGCCCAAGGCAAGTGAAAAAAATGCATCCCAAGCACTTATTATGGTGTTTTAAAAAGATAATAAAAATGCTATTGTGGCACCCCTTTGGACCTAGGTGTCCACTGGTGCCCTGGGGACATGCCCTAAAAAAGTCACCCTAGTTACTCCTCTGGAAAGAAACCAAATTAAAGTATATGAATATCTGCTTTAATGTGATGTTTGTACCATTACTGACTCACCGAGATATTGCACATACTGTGCATATAAACCAGGGTTGCCGACCAAAGGACTCCGGAAATTCTGTCTGTTTTCCCGGTACCTTGGGAGAGCCAGCAAATCTCCCGCACTCGGCTGGAGTACCGCCCAGCTGTCTAGCAACACTACTTGTCCTAGTCTTTATAGGGACTGGCAAGGACTTGATGATGCAATTTGTGTCATCAAGCCCCGCCCCCACCCCTAGAAATACTCTGAACATACATTGGTGGTCAATGGGAGGGGCTTAGAGATGGGATTTGCACTAGTCATCTATCCCTTCCCTCTGGGAGTAAAGTAGGCATCCCTGATTCAAACTGTAACATTACCAACTGGCTTGTGTCTCCTTGTGCTTGCCCAGCATCTTGTGCTTCACAATCTGGTCAAAAAAAGTCTTATTTACGTATGTGGCTTGTAGGGATTAATTACCGAATCCAGACCTCCGCAATATTGTCGTTTTCTTCTTGAAAGATCCAGATTTCCATAATGGAAGTGTTTCCAACAGTGAGACAGGAAGAGATGCATATAGCATACACGTTAGGTTGGAGGGGCAGTTATGCTAATTATAAAATGGTTTCTGCTCTTCTGTACTCTCCAGGCTTGTGCATCTTCCCCATTTAACGAGGGAGGAAATATTAATCTACGGTCCTGTTATTGTAACTCCCTTGCATGTGAGGGGAGAGGTCTCCCCTGGCCTGCACATTAGTTAGCATACAGTGGTGATCCAGCTTCAGGTCTTCTCTTGGTTCTCTTGGAGATTCGAGAGTAGCGCCAATGGAGGTGTGAAACTGGGCCTAAATCCTTCACATCTGTATTATATTATGTTCATATAAATGCATAATGGATTTTTTAAGGTCTCTCTTATCTAACCCTATGCTGGGTTCACACTGGAGTGTTTTATGATGATTATTGTGCTGATCGCACGATAACTGTTGGTTAGGTACAACCTCTTCCCAGTGTGTATTGTCCAATGATGCTGAATAATCTAGTGTAGCAGCATTGTGTCATTTAATTAGAATTTTAGGAAATTCTCATTTTTGCAGTAAACGATGTCCGTATGTTAGTGGTAATCTTCAGTTTGTATATTGTTGTAGCAGTGGGTTATGGGAGATCCAGCGGCACATGGCGTCAGTGTGTACAGGTGTTTTTTACCTAATCAGCAAATTCCATTGACTAATATCGTGTTACGATATTGTATCATTATATACTCTTCCAGCATGTACCTAAGTTTACCCTAACCATGCTTACAGGAGCCAAAGTAGACACTTGTGGGTCCCAGCAACATTTACTAAGGGCCTTAAATATGTCACCCCCAACCCAAGGCAGCTTTACCCCTGAACCAGTACTGTACACGTGGCCTTGTATGTTAATGGGTGGTTATTTCTGGTCTGCTGTTGATGCTTGGTTCATAAAATTGGATGGTGTAATATGTCCCCTAATGTATGTCAGATTACTGGAACATAATGACTTACAAGGAACAAAAAACACTACTCTTTAGACTGTAACAATGTCAAATACTGTCTTTATTTGCCACCGGAAAATAAAGATTACTTAATACCATGCTCACTCAACCACGTGAAAGTCTTTTTGTGTTCTGTGCGTTTCATAGAAATAACTGGAATTATCAGACTGTAAAAAGAATTAAACCAAGAAAAAACAAAAAGGACGTGAGATGATTGTCCCATACAGTTTACATCACTCCCCAGAAGTCTTTATAACATGAAACAGCGTGACATTGTAGAGAACTTGATGACCATTATTCCAGGTGTAGAGGACTCTCTCTCGTGGGTTGTAGTCCAACATTGAAATGTGTGAATACTGATTATGGAATGGAATATCTGTGTACTCATAAGTAGATGAATTTGTGTAATACGCAAAGTAAATCTTGGCTCCGGCTAAATGAGAATTGGTTACATAGAGGGTGCCGCATATCATAAAGGACTCTCCGGCGCTCCGTTTTGGGTAGCCGGTATCCCAGGTCTGGAGGATCTCCAGTGTCTGGGGGTCCAACTTGCTGACGACAATATTTCCTGCATTCTGATTGGTTGTGTAAACAGCCCAAAGCCCATTTTCATCCACCATGAAGTCAATGTCCGAGAAGCCACCCCAGGAGTAGGAGGCTGCGGTATTCCAAGACTCTTCGACCTTTAAGGTAACCATCCATGTACCAGACCTAGAAGAAACAAAAATCTTCCATTACAAGAGTGACTTCAAAAGAAGGACATTGTATTTCTGAAGTGTGCTTATAGAAACAATTCCATTAGTAGTTCTTTAGGAATCTGTAAAAAGAAGCAAAATCCCAAGCAAACAATAAACAAAACACGCTTTAAAAATAACAAGAAAATCGTGTCGTCCAAGACTATTAAACTTACTAACTCTTTGTTGATATAAACAAATCACTTAAATAAAGCCTGAAATAAAATGTGCATTTTCCAATGGAAAATAAAATACTCAAACAAAAAAAAACAAAAAAAAACATAAAATATATTCTACTAGTTACAACCTTAGTGAAAAATAATTCAACTAAATTTATGTGCATAATTCTGATTTAGCTGCAATTGTGTAAAGCAGCAGACTGAGACTCCTGCTGTCTTTGTTTTTTAGCTTTTTTTAAGACACAACCAGATCCTCGATAGACACAGCAAACAAACTGCTTTAATTAAATAATAACAATGGACCGGATCCAGAATTCATCCGAATGCATGCACAGTACCAATATTTCCGCCTGGAACTCTGTCACCGGACGTTGCGTTTTATGCGGAATTCAGTCTCTGCCTTGGAACTGGTCCACTCACCATATGAGACATACATGGGGGTTGGGCAGAGGTATTTAAATTGGACAGTAAGGGCTTGGATATATATGCATGCCACCTTGGTAGCTTAGCAAGCGCCTGAGTATCGTGTAGAGCCTTTAAAAGAAGTGTCTTTTATCCAGAATATATATATATATATATATATATATATACACACACAAAAATGCACTTGCTGAAGTTAAAATCAATTTATACTCATACTAAATATTTAATAGCAATGCTCTCCCTAGAACCTCAGAAATGGATAATAATGCTTTTCTCTGGCTGTCAAGAAAATTGTGTATATTCCAACTCCTGAAACTATTTTCTTCAGGGCATTGCCCTTTGACTCCCTAAAACCTCCAATCTGTGCAAACAGATTAAAAATTATTCTGAAAGCCAAAAGACAGAAGACTCAGGAGTTTTGAAGGCCTCTGCTGGTAAGGTCTCAGGGAGGGTTCAAGAAGGTTATGGATCAGACATGAGGGTTACCAATAGATGCTATGCTGGATACAGCACCTATTCGTGCTTTTCCTAAATGGAATGCTGTAAAAGAACTATCTATATGAAAATTCTAGATTTATGATATTTATTATGGGTTTTAGAACATTTTTAGATTGTGGAAAACTAAATATCATTGGGGTAGATCCAGACCTAAGTTATTTTTACGTTAGTTGGCGAAGCGTATGTACGCTATCATAAGTACTATACATTCCCCTTGGCACTCCTCTCGCTTATACGACCTTTTGTCCTTACGATCAAAGTTACGTTGCGTAACAACTTCCACGCGCTTGCGCTGTACGTACAAATTGGAGCTTTTTACATCAGCGGCTAGCGTACGTAGCTCAGGATCTGGCCCATTATGTTTTGGTGCCTCTAAATCATTAATTTTGGCCCTTATCATTTTATGGGACTCTGGTTCTCATGAGCTTGCCACATACAGTAAAGCCCCAAGGTCACCTGATTATGCCTAATCTAATACAATAGATAATATGCTTGTGCAACAAACAGCAGTGCAAGGCAGGTCACATGATTACACCTCATGCAATAAACAGGAGGGGCCACAGAACTTCTTCAGCTTCCTGGTGTGTCCATGGTGTGCCCCTGCCGATGGAAACTGCTCCATTATGGGAGTTTGGATCTGTAGGATACAAATCCGTTCCATAACGGAATGTTGCTCATATGCACTCAAAATTTTCAGTTGTTTTCTACTCCCTACCCCCGTTTTGTGTATGTCTGGATTTGATCTCAGCACCCTGGTCTTACTGTAGACATGTCCTTTGGATGGTGCAAATGTATTGATGTACCTCTTCCTTTATATAATGCCCCCTCCTCCAGCCGGTCACAACCCTTGATATATATGAAAGCTGCTATCGTGTCCCCCTCTCCCTTCTCTGCTCCAAGCTATACATGCTTAGTTCCTCTAGCCTTTCTTGCTATGTTGTGTGACACAATCCATGGACCATTTTAGTTGCTCTTCTTTGCACAGTCTCTAATGCAGTGGTTCCCAAACCTGTCCTCAAGGCTCCCCAACAGTACATGTTTTCCAGATCTCCTTGCTGGAGCACAGGATTGTTCATTATTGACTGTTTAAAAGAACAGGTGGTATAATTATATACCTTGTTCTGTAGGGAGATCTGGAAAACATGCACTGTTGGGGAGCCTTGAGGACTGGTTTGGGAACCTATGCTCTAATGTATTTATGTCTTTCTGGAGATATGGGACCGTGTTCACAGATACGATTTTGCGTGGTTTCCCGTGCGTATATTTAGGAGCAGAGTAACGGCACATGCGTGGTTACTTTTTGCACGCAAGTTACGTAGGATTTAGGCACGGACTTCTGAATCTCACTTAGGGATATACGTACGGAGGTGGTTGTCTTCCGTACATGTGAAGTTACGTGAAGTTGGGCAGAGGGAGGCATTTAAATGAGCTCTAGTCATGTACACACGTATGTAAGTAACATACACACGTAAGTATACACGTACATTTAAGGGTGCCCTATGGAAGCATGATTCACCGAAAACCCACCCACGCTAGGGGAGTGTCATGGGTGTTGCCTTGCTACATGTGTGCGTATATTTGTGTACTTTAGACACACGCATCGCTGAATCCGGTCCCTAGAACTGAAGACAGTATTCTAGGTGAGGTTGTACCAACGGTCTGTAAAGGGCCATCACTACTTCCCTCTTTCTGCTATGTTGTGTATACTATGCACTATTTCAGTATTATGCATTCCATGAAGCGTTCTGCCTTACTGCTGTCTATCTGGAAAGAGATCTGCAGTGCCATAAAATGAAGCACCCAAGGTAAAATCTCAACAGTGGTTTATGTGTCAGTATAATCTGTCTGACTGCGGGGAACAACTCATCTTAGAACTTCTGGCTCCTACAGTCATGTAACTTAATAGCCCCAGATTCAAATGGAGGAAAGGACAACTTGCAGGTATATAGTATTAATTGTTGCTGGTGACATTAAATAGACATTTAATGAGTGGTGTATACCTCAGGTGTAGTGGTGTTACTTCATATTGTGCATGCACTGTAAAAGGGAATGCAAACTTGTGTGATCCATAATCATACTGACCCATAGGGACAGTGGGGATCAGTGTGGGGTAAGTACAGTGAACCAGTGGCAGAAGTACCAAAGACAACGGAAGCGCTGAGCACTTTTCCATTGTCCCCTCCCTCCCGGCAGGGTTGTGTCCAGTGTCCCCGACACATTCACTAATTCCACTGTGTACACAAACAGTTACACGGTCAGGTGTGACCTCATCACGTTGGGGGTAAGGGGGGAGGTAAAATTTAACTTGCACCCGGGCACATGGACTGAACTGACACCACTGCAGTGGACCAGATCCTAAATTCCAATTTTCTCCTCATTTGCCTTTGTTCGAATCGCGTTCTGTCCGTTTTTTCCATTCTGCGCATGGCAACGCATCCACACCACTCAATCTGAGGTGCTGGATTGTGATCAATAGCCAGCGTGACTTACGTGGTATTACAAAGCACAGTACAGGTGCTGCTGGCGGTCAGTGTACGCATCCACATTTCCGAGCCATCACCATTGTATGTTTGCATCGAGGGACAGCATGACCTCAAGCCCTGAGCATTACTGAGGATTACCCCATTAGTAACCCTATGTATGGCAGATTTCATCAGACTAGGGTTGGGGCTTTGGGCATTATTTGCCCACCCTCACACTGCAGTCTCTTATTTGTCCCAGATGGGAGAAACAAGCAGTTGGCATCTATGCGGTAAAGTCAATTACTAAGGGGAATATTGTCGTAAGGAAGGGAGAGGGAATGGAAAGAGATTTCTACCCAGCTCAGCAAGTTCCCACCTCCTACTCCTTTAGAACAATCACTGTTACTTTTGTAAATATAAAAAACAACGTTTAAGTTTAGAATCTTAAAATCATTGAGCCGGATCCTAATATATGCTGGGGGAGGGGGCGTATTCCGATCTCTAGTATCAGAGAACGCCCCATTTTGGTAACACGGTGCATGTGTAGGCTCCGCTTCACCTGGTGTATAATACCAGGATGGAATTCATGATCTAGCAGGGGAACAGGGGGTTCACTGATGGTACTACCACTGTCTGGTGAAACTCAGGGCAACTGGGCAAGCTTGTCAGGAGGTAGCAGTACTTGTTCTTGTGCAGGTATGATGCCATAATCCATGCAGCCCTCTATATATTATGTGTGTGTGTGTGCTGTGTGTGTGTGTGTGTGTGTGTGTGTGTGTGTGTGTGTGTGTGTGTGTTATTTCATGATCTTTATTGTGGTACCTGATGTCCCTGATGTTAACAACCACTGATCCAGAGGATCCAGGTCTGTCTTGGGGCGGTCCTTATGCTTTGTGGGAGTGGCTTCAGTCCTTACGTACAATCCACCTTTCTGCACCGCCCCCATTTTACATGGCGGAAATGTTACAAAAGAACATTGCAAAATTAGGTTTTGCTTTAAAAAAAGGCCTTTCCTTTTTTTTTTTTTTTAAAGAAAGACATTTGAATTTTCTGAAAAATCTGTTTTAATATTCATTTCATTCATTTAATGTATACTTTGGAAAATCCCTAACACATCATAAGTTTCATTTAAACAAAGTGACTAAATGCCAAGGATCAATAAGGATGAGTATCATTTCATAAGCACCCAGGTTAGTATCAGTATTAATACCACTTAAGAACTATTGCTTTGTCAGGGAGAATGAGCAATGTCGCAGATTATATTGCTCTGGCATTTGGCCGTAATGGGATTTCCACCAATATTCAATGCAGCCATCACTTAGAATGCAGAACATAACTGCAGGAGATCAATGGTGTTTCACTTTCACTCAGGACTGATGGCATTACAATTCAGAATGAATTGTATTACAAGTTGCAATCAATAGTGTTACTGCTTATAATTGATGGTGCCATCACATAGAAAGATTGGGTTACTGCTGCAGATCAATAGTGTTACACCGGTACTTAGCAATAAGAGTATTAGCACTTAGAATAGATTAAAAGGGTGATTGTTGTATATACGCCGTGAGAGCTAAACACCAGGAGAGATTTTAAAGGCTTGAAGGTCACCTGAGGCTATCCGGTAAAAGGGCAAGATAAGACAATGCAAGGTGTAAAGATGTCATAAAGGTTGTTTAAAACATTAATAATATCAAATAATTGTCATGAATATTACTAAGAATTATTTAGATGAAAATTCAATGTTAAGTCATATACATACCAGGACGTAGTTTGCTCAAGGTCAGTTAACTAAACAGGAAGTATCTGGTATGTAGATAGTTTTCAATCACTCAGGTCGACCAATCAAACCAAATCACACACCTTCGACAAAGCACATGGTGAAACGCGTGCCAGGCTGCTGGTCAGGGGACGCCGAGGTGCACCCAAGTCTCCCTGATTATTCTATTTTTCATTGCTGCCTTTAATTATCTATACAATTGGTATATGTCCTTATTGAATGCTTGGGAAAGGGTACCTATAACCCTGTTCCCAATAGCCACAGGCTGCAGCGGTTCCCAACCCCAATCCTAACCCTAACCACAATTACTAACATTGCACCTTATTCAGACTTAAAAGCATTCCCAAACATATGCATGCCGCGTGCATAACTGGGTGTTTTTTAGCTGTCTTCACATGCGGGGGCGCAGATGTTACGCAGAGGATATCCCTACATATGAAGTTGATTTCCGCACATGCACAACTCTGTACGACAGGTCGTGACTATACTCAGTATGTGGGACAATACATAATGTG
>WWET01001118.1:352847-364955 GCA_011038615.1 Limnodynastes dumerilii | reverse complement strand
ATTTAAATAGTACAGTATAGGCTGGGTTAGACACCTCCACATGTATGTTCAGTATGTCTGCACTGATACGCACCGGAGAAGTTAAGGTAGGGATATGGATGCGGAAGTCAGCAAAATTTCATTCATCATAAAGGAGTGTCATTACACTGTTATATTACTGTTATATTACAGTGTGGTTACAGGATAGACAGCAGAGGGTTGTAGTAAATGGAATCCCTTCTGGGGATGGTAATGTAACCAGTGGAGTACCCCAGGGTTCTGTACTTGGACCAGTGCTATTTAATATCTTTATAGGTGATATTGCCTGTGGTAGATGGCACAAAGTTATGTAACCGGGTAGACACGCCAGGTGGGGTACACAAAATGAGGGATGATCTAGGTAGACTGGAGGAATGTTCAGGAGTGTGGCAACAGCAGTTTAAAGCCAAAAAGCTAAAAAGCAAAATCATGCACTTGGGGCACAAAAACCCAAAATCACAGTATATGAATAATGACACTCCATTAGAAACGATTAAGAAAGGAAAGGGATCTAGGAGTTATTTCATGTGACTTAAAGGTAGCCAAGCAACGTAACAAAGCAATGAGAAAGGCAAGTCAGATGCTTGGTTGCATAGGGAGAGGAATTAGTAGCAGAAAGAGAGAAGTAGTGATGCCCCTTTATAAATCATTGGTACGCCCTCACCTAGAATACTGTCTGCGGTTGCTTTGGTCATATAGAAAGGCCAAGTGTTGATGGCTTGGAGAGCGGCACGCGGCGTCATGGCCTTCCCTCACATGATAACCCTCAATACAGTCCTGAACAGATAACAGGCCATTTGGTCCTGTATACTTGTAAGCTTGCTTTGAAAACCAGTATTAATGTTGACTGATTTTATGCCATATTGTATTTGTTTCCTGCCGAGACAGACATGAATAATGAATGACTTAGTTTTTGCAGACTGGGATATTTTATGAATCAGATAATAAGGGAACGGGGAGGATAGGAAGGAAGGACCGCACAGACTGAAACAATATGATTGTATTACAAACAGATAACCAGACAATGCTGGGAGGGTGCTCCTATACAGATGATCCAAACATATATAGATACAAAAAAAGAAGAAAAAGCGGATCATTTAATAGTGCACACCTACTGTGATATAGAAAATGGTAAATTGTTATGTTCATTCACCCTTTTTAGCTTGATACGCTTTCTGACCATTGATATTTGGATTATACAGATTATTTTACAACATTATTGCAGCGTGTATTATACATATATATTTTTGAATATTTCGCCCTATTTTTTACTTATTTCTATTTCTATTTTATTAAAAGTTAATACTTTATTGGCCCTTGCAGCTGCTGCTTGGCATTGAGCACTATTGCTAAGTCTATTGTCCACAAGCACTCCCAAATCCTTCTCCATTAAAGATTCTCCTAAATTTACCCCATTTAATTTATAGATTGCATGCTTGTTTTTGATGCCTAAATGCATAATCTTACATTTATCTATGTTAAACCTCATCTTCAATTTGGCCACCCAATCCTCCAGTTTACTCAAGTCCCTCTGCAAGGATGCTACATCTTGCTCAGATTCTATTACCTTACAAAGTTTAGTGTCATCTGCAAAAATGGAAAACTTGCTCTCTAAACCATCACCAAGGTCATTAATAAATATATTAAAAAGGACTGGTCCCAGCACAGAACATTGAGGTACACCGCTTAAAACTTTTGACCAATTAATTTAATTTCCATTATTATTATAGTTCATTAATCCTAATTCTTATCCCCAACTATAACCCTGATCCTAACTCTAATTTACCAATTTTTTTTTTTTTTGAATGGCCAAGTATTCCGATTAGCATATTTACTCATTCATTTTCGGAAAGCCGCCACCGCCGGACCAGCCACAGACCCCAGAGGTGAGTAACCTCTCTAGGGACTTTTAGGGTTAGACTCTGGGGAGGGGTGTCTTAGAATTAGGCTGTAGGAAAGGAAGGATTAGGGTTAGGGTCATGGACAGGGAGTGTTATGGTAAGGATTAGGGAAAGGGTTTGGGTTAGATCGATTTCCCAGCGAGTTCGGAACTGGCTAAGAGAGAACGGCCCTTTTGAAAGAAGGCCGTTTTAAGAGGCGAACCACACCCATTAACTTTAATTCTTAATCCTAACCCCAACTCCAAACCTAACCCTAACCCAGGAGAGAGGACAGCATCCTGGAAGCAGAGAGAAGAGCGCACAGGATTAAATGTCGAAATGAACACTTTCGGTAGTGTACCCATCCCGAATGACATTGGACCATATTCAGAGATCCTTTTTCATGGTGAGTTGCGTGTGTATTTTAGGAAGGGATGAACTGGGCATACGTAGTAACTTTTGGTATGAAATCTATGTTGATTATACGCTCGTAAGTCTATTAGGTACGTACATGTGAATCGCACTTGGGGAGATGCATGCAGAAGTGTGGGCTTTAAGTGCGTACGTAGGATTTTGCATAAAAGTGTGTGTGGGGAACATTTAAATAATCAATTCTGGCCGCGGCAAGAAAGAATTGCACGTATGGAAGACATATACGCACACAAGAACACACGGAAAGTTACAAGTGGTCTATGAAAGTGGAAGTCTACGAGATTTGTGATGGGAGTGTCTGGGGTTTTGGTGGGCGTTCCTTACTACGTGTGTGCGTTTATTTGCGTCTGTGATTGCAACCGCATCTCTGAATATGGCCCATTAATTTTAAATGAGACTCCGATCTAATAGAATACAGGTGTCATTAGGTTTTCGGCTTTATTATTTTCCAAATATCAATTGCCAAAACAGCAACAACATACTGCATCTGGGTACAGAAAGTTTTTTCAAAAGTTCTGTAAAAAGCTAGAAGTTGATCAAGAAAGTCCTGGTGCCTAACAATGAACAACTTACCCATCTGTGAGGTACTAGGCTAAGAGTTTAGTTTACCTTTAACTGTCAGTTCTTAGGATAATTTATATACTATATATATATATTCCTTTATGGCAAACTTGGTGAACTTGTGTTGTATGCTCAAAGTACAAAGACAAATCCGATACCTGGTAAAGCATCCTGGGGTTTGTAGTTTCACAGCACCTGCAGAGACACAGGTTGGCCATGCCTCCATAAGGCATAGTTTCCAGAGGGGAGATTCATTGGAAATGGGGCTTGCAACCCTCACTCACCAGTGCACAGATCAGTGAGGCAAAGCTTGATGATGTGAATTTCTGCGAACTATGCCAAGAGTCCCCACTGTAGGGCACATGTTGAAGGCTACCAGGATTTGGAATTTCCTGAGAGTATAATGTAGCATGTCTGCCATTATAATTTGTGGGGACTGTGCCATTTCTCTGGGGATCGATTGCTATGCCTCATCAAGGCATGAGCAATCGATATCCCAGCCAGTTTGAAACTGACTGGGAGAGAACCGCCCTATCGAAGTAGGGCCATTCTTAGCGGGGACCCACACCCTACACACATGCACAAAAAGGCAGGGATTTTCAGAGTTTTGAGCAAATGTCTTAATTTGTGGGTTGAACTCTGAGGAGAAGCTCTAATTTTGTCCCTTTTTTTGGATTCTCAGTTTTGGGACCTATGTGTGTGCGTGTGTACATGTGTGTGCAGCCTGACCCTAACCTTGCCTTCTCCCTAGCCTGACCCTAACTCTCCCTTCTCTCTAGCCTAATCCTAACCTTTCCTTCTCTATAGCCTAACCTTAAGACCCCCCTCCCCACAGACTGACCCTAACCCTCCCCTTCTATTGCCCTAATCCTAACACTCCTTTCCTAAGAGCCTAACCTAACACTAAAAGTCCTCGGAGAGGTTACTCACCTCTCTGGAGCGGTCAGCAACAGGTCCTGCATTAAAAAAAATCTAAAATGGCTGCATATTCCAAATAGGGACAGCCAAAAAGGAACTTTTGGATGTCTCTATTTCTATAAAATCACCCATCGGAGCGGGGACTCTCACCGAGTTCAAGAGTTTTTAATTGCTCATTGAATTGTGAACTGGGTATGTTTGTTCAGTAAACGATTACCAGACAGATAATGGGAACGGTGAAAAAAGAGGAATAATGAGAATGCATTAAGTACATTGGGCCTGATCCAGAACAACGCTTCGGAGCGAATTTACGCGTGGCAGAGATGTAAAATCGCTGTTTTGTACGCACTGCGCATGCGCACCATAGAAAATACGCACATGAACGTAGCGGAATTGTGAACGTATGGACCATTCACGTATGTGTCACGTAAATACTTACGTGTTGGCGTGCCAATTTTACGTGACAACAAAATACGTCTGAAATACGTAAAGTAGGCGGGGGGTTGTATTTAAAGTGTACAGTATGGGCGTGCTTAGCTGCGTAAATTCGTCTAGCCCATACGTACGTGTGCGTATGACTGCGGTTATGTTGGAAAAAGTTAAGGTAGGGTTTGAAAAGCGTATCTTGACAAAATACGTACGTGCAAGGGGTGTGCCGAGGGGAGTGTAACGAATTTATGCGCACGAAAACACGCTACGCGAATAAACGTACGGCAAACGTGGTTCTGGATCTACCCCATTAATTGTAACATTACATAGCTTCAGTAAACTGTCAGTTATATTTCTAATTGGTCAGCCCAAACAGGCAGAAAGGAAGGTAATGAATGTGTCATATCCAATAAGAGGCTCCTGATGGATGCTTAAATACAGCAGTAGTGTCGTTATTAATGTAATAATCAACATTCCAAGCTGTTCCTGGTGGTTTCCTGTCCTTTGAAAGAGCACTGATTATTTTGATTGCCATGTAATTATATCTGTCTTAAATTAGGTATTTCCCTGGGTTTGTACTATATTCATTTCTCTAATAGCCCAGTGAAAAACTTGCAATGGTTTAGAGTGTCATTTACGCTTCAGCAAACTGGAATGTGTTTTACTACCACTTCATTGCTGGGGTTTACTTTTGTTGAACAGATGTTTACTTAGAACATTAAACACATCATTTGATAGCAGCAATATGACAATTGCACTTTCCATCTTGTTTTACAACATAAAGCGGGTTGGATCGCTGTAATTTTACTTTGATTGCAGTATTTGTAATAATAGCTAAAAAAGACACAGAACACACAGAGAGCCCAAAAAAATCTATAACAAAAAAAGATCTGGCAATGAGAAGGATCCCAGCAGACCTGAAAGAATGGAGAACTTTCCTGCAAGGTGTCCTGAGACAGCTGCTAAGTTTCTTCATTACAATAGTACAGGCTCCACTTGATTGGAGCAAATTTTCTGAGGACCAATCACTGTTCAAAATTGCATAAATTTGACCAATTAGAGCAAGAGTAAACCAATTCAAGTTACTACACCCTCAGACATTCATTGCATAGTGGCTTATAGAAAGCACTTGTCAGTGGCCAGAAGAGACCAAACACAGAAGTCTAAATGGCCCATGAGAGAAGAAGACAGCTAAAGAATAAAGGCACCAACAGAGGAAAATACATACCTGTGATGTCTCAGCGATGACTTGTCACCTGTCAAGCTGAGGAGCTATTTCAATGCATTCTATGGCAGCTGGATCTCTGACACATTAGGAGAACCCTCCTGACAACTAACTGCCTGACTGAGCATTAGAACCCTCTACCCAATTAAGCTCAGGTAATAAACCTTGCACCTCATTCTAACACTGCTGCTAGACTACCAGGGACTTCAGCATTGGATTAGGGTTGCTGAAGCATTTAACTGTTCATATGATGAGAACTATTGGGCACTGTTGCTATTTGTTAGGCCAGCAAAGAATTTTGTACTTGAGACGGGTGAGGGTCCCCGCTAAGTACGGCCCTTTATCAATAGGGCCGTTCTCTTCTAGCCAGTTTTGAGCAGGCTGGGATATCGGTTGCTTATGCCTCGATAAGGCCTCCCCTTCCATTACCCTAACCTTAACCCTCACTTCCCTGCAGCCTAACCCTCCCTTCTCTATATCCTAACACTAAGATCCTCCCCTTCCCAGATCCTGACCCTAACCCTCCCCTTCTATGGCCCTAACCCTTCCTTCCTAAGAGTCAAACCCTAACCACCCCCCAGCACTAAAAGTCCCCTGAGAGGTTGGTCACCTCTCAAAATTGATGTCAAGTCCTGATATTTTAGGAGGCTGTCATGCATAATTCTTCCCGTCTTCAGAGGAGCTTCTCACACCCATTTAATATATTAAATTTCCTTGATAGCGCAGACTAAGTTTTTCCAATCTTTACCCTAATTTATCATTATTTTTCTTTTCCTTGTGTTTAACTGCTACGTTCATGCTGTGGGATAAGGCATTTATAAAACAATCTTGTTCCTTTGCAGTGAACAGAAAGAATCACTGGGGCTGATCAAGAGGTGAGCGCAAATCGACACACATTGAGCATGCCGTAGATGCGTTTCAAAAAGCAGTGTGGGCTGAGACCAATCAAAGAGCGCACACAAAAGTGTCCTTTAAATTGCAACCAATTACAATATGTAGTGCACTGGAACACAGCAGCAAAGCTACATGGCCTAATATGTTGCACAAGAGTAGTGTTGTACAGTGTCAAATTTCTTATGAGCAAAGTGAACACTTCCATTGTAATATGAATGCACTAAAACATTGGACTATGTAACTAACATCTGGACCCATAATACTTCAGCTGTGTTTTCCTCTGTTTTCAGCTTGAAATTGCAACATGAGTGTCTGGAATAGGTGGTGGAGTGTGAGCCCCTTTAGTTTAGACCTCACCTTTAGCAGGTGCAAATGTTTTGACATTTGGGTGGAACTACCATTGATGCAACAGGTACAACGGCACCGGGGCCCATGCTGATATAAGGGCCCATAGTCCTCACCGCACCGACGAAACTCCCCACTGGGTTACCTGGGATATCATCAGGGCACAAAGCAAACAACCTATGCACAGGTTATAAAAGGTACACGTTTCAGAGATTCTCTAACTCCCTACTTCTGGGAGGTGCAAACCATAGTTTCAAAAAATCATATACAAACAAATAGGGGAGATCAGACAGAGTGATGATCCCACCTTAAAGGGAAACTATTTAACGGTGCACAAAATCTCATATATATGAATCTCAAAATGACATCAGCAGAATGAAGTATAAAAATATTATTTTAATGGTACAACATTAAAAATAAATATAGAATGGCGAAATACAAAAGTTAAAAATAATATGAATGACAACAATATAGACATGCAGCAAAAGAAATTGCACAATATCTCTGTAAATACACCGCTAATAGACCCAACTAGCTGGAGGACAAATTTTTCCCTTTTCCACAACATCTAGCGGCCTCACGGCCTGCACTTCTCCTCTTCCGAGGTGGTATTCTGTCCCTTACCTAGCTGCCTATGGATAGGGTCTCATGGAAAACGGGTGGTATTCTGTCCCTTACCTAGCTGCCTATGGATAGGGTCTCATGGAAAACGGCATTCACAGAGGTCTGAAGACATTCAAAAAGCGGGGAAGGTGCATGACCCAAACGCGCGTTTCGCCTGGTTGTTGACTTTTTCAAGGGGCTGCAACACCTTCCCTGCTGTGCACCCGGGGGGGTGCTCTTCTTGAATGTCTTCAGACCACTGTGAATGCCGTTTTCCATGAGACCCTATCCATAGGCAGCTAGGTAAGGGACAGAAAATATTACGGTTCAACTGCTGCAACAGTGTCCCACAGTCTAACCCTAAACGTGAACTTAACCCTCCGTGTCCCACAGTCTAACCCTAGCTGTAACATTAATCCTCTGTGTCCCACAGTCTAACCCTAGCCGTAACCTTAACCCTCCATGTTCTGCAGCCTAACCCTAACTTTAACTTTTTAAGTTCTGCAGCCTAACCTTAACCCCCTTCTATTAGCTTATCCCTGTAGGCCACCGCAGTCCTTCCCCACTGTCTTCCCGGTGTATGGGAGAGAACATTTCGCTATCGGGAAAAGGTACTTTGGCGAAATATGGCCATTCGCTATAAGTACGAGTTTCCAATAGTGAAAATCGGAATGTGAATAATTTTGACACTGACACAGCCACAATTCAGCTGTTGTCTGTATTAGTGTCGTACAAGCAACTGCATCCCATGGTACATTAGCCTTAGAAGCTGATTTGCAGGCATGTACAGTGTACTGTAGTACCACCGCCACTTGTCCAGCTGCTGGACAGAGCTGCATATCTCAAACACTGCACAGGTGCACAGGTTACACAATAGAGGGTTTGTGAATTTTATGTACTGGAGAATTTAATAATAAGATGTATAAAATACAGTTAAAGTAGAAATAATTTATTGCACCAGTAAAAAGCAATGCTGAAATCCAAAAACTTTCATCTCTCAAAGGTACCATAAACTTTCTTTTTTTTATTTATGTTTTTTTCTATGTGCGGGGTGTCGTGAGGGGAGGGTTGTTGGGGTGTCGTGGGGGGAGGGTTGTTGTGGGGGGGGGGGCGTGGAAGAGAGGGCCATGTACAAATCCTTCACAAGGGCCCCCTCACTTCCTTAAACGCCCCTGCCAACAGCCTAATCCGAGTGTTGGAGAAAAGCAGATATTGATGTTCTATGGGCTATGCTTTTAGAATCAGTGATGACTACCTCTTGACTTGATGAGTCATCTGATGTGCTAGACTTCATCCCACGTACAGTGCTTTGCTTTCAAGATGACTTCCTGGCTTCCTTCACCTGAGTCTTTAGTTTCTTAACTTCCAGATAGAAAAATTTCAACTCAAGGACCAGAATGCACTTTTAAAGTGTTGTTTAAAATAGTCAGTTCATGCTTTTCTTTGTGCTGAAGATTTATTAAATTGTGTTGGTAAAGTAGCAACTCACTTCTTAATATTGAGTCCTGAAATGATGTTTATTAGGAATAATAAATGTTACGCTACTTATTTGGAATGGAATTGAATCTTGAATTCTGTCCGGTGATTAGTGTTGTGGTTTGGTGACTTCCAGACAGCAGACATTATTACTAAGATCTGGCAGTTATTATAACCAAACATCATATTTGATCCATTGACTTCCTGTCTGCTATGTCTTCCATGCAACATCTTGGGTTTTCTGAAGGACTTCGTGTCTTATTTTCCACATTTGTAGATCCCTCATTGTTTTAAAAACTTCTTACAGTCTCAAGATTTTTACACATACATTGCTTCTTAAATGAATAAATGGACTTTATATTGGTTGCAATCCCCGGTTAGAAAGTTTAATTTCTGAAATAGGGACATTCGAAAGTTCCTTTTCGGATGTCCCTATTTCGAATACCCACCAGTTTATCATTTATTTTAGGGTCATGCTACAGGAGATGGTGGGTTAGGGTCAGGCTGCGGGGAAGGGAGGGTTAGGGTCAGGCTGCGGAGAAGGGAGGGTTAGGGTCAGGCTGCGGGGAAGGGAAGGTTAGTGTCAGGCTGCGGTGAAGGGAGGTTTAGGGTCAGGCTGCGGGGAAGAAAAGGTTAGGATCAGGCTGGGGGAAGGGAAGATTAGGGTCAGGCTGCGGTGAAGGGAGGGTTAGGGTCAGGCTGCGGGGAAGGGAAGGTTAGGGTCAGGGTAATGGAAGGGGAGGGTTACGGTTAGAAATAGGGGAATTCTTGGGGTTGTTTTTTGCCTTAACTTTCGGAGCACTGAAAGTTCGGTGCTCCGTGGATTGATTGCTATGCCTCATCGCATATGATGAGCATATGCAATCGAAATCCCAGCCAGCTCGAAACTGGCTGGGAGAAAACGGCCCTATTGAAATAGGGCCATTTTTTCCGCAGACTCACACCCACTTTATATAAACCTATTCCCACCTCATAATTACTAATCAACTAGTGTAACACCAGAACAGGAACAAAAATGTACTCAATTTAAAAAATGTTCCAGTAGCCTTCATAGACCCAATCAGTAGACTGAATCTAGAAGTATTATCAGATTCCATGCGCTAGCGTCTGTAAGCAGAGGCTTAAGTAAAGAATTTATTCACCCCAGGGGCAGGAAAGGAAAAGTGGAGTTGTTGTCCATAACAACCAATCAGATTCTAGCTCTCACTTTTCTATTACATACTAGAAAATGGCAGCTAGAATCTGATTGGTTGCTATGGGAAACATGCCTCAGCACTAATACCTTAAAGTGTCTTCATGCAGAAGGCCATGTATGGAATGAAGGATCATATGTAAAGTGTTTGGAATGCCCTTACTGTATAATTACCAACCCCATGTCCATCACCATGCATCGGATACACTGAATTCATGTGCACAGTACTAAATGACAGCCAACTTACTAAAGCCGACTTACCTTTAGTAACAAAGGACCTGATTCACACTTAAGAACGCAATAGGTTCCTAAATATACGCAACTAATAGCAATGAAACTCCCTCGGCACGACCCCAGTTTCCAGGTTCTTATGTGACTTACGAGTGCCATAGGGCTCCCTTAACTGTAGTTTCGCATTTCAATGGGTAGGCTGTCTAGTTAGGAACACAAGTGCATAACCGCGCCTTCGTTGCGTGATTTAAATTCCTCCCTCCACCCATTTCTGTGTATCGTCCTATGTACTTATTTATAGAACTTATTTATAGAACTATGTATGTTACTGCGAACCTACAGACATTAGCTTTGCAGTGTATAGGCATGGAATTTACGCACTTAAGTCCAATGTTAATAGTGTAGAAAAGTTACTACGCATGCTCAGTGGATCCGTTCTTAAAAAAATGCACCTAAAATCCGAAACATGGAATTTGCGAACATAAGTCCAACGCAAATTGCATATAAAAAAGTTACTACACATGCGCATTTCATCCGTTCTTAAATATACGCACCTAAAATCGTAAGCATTCTTAAGTGTGAATCAGGTCCCAAGGGTCTGAACCAGACCAAAGGTCATGAAGCGCCCTTGTGCGTAGCGCATTTACGCCAGCGTCCCTACGAAACACTCCCCAAGGCACTCCCTTCAGATGTCTGTATTTAAGCCGTCTTACGCCGATCAAACCCTACCCTAACTTTTCTGAGCTTAACCGGGGGCGTCCGTAGGCACCATGCGTAGTTACGACACTTAGCTCGCCCATACTGTACGATTTACATGCCTCACCCCACATTTGAAGCATAATTACGGGTGTCATATGGCTGGCTACGCCCCTTTGTTTGTAGTTACCTTGTAGTGGACCTTAGTCTCGTAATTACGTTCAGAGTTTCTGGTCGTACCATCTGCCACGCGCGTGCGCAGAACATGGAAAACAGCTTTTTTTTTTTACGCCGCCGAGTGTGAAAACGCAAGCAGGCGTGGGTCTGGATCATGCCCAAAGAACCAGATCCACACTTACTACAAAGGGGCCTTTTTGGAATGCTAGAAATGCAACACGCTCCCTCTTGGTAAAGGCCACAAGTGTGAGCGCAACCTTATCAAGAAGGATCTGGATCCCGACTATCCTGACTACCGCACCATTCCCATTTTATGTTAAGGTGGGGTCCTGCAAACATAACCGTGTGCCCTGTGTGCAAGCGAGAGCAGTGACCTCCCCTTGCCCGTGTGTTAGCTAGGATACTGCCGGGATCCAGCAGTTGAATAAGCTGTTAAATAAGCTAGAAACTTTAGGGTTGGACTTAAAGCTAGTTGCATGGATACAATCTTGGTTACAGGATAGACAACAAAGGGTTGTAGTAAATGGAATCTCTTCTGGGGGTGGTAAGGTAACCAGTGGAGTACCCCAGGGTTCTGTACTTGGACCAGTGCTATTTAATATCTTTATAGGTGATATTGCCTATGGTATTGAGGGGAAAATATGCCTTTTGGCAGATGACACCAAGATATGTAACCGGGTAGACACACCAGGTGGGTTACAGAAAATGAGGGATGATCTAGGTAGACTGGAGGAATGGTCAAGACTGTGGCAACTGCAGTTTAATGCCAAAAAATGCAAAATCATGCACTTAGGACATAAAAACCCAAAGGCTCAATATTTCCTTAATGGCATTACATTAGAATCTACCGAGGAGGAAAGGGATCTAGGAGTCATTATTTCCAGTAACTTGAAGGTAGCCAATCAATGTAACAAAGCAATGAAAAAGGCAAGTCAGATGCTTGGTTGCATAGGGAGAGGAATTAGTAGCAGAAAGAGAGAAGTAGTGATGCCCCTTTATAAATCATTGGTACACCCTCACCTAGAATACTG
>WWET01001118.1:318943-329100 GCA_011038615.1 Limnodynastes dumerilii | reverse complement strand
ATTGTATACTGCTATTACTTTTACATCTGTACATTGTGTAATGTGCTTGTGCTCTACTAATGCATTGTATACTGCTATTACTATTACATCTGTACATTGTGTAATGTGCTTGTGCTCTACTAATGCATTGTATACTGCTATTACTATTACATCTGTACATTGTGTAATGTGCTTGTGCTCTACTAATGCATTGTATACTGCTATTACTATTACATCTGTACATTGTGTAATGTGCTTGTGCTCTACTAATGCATTGTATACTGCTATTACTATTACATCTGTACATTGTGTAATGTGCTTGTGCTCTACTAATGCATTGTATACTGCTATTACTATTACATCTGTACATTGTGTAATGTGCTTGTGCTCTACTAATGCATTGTATACTGCTATTACTATTACGTCTGTACATTGTGTAATGTGCTCTACTAATGCATTGTATGCTGCTATTACTATTACATCTGTACATTGTGTAATGTGCTTGTGCTCTACTAATGCATTGTATACTGCTATTACTATTACGTCTGTACATTGTGTAATGTGCTCTACTAATGCATTGTATGCTGCTTTTACTATTACATCTGTACATTGTGTAATGTGCTTGTGCTCTACTAATGCATTGTATACTGCTATTACTATTACGTCTGTACATTGTGTAATGTGCTCTACTAATGCATTGTATGCTGCTTTTACTATTACATCTGTACATTGTGTAATGTGCTTGTGCTCTACTAATGCATTGTATACTGCTATTACATCTGTACATTGTGTAATGTTCTACTAATGCATTGTATGCTGCTATTACTATTACATGTGTACATTGTGTAATGTGCTCTACTAATGCATTGTATGCTGCTATTACTATTACATCTGTTCCTTCAATATAAAACTACTATTTTACTGTGTGAAAGAAGTAACTTATAAATCACCTATTAAAAAAAATATCAGAACAGGGCTTGTTACAGCCAATAACCAAAGCAATTCCTTATTGTAGAGTTTTTATTATTTTCAAATCTATATTATAAACGTCCTGCTTTCACAGAGAACATTAATGGACGTCTTATATGTCCTGGCAGTCAGATAGTACGAACATATTATCAGTATTGTCATTTTACATATGTTTTATTTTTAACAGTGCATATTAAGTAACTCTTCACACTTTTACATACATCAATCTCTGCCACATTACAGTCTAATTCCCTAACACACTCTCACACACACTCACACACACACTCACACACACACATTCTCACACACACTCACACACACACACTCACACACACTCACACACACACACACACACACACACACACAGGCTAGGGGTAATTTTTGCCTCGTGCAGTATGACAGTGTGGGCGGGTCAGGAGAAGAGCTTGGGCAGGACGGGGCGGAGTTTATTTGCCGCGTTTTTGGGCTCCAACATGTTTGCAGCTATGATAATATACCCCACATGTATTACACGCATTGGAAACCCCCCTTTCAAAATCCTGCTTTTGCCACTGAGTCTAGAATTCCTGGGCAAGAGTCGACAGGCTCCATCCACCAGACCTATTAAGGGACTTTAGGCCAGCTAGTCTGCAGGCTTGCTTATTGCTTATTATTACTGCGAGGCAAACAGCCAGGGTCTCTCTCATCCTGAATCAATGATACAGGAGACCTCTTCAGAGACACACCATGCTATGTAAGCTACTGAGCTTAAGTAATGTTTGTACTGTGACCGCTGTAGTCAAGGGCAACTACTATGTATTCTATAGTGTGTCCAGACAGTCCAGGACTTTGTTTATTCATTTATGCAAATTTTTAATCTTTTGCCTGTGTTCGTGAAAAAAAAACGCTAAACTATTTATAATAAATATTTTTAGTGCCAACTGTTTAAGTTGTTAATGGTCCAGGTGGTACACAAAAAGGCCTTTTTAGAAGGCAGTATTATATTTATTATGTATAGTGAAATGCTTCCATCGATTTTTCTTCAGGGACAAATAAAATATATATTATCATCGTTTCTGTATTATATCTCCTTTGCTACACTCGGAACCAACACCTCAATAACAACCAACAGCTCTGCTGCCTATTAAATCTTTAAACTGCATTTCAGAACACTAGAAGCTTTGGTGATTTAAACGTGACAAATGGAGTCTTTACACTTGCCACAGTCAACAGTAACCTGTGACCCTCAGAATGGGCTCATATATAAAACCACTTATTATGGCTGCTTTCCTAATGCTCCAGTGTTCTAATCACATTGTTTGAGTTTCTAACTTCCAATTAACTCTGACCTTGCTCTGGTGGGTTTGTTTCCAGCTGGGCAGCACATGAAAAAATAATCTACTTTTATCACATTAATATTTGATCTTTCTTGAAGTCTGCTTTAGCTACCGAGGAAAAAAAAAGGTTTCATAAAGCAAAACTCAGGCTTACTTTGTCAGAAGTATCTACCCATGGATATTCATTTAAGGCAGTTACTAAGGGAATACAATGACAGGAGCTGTTCAGTACAGAAGCCAAAGGACTGGTTTCAAATTCAGCAGCAGAGAGCATCTGATAATGGTTCTTACCTGGACCCAGACTCACCGCACTCACAGCAGAGTGACCCTCTACCTCCCACCAGAAGACCCTCTACCTCAAGACTTCAGCACTATCCTTATATAAAATGGGAATGACAAGGTAGTGTGGATACAGCAGAGGACACACCCTTTATATATTACCCCCCCCCATCCCATATAGCTAAATCAATCTCTGTATCTTGCCCTGTCCTGCTCTGCCATCAGAAACAATCCCAGTAGAGTGCTCTGGACACAGAGGACCAAATTTACTAAACTGCTGGTTTGGAAAACTGGAGATGTTGCTCATAGCAACCAATCAGATTCTAGCTAACATTCTCTTGTATGTAATAAAAAAGTGAGAGCTAAAATCTGATTGGTTGCCATGGGCAACATCTCCACTTTTCCAAACCCGCATCTTGGTAAATCTGGCCCAGAGAATCCAGAGCCATACTGGGAATGTGTCACATGCAGAGGTCTGAATTCAGTCCCCAGTTGCTAGCTTGACTGTGGAGGTCCCGAATGTTTGGTGACAGTTACTTATATATGTAATGATTTTTTTCTTTATTTTCTGTTTTTCATATTGAAAGAGTCACCGATTTACCGATGCCCCTCTTCATTTACTTTGGGTATTAGCCTTATGCTAGAGCCCCCTCTTCATAAGAGAAGCTTCTTTAATGCTTTTTTGACTATGACTGGACAGATGATGTCTTCACACTCTTTGATTTAGAAAATTACAATTTATAAACAGGACAATTCAGCCTCTACTTCAGACAATGGTTGGGTCTACCTTACATGCTCCACAAAGAAGGACAACCACTCTAAGATGAAAAAGTAACCATACTTCCTTATCAGAACTGTAGTCATTCCATGGTCTAGACTCATGGTTCCAGAAGCTGTTAACTCTGTGTGGACACAGACATTTGGGTTTATCGAGCACACTATGGTGTTACAGATGGGTGTGGGTCTCCGCTGAGAAAGACCCTATTTCGAAAAAAAGAGGAAAAAATGTTTGGTGACAGTTACTTATATATGTAATGATTTTTTTCTTTATTTTCTGTTTTTCATATTGAAAGAGTCACCGATTTACCGATGCCCCTCTTCATTTACTTTGGGTATTAGCCTTATGCTAGAGCCCCCTATTCATAAGAGAAGCTTCTTTAACACTTTTTTGACTATGACTGGACAGATGATGTCTTCACACTCCTTGATTTAGGAAATTACAATTTATAAACAGGACAATTCAGCCTCTACTTCAGACAATGGTTGGGTCTACCTTACGTGCTCCACAAAGAAGGACAACCACTCTAAGATGAAAAAGTAACTCTACTTCCTTATCAGAACAGTAGTCATTCCATGGTCTAGACTCATGGTTCCAGAGGCTGTTAACTCTGTGTGGACACAGACATTTGGGTTTATCGAGCACACTATGGTGTTACAGATGGGTGTGGGTCTCCGCTGAGAAAGACCTGATTTCGAAATAGCTTGAAGAGGAAAAGCATTTGATTCCCAGAGCACTGGACACAGTGCTTTGAAGTAAAAAATCTAACCCCAACCCTTTCCATAATTCTTACCCAACCCTCCCTTCCCCACAGCCTAACCCTAAGACTCCCCCCCCAGCCTGACCCTAAGACTCCCCTCCCCGTAGACTGACCCTAAGGGCCTGATTCAATTAGAAATTTGCACCACAATAGACAGAAAAAAGTTTGCGGTGCACATTTTCCCGTCTATTACGGTAGCTGATTTTTATGTGTGTCTCTATGAGATGCGAATAAAAATAAAAATGTGCACAATTAGCTTTGCACCGCAAAATATGCGGGTGCGAGGCTATTTGAATCAGGCCCTAAGACTCAGCTCCCCACAGCCTGACCATAAGGGTCCCTGCACATTGCCTAACCCTAACACTCACCTCCCCACAGGCTGATCCTTACCTTAACCCTCCCCTTTCATGATCCTAACACTTCCTTCCCCAGAGCCTAACCCTAACCCTCCCTTCCCCAGAGCCTAACCCGGCCTAAACCTCCCTTCCTCAGAGCCTAACCTAAAATTCCCCAGAGACTCCCTAAGAGTCCTGTGGGTGCGACAGTTCCAGCAAGTGGCGGGTTCTGAAAATGAATGGGTATGTATGCCATTTTTGTGCTGGAGACTTACAACATTACAGATGACTGTTCAGGACCTTATGGTTCATCTGGCGGGAAGGAGAAAAGAAATGCTGTTGTGCCTCTTTATGGGGGAACACGGTGGTACTCATGACTACAAACATTTTAGACAACAGGGGACGCAATGGTTGGTTCAACCAGGGACATAAATGTGTGGTATATGAAGGTTTGTTGTAATAGAATGAAACAATAATAGAAATTGATAGCTTTATATGGGTAGTGGTACATTTTACAGACAAAAAAGTACTGAAAATATAGAAATTATATTTTAGCAAAAGTGGAGATATCGGAGATCTCAACCTCTGTCCCCTTTCTGTATCTCAGTTGTTTCTATTGATTTCACAACCAGGGCAGTTAATCATCAAATTCCAAATAGCATAAAGCTTTCAGAGGTAAAATACGTTCATAGCTACTTGAGGCAAACTCCTGGTGCATGGATAGGTAGGGAGATGTGGGCATCTGGAGACACTTTCTTAATGCTACCTGCAAAACTAATACTCCCAGGAAATGATAGTTATTGATCATAGAGTATGTACATTTCCTCTTTAAGGGCCCGATCCAAATGTTCATCTGATACTTAACTTCCGCAAGCTGTATACAGATATTATAAATATACTCTCCAAAGGTAAAGAGCTTTTGGTTGATACCTACAGAGATTTTGTATATGTTTTTTAGTATAAAATGTTTATGGACCTGATTCACACTTAAGAATTCTTATGATTTTAGGTGCATATATTTAAGAACGGATGCACTGAGCATGCTTAGTAACTACGCTATTAACATAGGACTTAAGTACGCAAATTCTGTGCTTATACACTAAGGGCCTGATCCAGAGGTACGATGTAGCGCTGAGCGTACTAACGCTCAGTGTTACATCGCTGACTCCCCCTGGCACTCCCCCTGTGCGGGCGTATAGCCCCTTCCTTACGCCGGCTGAAGGCTACCCTAACTTCAGCCGGCGTAAGGAAGGGGCCATACGCTCGTACAGGGGGAGTGCCAGGGGGAGTCAGCGATGTAACGCTGTGCTTTACTAAGCACAGAACATCACCTTTTAACTATAATACTGTTGCAACAAATGAAATTTGACTCCCCTGAAATCAACATGGTTTAGCCCAGGTGTAACTTTAAGTTCTTATTTTCAATCTCTGAATCAGGGCCTAAGCACCTAAAGTCTCTAGGTTCTTAGTAACATACGCAAGAATGGGTGTTCCATGAATAAGTACCCAGGCAGATACGCAGATTTGGGTGGAGGGAGGCATTTAAATAAGCAAAAGAACGCGCTGGTAAGTCACATAAGAACCTGAAAACAAGGGGCGGCCGAGGGAGTTTCATTGCTATTAGTTGCGTATATTTAGGAACCTATCTCGTTCTTAAGTGTGAATCAGGTCCTATGTGCTGTTTCACATGAAATCAAAATGCTACATAGTAAACATACCAAGTTTCTGCATACACGCATGTAATCGGGCCTCCAGTATCATGACTCTCTGCTGTAGCTCCTCATAGTCGTAAGCCCCCATCTCCTCTTGTATCAGTAGCAGGACGTTGGACAGGTTCCTCACTTCTTCCTTCAGTTGGACAATCATTTTGGTGTCTGACTTGTATTGGTCAAGAACAGGGATGAGCGGTAACAGCTGTTTCATTTTATCCTTTAGCTCCTGAGAAGAAGACAGACGTAACACATTAGTTCACTAAATCTATAATCATAATATGTCTCTAAAGCCAGCCCAGGATGTAGAGAGATTATTGTAACATTCTCAAACACTTTAAAATGCTGCATATTGTCTCATTTTTCTATACATATCAAACATATTTGCAATAAATCAACTAAAGGACACCACAGGGAACATTATTATTATTATTATTATTATTAACGTTTATTTATAAGGCGCCATACAGTATCCACAGTGCCCTACAGAGGCAATAGGAAAGTTAATAATTACATACACAATATAATAATTAACAGGCAGGGTACAAATTTGGAAAAACTATTTAAATACAATTAAATGAATACAATAAAGTACAGTACAAAAATAGCAGAACAATATGTATGGAAAATAAAGATACAGAATATGTATGTAGGAGCAGCTGAATAAGGAGAAAGATAGAGAGTAGAGAGAAAAGAGGAAGGGGTAGAGGGGTGATGAGAGGAGGGAGGAGGACCTTGCTCATAAGAGCTAACAATGCTAAGTGCGAGGAGGAGATTGTGGAATTGGCGATAGTAATGGAGATAGTAGGTGTAGAGGGGATACGTGAAGAAGGGAAGGCTATAATTTCAATTTTGTCCGTGTTAAGCTTCAGAAAGCACTGGGACATCCATGAGGAGATGGCTGAGAGGTAGTTTGACACTTTGGACAGGAGAGAGATGGGATGGATTATCACTCTATCCGACTAATAGCACAAAAGTTACTAAAATTTATAAACACTGTTAAGGTTATTAGTAATGGGTAATATTTAATAGATCTTAATAAAGCTTCAAAAGTATAAACTGAAGTGGATTGTCCACAGATGTTGTTTTCCAATTCAATTACCTGATTTCCGATAGTTACCATGTTGGCACTAAAATGCTGGCAGCAGTCACTAATCTGTATTTTTCTAATAGACAGTCTCTACTATAATACCTGTGCAATGAAATATCGTAATGCCATGTTTGTGTGACATTATAATAACCCTAATCCCTAACCCTAGACCTTATTCAGACTTAATAACATTAGCAAACATCTGACGCATTTCCAACAGTAGGTGCGAGTTTAAAAGTTAGGAATTGAATCAATACAGCCTGGGTATGTCTTACATCCACCGCTGTATGCAGACTAACAATCCATCCATCCTCATTGTAAGTGAGGATGACTGAAGATCTAAAGGTAAAGAGACTCCTGATTAATCTCCATGGGAGCGAAAGGCAGCCTATGTACTCGCACTGAGGACTAGATACAGCGAGATTCTATATCTGATCCCCACTGGAGATGAGCTCGCTAGTCCAGATCTGGTCCTATATTACTAAATAGCTGATAATATAGCATTTATAGATAATGGGCTGATTCAGAGTTTAAAAGTATACAGCTCAGACCATTTTTCATAGTAAGACGTATTAAATAATTAAAAATATTTTCATAAAGGGAAAATACTTAGAACTCAAATACTGCATAGCTTTATGTTTATTTCTGTAAAATAGAGTTGAGATAAGAAACTTCATCTCAACTCAAATTCTGGTTTCACAGTTTAAAATGACCTCCCCTTGCAATTTAACATGTTATTGCTCAGGTCTACGCTTGCACCTAAAAAAAAGGTGTAAGTGCAACTCTGAATGAGCCCCAATATCTCTCGAAGATCTCGAAGGGAACAAATAGATGCCGTAATGGGGGCTCGGGGCTTGATGACACAACTTATGCTAACTGCACCCTTGCCTGTCATCACTTTAATTCTTGCTTTTGCTATTGAACCCTGCCTATCCTTAACACTGCAAGGAACAGGACTGCAGGATATTTGCCAGATCTCCGGGGATAACGGGAAAAATGCCCAAATTATGGGAGTCTTAACCAGTTGTCAACCATGATATAGCTATGTACCATACAATATATCATTAGTTTTAACATTAGAAGAATCCATTATGGATTTATATGGAGGATCCATTTAGCCATCTTAAAATGTAAGTGTAATGATATTACAGTAAGCTTTTTGGACTTCCATTTTATTATTCCTGATATCACAGTAGACATCTCATTGACATTGCCTCTCCTTTTACTTATTACAATGTCATTTTAGGCAGTCGGCATTATCTTCGTTAAGGGATTTCTGCTTCTGTAATGTCTGAGAGTATGAGATTTGCGAGACATACATTTTCCCAGTGGGTTCCCTCGTTCCCTGTATGGTCTTGCTGTACCTCATCTATAATGCTAGAATAGCTGGGATTTCTGATATGACTTTTTAAATTGCTGAGCCGCTAATTCAGGTTGTAAATGAGAGTGAGTTTATGCCCTGCAGGGTTCCTTCCAGCCCTAGAACTTACTGTTCAGAAGATATGGGACTGTTCTCAAGCAGACATGCTTATAAAGACGCTGTATAGGGCACAATTAGTAGAATGTCTTAGGATGTGCAGTGTTTTAGGTGCTAAAAGATAACCTGATTCTCTTCCTTATGGCATAAATGGGGAATATTATGAGTCACCTGGAGAGTCTTTACATGAACAAATATATTGAGTTTACTGCGGCAGCCTTTATACTGTGGCCCCGTGCACAGAGAGAAAGGGGATTCTGTTCCAGTCAGTTCTGCAGCCGCAAACTGGCCGTCACAAATGATGATTTGTGTGTAAGAGGGAGATGGGGATAGAAGAGGTGCAGTAAGACATGGAGGGAGCAGTGAGAGAAACGTGGAGTGCGAAGTGAGAGATATATGAAGCACATGGAAGGTGCAGTGAGAGATGTATGGAGGGAGCAGTGAGAGATGTATGGAGGGTGCAGTAATAGATATCTGGAGGGAGCAGTGAGAGATAGGTGTAGTGTGGAGTGAGAGATATATGAAGCACATGAAGGTGCGGTGAGAGATGTATGGAGGGTGCAGTAATAGATATCTGGAGGGAGCAGTGAGAGATAGGTGTAGTGTGGAGTGAGAGATATATGAAGCACATGAAGGTGCAGTGAGAGATGTATGGAGGGTGCAGTAATAGATATCTGGAGGGAGCAGTGAGAGATAGGTGTAGTGTGGAGTGAGAGATATATGAAGCAAATGGAGGGTGCAGTGAGAGATGAATAGAGGGTGCAGTTAAAGCAGAGGCGACCCCAGGTTATGTGGGAACCTAGGTGAAAAATAAAATAATCTGACGTTAAAATAAGATAACTATATATATATAACCAGGCCTTTAAGAGAACTGGTGCTGACAGTGCCTGTTACTGGCTGTAAGAGGTGGCTGTAAGTTATTAATTTCTTTCAGGCGTCTCTGCTGTCAGCCTTCTGAGAGCTATGCCATCTCTAGGGCTGTGTTCAGCATTACCATGGCAACCAGACGCCCGCTCTCACTACCTTCTTACATACTTCCAGCCCTAGGCTATAGTCTGGGACCAGGTAAGAGGTTATTTGCAGTGTCTGGTCTTGAACCTGTGGTCCCCAAATGACCTGTGGGACCATAGGCGGCCAACTATGCGGCCTATGCCTAGGGCTGCCTCTGAGTGATAGAAACATGATGTGAGAGATATATGGCATGGTTGCCGACTTGTGTCAGCTTCCTTCCGGGAGATCCCGGAGAGAAGCTTGCGACGCATGCGGGGGACGGGGCTTAATGACGCTGTTTATGCAAATCGCGTCATTAGGCTCTGCCCCCTGACTCATACGGCACCGTTTTTACTTGCAATAAGGGTCGGGACGGGGCTTGATGCCACAAATTGCGTCATCAAGTCCCTTCCTGTGCCTAGCAACACTAGTATACTAGTGTTGCTAGGCAGGGGGGCAGGACTTGAGGCCGTGG
>WWET01001118.1:286283-305449 GCA_011038615.1 Limnodynastes dumerilii | reverse complement strand
GGAGATGTTGCCATAGCAACCAATCAGATTTTAGCTGACATTCTCTAGTATGTAATAGGAAAGTGAGAGCTAGAATCTGATTGGTTGCTATAGGCAACATATCCACTTTTCCAAACCCACATCTTAGTAAATCTGGCCCCAGGTGTTAGAGCATGCTGAGAGATGTAGTTACACAACATCTGAAGTGCCAAAGGTTGTCGATGTCTGGAAGTATGAAAAAGTACACCTAACTGTTAACACCATTAACACCTGTTAATATATGTTATAAAGAAAATAATGTATGAAAAGAGTCATTTCAAAATACTAACTTAGATTCCACCATAATCTAATCTGCTTCTTCCTGTAAAATTGATGCGCTTTCAAAAACAGCACAAAGAAGCTGTGAGTAAGCAAGCTATCAAACTGACATTTCATCATCTACTGAGTCAGAGCAGATTACATGTATTTTACCACTGCAGATGCTGAACTCACTAACCGTAATTATGTTAAATTGCAAATGTATTCTGATGAAATCCTTAACCTTTAGGTCATAAATCAAAAACCTTCCATTATATACCCTTGTAATAAAGGGAGCTTAATATGTGATTTACAACAAAAACATTCCTAGACTTGTTTATGTCTTCAGAAGTGTAGATAGATGGGTATCCTTTCATAGTGTACAGAATTTGTCCAAATAAACCAACTGGAATGTACCGACCAGCACAGATCAAGACATTATCAAGGGTCCCGTTCGCTGCTGCCAACATCCATTTTAGATTCACACACAGCTGACAGCTAATTGTCGTCTGTAGTTTAGAATTAATGTGACCTGCTGCGGGACCCAATGGTTTTCAACGCTTTCCAAAGACAATGTACAATGAGATCCATAGAGAATTATGAAACATTTTTGCTGTGGTGCCAGTTTGGGAACTGCTGGCTTAAGTAAATGTATTATTAATTTTACCTGTTACTCTTTTATACAGTATATGGATAATAAATAATTTTTGGTCAAACAGGGATTTTATAATGCAACTGCATACTGTAATTAGGGAACTTGTCCCGCCTTCCAGTCACTCTCATTAGCATGCAGCAGAATGGAGAGAAACCAACATAACTGCCATGTTTTCCTTTGTTTGGATTGGTAATGTAGCCTCAAACTGAGATGAGTAGCAACTGAGATTACATGGAGTCAAAGAGTAATCATGTCAGATGGCATTCCCATCATTCTCATGTTCTCTATTTGGCTTCTCCAAGTTATTGTATATGGACAGCCCTCTGAGAGTTGCATTTCTGTACCATCACTAGCATATCACAACATATATTGTATTAAAACCTAACTAGGTTTATTTTGTTTTTTAACGTATAAATTCTGTCATTCTTTTTTGTTTCTTTTTTTAATAGAATATTGGGATATTGTCACGGCAGCAGCTGCACAACCTCTCTAGACCCACCATATAATGGGTCTCTGCTTGACATATTTACTTTCATTTTATTTACATTTATTGGCGCCTGTAGATTCACATATGAAGCATTGACTTGACAGTAGATGTGACAGGTGCAATGGCGTACTAGGCTCATTTACAAGAATACTGGGGTTTTAAACAATAGTAAACATCACTTATTCCTTATGCCTCTGTGCCTGAACATAATGGATATCAGAGACATCAACAGTAACAGAACAGTATAATATAGTGTCTCTTTCATCTGATGTGGCCATATTTTAAAGGGTTCTGTGCAATGCAAACTAACATCTCTCAAAACACCCCATTCTGAAAGTCAGGAACGTTGTACCATGGTGTTGACTGTATGATATACTTTGCATGTTGTATGGAAGTGCCTAAGGATCCTTGGATGCAGGATTCCTGTAGAATTCAGACTGCGCATGTGCAAAAGGCGCAAGGAAGTCGGATTGCTGGCAGAGCTTATGGTATTCGCCAGCATCCGATTCCGCCTGCAAAAGGGGGTGTGCCAGGATATTTAAACGAGCAAAGCGGAGCTGTATGGTTTTTTTTTTTTTTACTAAATGGGCATGTGTAGTGTTTCGTAACAGGGCATGCTGCCGATAGTAGTTCTACAAGCACTAACATGCCTTGTCATTCATGGGCATGCTTGCGCCAGTAGTTCTACTACCGACAGTATGCCCTATCGGCCGGGCCTTTATTTATTTATTTTGTACATAGGTTGCGGTGGCAGGCCGGGGAGGGAATGTTTTTTTTTTTTACTTAAAAAAAAAAGTCGGAGCCACTTTTTAACAAGTCGGATGTGCCTTGCACATCCACATACTACTCTGAACAGCACCTTACGTGCTATTCAGAGTGGGCTATAGGATGCATGGATGTGCATCCTTGAATAGCCCATAGTCAAATGAGCATGTGCGATTCCGCATCACACATGCTCGTAACTCTGAATCCGGTCCAAAGAGGTTGATATCTGTGTGAAGGTAAATGCTGAACATCCCCCCCTTCATCTGCTATGAGGCCCATCTATTCACTTTTGGTTGACAAAGCTCTTTAGTCATCAATTTCTAATTCAGTCCCAATTTAATAATCCATGTTCTCCTTTTTCAAACACAGCAATTGTTTCCATGTCATTATTTCATTAAGGTGTACCTGACTGGATGGAGTGAGAATGGACACTCTCAGAAAAACAAGACCACTCCCCCCGACACTCCCCCTGTCCCAGGGTATTTACCCTCGGTTACGCCGGCTGAAGGCTACCTTAACTTCACCCGGCGTAAGCGGGGGTAAATACACTGGGACAGCAGCGTGGTTACTATATCTCCTCCCTTCCTCCCTCATTAAACTACTTCCCCCCGCCTACCCACACTAACCTTAGCGTAGTAACGGCGAGGAACGCCCCCTCTGCTGTTACTACGCTGCTACTACAGACGCCTGATGCTCGATCGGACGTTGCCGTAGTTATGCCAGGCAACATCTGCCCGGCGCATGTGCAGATCGGCTTTTCAGCCGATCTTACGCTTACGCCCGGCGTATTAACGCCGGGCAGCGTTATTCTGGATCAGGCCCTATGTCCCATCAATCATTATATATTTGAACATATGTGAATATAACGCAATTCTTTCAAAACAACCAATGATATGTTTATGCTGGCATTAAAAATGCATTTAAATATCAGGGCAAAATTAAACTTTAAAGCATTGCATTGTAAGTGAATATGGCCTGCAAATTGCCAGACCTTCCTATTACAGCTTGAAGATAATGGCCTCTGGACATTTTCCAACTCACGTTGTAATTAAATTAACCACAGCTTAATTAAATAAGTGACGTTTCACTTTTTTAACAATTAACCTTTGCTTAATGTAAGTGGGGCTGTCTTGGGAAAAGGAGGACGGCACTGGAAATGATTGCTGACTATGCAGACATCACACTTTCAGATCCATATCTCCATGACGTGTAATGCCCAAGTGTATTGTGGGAAATCCCTGTATGTGGGAGCAACCAATGTCATCCGAAATAGAATGTATTTGACTTTGATTCACAGCAATGTAAATTCAGCTGAATCTTAGAAAATGGTTTGTGGGCTAAGATGAAACATGCCTCTGGGATAACTATGGCTGCAACTGATCTGTACTAACTTCTTAGACCAGTTCCAGACTTATGCAAAGTGGACAAGATAGTAATTCTTCTTCTTCTTCTTCTTCTTATTATTATTATTATTATTATTATTAATAATGTTATTATTATTATTATTATTATTAATATTATTATTATTATTATCATTTATTTATAAGGCGCCACAAGGTGTCCAGGGCGCTGTACAAAATGCAACAACAAAATACAGTACAGACATACAGAGCAGGGATCAACAGCATAGTACGTATTAAATACAATATAAATATAATAATATCACAAAAATACAATAAAGTGAAGCAAGCACAGACAGCGAGGCAGAATGCAATCTGTCAAGCTTAATAGATCAGGGAGGAGGGGATAGAGTGCAGTGAGAGGTTGAGAGGGAGCCACCAGGTGGGGACGGGGTAAAAGGGCAGCAGAGGAGGACAAGAGGGTACGAAGTGAGGGTAAAGTGGTGGAGGAGGGAATAACACTAGGATGGAGGGCCCTGCTTATGTGAGCTAACACACTAAGTGGGGGGGATGAACTTACAGAAGACATAAGGAGGGGGAAGGAATTGGACTGCTGGTGTAAGCAGAGGAGAGGCGGAAGGAAGGAGAAGAAGGGATAGATGTAGGATGCAGTGAGGATGTTAAGTGGAAGAGGAGTAGGCTAGCTGAGAACAGGTGCATTTTGAGTGAGCGCTTGAAGGCCTACAATGTAGGGGAGAGTCTGACTGAAGAAGGGAGGTCACTCCAGTGCAGAGGTGCAGCACGGGAGAAGTCCTGGACACAGGCGTGAGATGTGGTGATCAGTATGGGAAGTCAGACAGTGGTGATTAGCAGAACGGAGAGGGGGGGGATGTGGTGTGCCTAAAGATGAGGGAAGAGAGGTAGGGAGCAGTGGATGAGAAGATGGCCTTAAAGGTGAAGGTAAGTAGTTTAAAGCGAGTCAGGTCTAAGCAAACAGGAAGCCAGTGGAGGGTTTGACATAAAGGAGAGGCCAAAGTAGAATGGCGTTAGAAGAAGATGAACCTGGAAGCAGCATTGAGTAGATATGTGGGTGTATTACGCATCAGGGTCTTCCGTTCAAAAGTCCGTGCATGCAAGGTCCATATATGAACCTTAGGATTACACTGCAATCTGCTAATGGAACTCCGCTGCCACTGAGTTCAGACTACAGCAGCAGACCACATTTGAATGTTGTAAGTGTTACAATAGATATGACGACATAACACGGTAGCTCAGGAACTGGTAAGGTTTATTGCAGGGAGACATAAATGGAACAGGAATGCAACACAGGAGTATGCAGATAATGCAGAAATAAGCACAGATAACAGGTAGAAAACACAAGGATACTAGGAATGCAGAAAGTCCAAATGGGTAAACAGGAGTAATTTTAGGACCAAACAAAGTCCATAAGAGTGAGCAGTGTGGCTGGTATAATGCAACGATTCAAGATAACGGAGACAGGGAGAATCAGATAACAAGACCACAGACAAGAGGAGTAAACAAACATGCAGCACAGGAAGCAGGTAACAGGAAGCAATGACCCACACCTTTCTGTGTAATGATGGGATATTTATAGCCAGGGCACAGGTGTAAGATAACAGGCAATTACACAAATTAGTTCCTGAGAGAGTGTTCAACAGCAGCCACTAGGGGCAACTAGTAGAAATGTCCACAATATAAATTTATCAGTCTAGGACTGCCTCTAGAGGCATAAGCAGAAATGGCATTCCAAGGTGTAACAGTGAGCACCAAGATCAGAACATAGGGGTAGATCCAGGACTAACTAAGACAGCGAATTTACACATGCTGCTTGCATAAATTTGGCTGTTTGTACGTTCTGCGCAAGGGCATGGAAGATGTTACGACTTCTAACTCAGATCGCACGTAACAATGTACAAAGGGGCAGAAAATATGCAACGTAGGTGGAGAGAGGCATTTAATTGTACAGTATGGGCTGGATTAGGGAGGTACATATGACAAGCCACTACGTACGAACGCTGTTACGCATGGAAAAGTTAAGGTAGGGTTTGGGACTCATAAATTAGCTAAATTACGTGCGACCGAGGGGAGTGCCCAGGGGAGTGCATTAATCTTACGATAGCGTAACTACGATATGCGAACGTACTTAAAGGGAACTTAAGTCTGTATCTGGGCCATAATCCTCAAAATCCAGCGTACTGATACTTACACACTGCTGTTGTTTTTCCAACAGTAGGTCAGTATTACATGTTACAGGATAGGCAGATGTTTGGCCGGCCACATATTTCTTACCTTCATTTTAAGTGGGGATGAATTAAAAGTTTTGAGGTTTTGTCGATGGACCGGATCTGGAAGTCGGCTGTTGCTGCCATTGCAGTGAAGGCTTCATACGCAGTAGCAGCAGATTTCAGAAGAATTGCTGTGCGATTCTAAGTTCCATCCGTGTGAGGGGAGACCATTCCCCTCGCATGTACGGGACTTCCGTACCCAGGACCCATGGAAAATGGAGCCAGCGTGAACATTATAATTGTACACAAGGGCTTACTCAAGCACTTACTGTTAAAACCTCTCCCCTTCCTACAATATGTACACGCAGTGCTGTAATGAAGCGCACGCATGCATTGTATTGAAATATTATATAGAAGCCAAAGGCACACAGAACTGGTAGGTTTCTAATGTACACAGAGCAGCCAATCACAATGCAGCTACGATCCCTTTCCCCATGATCCAAATACAACTGCAGGATAGTGGATAGTGGAAACGGTGGTTATCCTTTTGCAAGCGCTCTGGTGGTAATGTGAATGCACTAAAATTCATGAATGAAAAATATATTGTTTCCCCATAATGCTGGTGCAGCTGTATTGCTGCAAACTGTGCGTTCTTACATCTGTGTTAAGGCCAGACTTGGATGCAGTTGTGTGCGCAAACCATTACTGTACAGAGACTGTGTCCCACCAGGGATGCAGTCTGTGGAACAAAAGTTCAGTTTTCGCAATACAAGCAGACGAAAAATGATTTCGAAAAAAAATACTAATTAGAAACTTTATTTAATGAATGGGTAAGTGTCAAATTTATCTTTCAGCATACTTACCCATTCATTCATTTATTCAGAAACCGCCACCGAAGGTGAGTATTACAGGGACGTCTATGGTATTAGGGTTAGCCTAAGGGTAGGGGAGTCTTAGGGTTAGGCTGCAGGGAAGGGAGTCTTAGGATCAGGCTGCAGGGAGAGGTGTCTTAGAGTTAGGCTGGAGAGAAGGAGTGCAGCTGTATTGCTGCAAACTGTGCGTTCTTACATCTGTGTTAAGGCCAGACTTGGATGCAGTTGTGTGCGCAAACCATTACTGTACAGAGACTGTGTCCCACCAGGGATGCAGTCTGTGGAACAAAAGTTCAGTTTTCGCAATACAAGCAGACGAAAAATTATTTAGAAAAAAAATACTAATTAGAAACTTTCTTTAATGAATGGGTAAGTGCCAAATTTATTTTTCAGCATACTTACCCATTCATTCATTTATTCAGAAACCGCCACCGAAGGTGAGTATTACAGAGACGTTTATGGTATTAGGGTTAGCCTAAGGGTAGGGGAGTCTTAGGGTTAGGATCAGGCTGCAGGGAGAGGTGTCTTAGAGTTAGGCTGAAGAGAAGGAAGTCTTAGGGTCAGGCTGCGGGGAGGGGAGTCTTTAGGTTAGGCTGTGGGGAAGGGAGTCTTAGGGTCAGGCTGTGGGGAAGGGAGTCTTAGGGTTAGGCTGTGGGGAAGGAAGAGACAGCTCAGTTGAAGTGGCAGAACCCAGAATGACCGTCCCTACGTGTCATCATCAGTCTTACTGACCAGAGTTCTGAAGTACTACCCTTCAGTTAACTGGAACCCCAACCTTTGTGTTTTCCTAGTGAACCCCTAGAAATGACTGTCACTTAGCTGCAACAAGATATTCTATCACTGCTATATACTTCAGTGCTCGGAAATCCAAATGTAGGCTGTGTGAGCATTAGCTTTCGGAAACCTGCTGTATTCATGCATTCGAGTGATCACACTGCTAACCACTTACCTTGCACGGAAGGACTTCTGAGACCCATACATTTCAATACAACGCATGCATGAACTTCAGGCTTCCAGCACGGATCTGGATCCTCGGAATCCAGGCTTCTGTGCAGGAAGACTTTCCAACAGCGGGACGGGATGAACATGTACACCTGGTGGGAGGGGGATGTATTCATTTTGTATAGTAAGGGTTGGTTAAGCCCATACGTATAATTCTAACCTATGCGCTGGCCCCATTTTCCCTGGGGCCAGAGCGTAAATTTTAAGGTAGGATCCTGCTGGCGGAAGTCTGTACAGAGCAAAGGATCGCACAGTGACCCGCTATCAGAATTTTTTAGTTCCACCTGCAACATCAGCAGACTTCTGGACCCGACCCATATTGTGCATGAAGAACCAGCGATGAAGCTCTCTGCAGATCATAGTTATGTGAACTGAGAAAAAAGACAAATAGCAACACCTTCCTGGAAATTCATGGTGACAATTCCAGAGTAGAAGGACATTTGCCCCTGAGCAGTTCTTTCTTTTACATAAATGAAGGCCAGCTATGAGAAATGGATGGGGTGAGTTCAGCGGTGGTGCTTATGATGTGGTGAGCCAATTTATTTTATGGTCCTGGCACTTTGGGGCCATCAAAGAACAGAGAGATTGTCATAAAGATAATTATCCTGCAGGATGATCCATCTGCCCGGGGATTTGTGGTTTCTTTCCATGTTTTGTAAACGTGTGCTGGTTTATTGGTTCTTATGTGTCTGTTCCCCAGATTAAACATTGGCTGCTCTTCCCCTTCATAATTAGATGAAGGTTTAATCCAAAAAGTGCATCTGTTCTATTCTTCTAATTATTTTAAGAAAAATTGCAAACTTTCTTCTGGGATGACGAGGATTCCTGAATAAATACAGCATCCTGCCAACTCCATGCCCACTGAGGTCTAGAAATGTTGTATATCAGCTGAGAAATGTTATTTGAGAGTCCATGCAAAAGAAGTTTCTGAATCGTGACCTTCCAATCATTTCACATAACTGAAATCAACAAGTGTCATGACATAAAAACATAGAAAACGACGGTAGATAAGAGCCACATGGCCCATCCAGTCTGCCCCCTGGTTTATTTAAAACTATACTGACCCTAGATCCTATTTTATCCTCATTTTAGTTTGAGATTTAGGATCTCCTTATATTTATCCCGGGCATGTTCAAACTGTTATACTGTGTTGGACTCAACCACCTCAGATGGGAGAATATTCCACTTATTTATCACCCTTTCAGTGAAGTAATTTTTATGCACGTTTCCTCTGAATCTACCTACCTCCAGTTTATATTCATGCCCTCGTGTTCTATTACACCTCTTCCTCTAAAAAAATGCCTCCCTCCTCTAGCCGGTCACAACCCTTGATATATGTGAAAGCTGCTATCATATTCCCCCTCTCCCTTCTCTGCTCCAAGCTATAACCTAGAGGGAAGCATCCCCTAGAGGGAAGTGGGCCTGAACCATTCATTGCCCCTAACCCTTTTCATCTAGACCACCATTATGAAGACTTAATTAATTTAAGGGTCACTTTCATACAAGATATGGGGAGCAACTACTCATTTAACAGATGAGAGTCACAGATGGAGCTTCCATGGACCTGGTCCATTGTCCACCAGTACATTTCGTTATAACATTAAAAAGCATCTAACAGAACATTACATTCAGTCACACCCTGATAGAAGTACTTTTTACAGAGAATGCTCTAAATTGTGAATGTCAATTGGCCATTTAATATCAACCACTTGGAGGTAATTTGGAAACCAATGAGGCTTATCTTGATTTCATCAACATTGTCTTATTTTTTTTATATAATTTTAAAAATTATTATCTACTAATATTTATCTTTTAGGTCCTTATTCACACCTAAGACGCTGATGCTTCGTAGATGTGCATATTATTCCGTACGGCAGCGAATCCCAAACTGTGCGCTGTGGCTCCCTGGGGTGCCACGGAAACATTGTGGTATCCCGCCCACAATGTATATAGAGAGTCCGGCAGCTGTCTGACAGTCTGCCGGCTCCTGGCGGTGCACAGAGTTTCCTGCTTCATGCGTGTGACGTCATGGAAACTCTGTGCTTCCGGCAGAGGAGCATGCATAGAGGAGATGATGGGGAGGGGGAAAACACAGATGGAGATGATGGGGAAGGGGGACAACACAGGAGGAGATGATGGGGAAGGTGGACAACACAGGAGGAGATGATGGGGAAGGTGGACAACACAAGAGGAGATGATGGGGAGGAGGACAATAAAGGAGGAGAGATAATGGAAATAAAAACCTGACATAGAGAAGGGGGAGATGATGAAAATTGGGTGATGATAAATGGAGAGAGGGAGATGATAATGGTATGGTGATGAATGGGGTGGGGAGATGATGAAGAGAACGAGGAGGGGGAACTGATGAAGAGGAGGGGGAAATAATGTAGGGGATGGAGGAATGATAAAGAGAATGGGGAGATGATAAATGGGGAGGGGGAGATGATGAAGAGGAGGGGGGGTGATGAAGGGGATAGAGAATGGGGAAAGTGATGAGAATGGGGAGATGATGAATGGGGAGCTTGAGATGATGAAGCAAATAGAGTGGGTGTTTTTATTTATTTTTAAAAGATATATTTTAATTTGCTTTTTGGAAAACCTGTTCTAGAACAGCCTACCCCTGTGTTCCAGGTGAAAAAACAGAGAGTACTCCAATCATTTCTTTGTAGCCTATCACTGAGAGGGGGACGGTAAGTCTTATATTTGTTATTATGGTACAAAGATTGTGTTGTATTAAAATGAGGCTGTGCCCTGCCATCAATAATTTATCATAATTTATAGGCAAATGCTAGAGAGGGAGGTAAGTACCGTGTTAGAGAAGTTTATGTGTAGGCAGGGACCTATCTGAATGAGGTAACCTTGCAGACAGGCAATCACATTTTCATTAAAATGTGCACTAAGATCTGTTTATATTTGTAAAGCTTTGATTGCTTAAAAAAACTAAAACATCTTGAAGTATTTCAGTCTTTACCTAAATAGTTATTTTGACTTAAATACTTTAAAAATGGGACTGATTGGTAATAATTTTGTGTTAGGGGTGCCTTGATACATTATGGAAACATAAGGATGCCTCGAACTGATAAAGTTTGGGAACCGCTGCCGTACGGAGTCACTGTGCATGCGTAGTCATATAGTACGGATATTAACTACGTGCGGTTTTTAAAGGTAAGAGGAGGTGTGGATACTTCCGTAAAGTGGGTGGGGGTGGGGATGTAAATTAGGCTGGGAGGGAGGGCTGAGGAATCTACGTGTGTATTTTCTCTCCTTAAGAGCTAAAATACGCATGGGTAGCTAAGGGTGCCCTATGGCAATCTTAAGTGCCGTGAGTCACTTAAGAACAGAGCCGTGCGGGGGAGGGCAGCAGGGAATTAGGTACGGATACGTACGGATCACACACTTATGTGTGAATCCATCATTTACTGTCCTTTGAGAAGATTGAGCACAAATGTGTGATCATAGGATTGTCCTATTGAAATCATCAGGAATAGTAGTTTAGTAGTGACAGACAGATGACCTTTGGTTATCTCATGTGGTTCCCAGCGACTATTTACATTAAGTTTTTTTGGGCTTATATCATATGTGTGAGATGCCTGAATATGTGCTAATATATTTAGGTACATCTTTTTTTTTTACTTAAGTTTATTACTTGAACTAATTGCCTAGATGAAAAGTAAGATTCCACCCAAGGTGCAGCCGGTTGCCCGTCACTGGGATACGCAATGAATATATGCAAGCAGTCTGGAGAAATTCTGATCTCTGTAAATTGAAGTGAGTCATTTCAGGTTCATTTGACCCCCTGAGCGGTCTGAGTAGAGTTTACAATTCTCCAAGCCATTATGCAAGTGAATATCATGAAATTATAGCATCAGGTGGGTGAGTATCCCAGAAGCCAGACACCAGAATCCTGCAAAGAGGAAATGTCAAGCCATAATGAGTTGTGTGATAACCACAACTTTATCTAAAATGAGTCATATTCATTATATTGCCCATACGCTCATGATCTCGTCGTATTTTGAACAAGTAATTAAATAAATTGTAAGTAAATATGTACTAAACAGATTCTTATTCTGAGGTTGGAGAGCAGACTATCAGACCAAATATTGTCCATTATATTAACCTCAACATCTATGACTTGTCATTACTCACATAGGTGAACAGAGACTTGCACCCACACAATGCTTTCAAAACTCAGTAAACAGGCTCCAGGCTCTTGGAGTCACAAAGGAAGATCATCATTTCCCCCGCATTAAATAATCCATGCATTTCCATGGGGGCCTCTCTAAAGGGAGTTCATTAAGCCAACATTAAATAAATCTGTTAGCTAGGCCTAATTAGAAGAATTACAGATGTCAACCTGGCAATTATAACTGTCTGAAAACATTTCCGTTCCATCGAGATAAACAAGCTGCACTTTATTGGTTAACCGAGCATTGTGTCTGGTTATATACGGATGGTATCTATCTCCTATTGATCAATGTGTCTGCCTATCTGTCTATCCATCTTATATCCAGAGAACAGAGTTAGTGAATAGGATTTGGGAACACCCGCATAGCTCTTATGATGTGCGGCTTATTACAGAGACTGTTAATAATGACACTGTGCTGTGAAAGGCTGCAGAGTACCTGCATTATATTAATTCTAATGATTTCTTTCAATTCATTGATAATGATTACACTGCAAGTTGCATTGATACAAGTATTTACAAGCAAAAAAAAGAACCAGTGATGTTAGCGCATAAACAGTACTAACTACTATAATAAGAAAATATTCATTAAAATATAATTACCCTGATAGCGATTTCAAGTATCTAAACTCTACTAATGACCAAACCACACTATTTGATTTTAATAAGCATCTACATTGAGTTATTACAGTCTGCACGTTACCAAGTAACCCCTGTGCAATGCTGTAATTTACAGGATTGTAGCACAGGGTAAAAAGACAAGAGTCTGCAATCGCATTAATATGCATCATAAAGCCTTACCACTTGTGCTGCAATGATGTGAATAACACCATAGAACAGTGAGGGTGATGCTAAACTACACAATTCATATCATTGGACCAAATCCCTGCTGCTTCCTAAACTCCATACGGCCAATGGAAATACCGCTGGTAAAGAGTTACGCTCCCAGGACCCCCTCATATCATTTCCGCACCGTCTCCAATCAAAAAGATGGAGGTGTGCAAATGTAGACTGTATGTAAGGGCTGAAACAATCTACATGTCTCCCCACACACACACACACAGAACATAAGAGCCTCCCTACCAGGACTCTGGATCCAGAATTATATCCTGGGATGTTCTGGTAGTGGAGCCCGCTCATGCACCACAGTACTAAAAGGTGGCATTTTCCAAGCCTAGTGATTGGACAATGCGCTCTTAACATAAACTAGGATCCGTTCCATTATGTCCTGCTGAGACCCAAATGCGTGATGGTGACACTCTCTCACAGATACCCCGGAGGACAGTGGCTCAGTGAGTAGCACTTGTGCCTCACAGTGCTCAGGTCATGAGTTTGATTTTTAGACTAAGGCTTATCTGTGTGGAGTTCTCCCTGTCTCCCTGTGTCTGGGTGTGCTCTGGTTTTTCTCCCACACTCCAAAAACATGTTGGTAGGTTAATTGGCTGCTGAATAAATGAACCCAAGTCTGTGTTAGAGAACTTAGAATGTATCTACAATGGGTGTGGGTCCCCGCATAGAAAATCTGATTAGCGAAAAATCAGATTCCTCCCAGCCAGTTGCGAACTGACAGGAATTTCGATTATTATGCCTCGATGAGGCATAGCAATCGATCCACGGAGCACCAAAAGCTCCGTGGTGCAAAAAATAGTCCTCCATTCCTTAATTCTTACCCTAACCCTCCCCTCTCACTACCCTAACCCTCCCTTCCTGGAAGCCTGACCCTAACCTTCCCAACCCCACACAAAGAATTTACGCACCTGTCCCTGGTTCAGGGATAGCAGCGGCGTAGGTGCGGCGTAGGGATATCGCGCATTGCGAAAGTGAATGGGTGAAGTATGCCGACCGGCATACTCACCCATTCATAAAAAAAAGTAGAAAAAGGTAAGTATTTGAAAATGGTGGGACATCCGAAAAGGCATTAAGATTTTCTTAGCGGGGAGTGTAACCGGCTACAATGGGGCAGGGACTGATGTGAAAGTGATATATTCTCTGTAAAGTGTTGTGTAATCTAATGGCGCTAACCTGTTAATAAATATGGTGGCAGCAGATGATATTATGCTGCAATGTGGTGGTAAAACTTGTTGCCAAAATGAAAGCCCAATGAATAGGGGTCACAAGTATTCACAGACCAACCGAGGTCCTAGTGTTGGGTTTTCCATTTGTCTCAGTAATACAAAAGTGCTCCTGTTACCCAATGTGAGGTCACCAGTTCCCTACAGAATTAATAGGCTGCATTTGTCAGTACCCACCCACAAAATGCCTGCGATCCACCAATCACACTGCTCCCTCACATTTCACGTCATGTTACCTTCTCCATCAACTGTCTCAGCTGACGACTCCGCGGATCTCTGGAGCAGGAGGTCTGTGCTGGAGCCACCACAGTGCAGATACATTTGCCGTCTGGGGCTTGGGCTGATGTGTAAATTTGCCACCCATCTTCAGGACTGGGAAAGAGAGTCTGTAAAAGGAGAATAGTCAATAGTGTGTTAGCCAACTGTGACTTTGATGTTATTATATGTAATCATTAAAAGATTCAATATAGATTGTTTTGCATCCTGAGTTACACAACAAGTTTAATTGACATATTCCAGTACATGCAAAGCCCCCATAACCTAATAGAATATACAGTAAATGGCTGTGTATTACTCCTAAAAAAATATGAACCAGCTTTGCTAAATGTACCATTTTATTTGGATTATTTTTACTGAGAAACAGGATTAGTGATGTCACAGCAGCTCAAATAAATGCAAATTTACTTTTTTCCCCTTTAAGGGAGTGAATCAGTATTTCAACAGCTTCCAGAAGTAGAAATAATGGGGCTGATTCAGAGATGCGATTTTTTCGCTACTTAGGAGCGTATATTTAGGATCTTAGAAAATTTGCATCAATGCGCATGCGTAGTAATAGTGCAACGCCGTCTACGTAGAGGTTAGGATCTTAAATTCGCTAAGCGCGGACCTGTGAATCGATCGCAAGCACTTAAGATCTTAAGTGCTGCGGAAGTTTAAGATCTGAAGGATTTGCATGGAAATGGGCGGGGGGAGGCAGGGAGATGAGGGAAAGTGGGCGCGGGCAGACACTTAGGATCTCAAATAACCGCAACTACTTCCCTTAAGATCTCAAATGACAGCGCAGAGTTAGGGTTGCTCAATGCTGGTCTAACTTTAAGATCCGCCGCTGTTTGCAAGGGGAGTGACTATTTATGCAGTGGGCTGTAACCTGCTAAGATCTGACTTTAGTTGTGTATATTTGCGATCTTTTCGCAATCACATCTCTGAATCACCCCCAATATGTATGTAACATACACCATGAGCTTACACATTGTTTAGGATATTATGTATTGATTTATACACAAGTATATAGTATTTATCAATGATACTACTAGGGAAAATATTAGTGTTGTGATGGCCATTGGACTTTATACATACTACTCTATATATAACCGTTTTGTGGCCAGGGGTTAGCTGAGCTGGAAATGAAAAGAGCCCATGCCTTGGGCTGGGTTAGCAGTCAGCCTGCATTTTTCCCCTCTTCATTATTCATTAAAACAACTAAAACAGCTCGATGAACTAAGTGTCGTCTTGTCAATGGCAAAGATCAAGGCTATACAGTGTCAGAAAATGTAGGATTTTTAAAAAATCTGCTTTTATTTATTTACTTACTTAAGTAATGTCACAAATGCAGATATTCCTAGAGACTAACCAGGACCAGCATCAAAGTACCTGATCCAGAATTGTGTAAGACTAGGTACTGTGCTTAAGCATTCTGAATGTGTATCAACATTGGCTCTACGCAGAATTACGCAGTATGCTCGATGCAGGATTCCGTGCAGGAATGTTTTCCAATGGCAAACGTGTAATTCCATTTGTGGGTATATGTAGGAGGCAGAGGGAGGCATTTAAATCATACAATAGTGACTTGGCTTAGCCCCTTACATACGACGCACTTTTATTACAAGCAAGGCCATAACGCACAGGGCCACGTCCGTAAGAGTTAAGGTACTGGACTAGTTCTGGACTACTAAACGTCTATGTACGAGAGGGAGTGCAAAAGTTTATTGTATTTATTAACAGGTTTTTTATATAGCGCCATCAGATTACATATCGCTTACGCTCACACATACGAACTTTAGAATCGCACACACTTAAAACCATTCCGCAATTCTGCATACTTAATTCTTAGAAATGATCATAGCACAGAATCCTTTGATATTTTTTATTATATTGAGTTTATTAGCATGTGATGACTTCCAGTCCTTACATCGGGGTAGATCCAGAACTACGTTTGCCGTACGTTTATTCGCGTAGCGTATTTTAGTGCGCGTAAATTCATTACACTCCCCTCGGCACACCCCTTAAACGTACGTATTTTGTCAAGATACGCTTTCCAAACCCTACCTTAACTTTTTCCAACGTAACCGCATTCATACGCACACGTACGTATGGGCTAGACGAATTTACGAAGCTAAGCACGCCCATACTGTACACTTTAAATACAACCCCCCGCCTACTTCACATATTTCACACGTATTTTGGAGTAACATAAAATTGGCACGCCCACACGTAAGTATTTACGTGACACATCCGTGAATGGCCCATATGTTCACAATTACGCTACGTTAATGTGCGTATTTTCTATGGTGCGCATGCGCAGTACGTACAAAACCGTGATTTTATGTGTCCGCCACGCGTAAATTCACTACGAAGCGTTGTTCTGGATCAGGCCCATCATTGGTAATTCTGTAGGGCACATGCACAGTTGTGCACACCCATACCCTGTTATTCTTTATTTCTTTATTCATTTTTTATGTGAATGGAGGAAATTTCACTAATCAGTCTTTGTCTAAACATAAGTTCAATGCTAACAATTATAATTAAGGTAATTAGAATACTATGTACCCATTCTTCCTTCCTGCTTTAAATAATTAATTCTGCTAACTTTCAATCTTTATTATACATTGCAGATTGACTGCAGACCTAAAACCATTCTCCTTATTACTCTTCAAAGGGAGAAAAAAAATTTATACATTCATTTAACAAATTAATACATTTGTAAATTAGTAAATTACTAATAAATTAGTTTTAAAGTCTTTATGGCGTTTTACTGTAGTATAAAGCTGGCTACACAATATACAATCATCATGAAAGCATTTAAATACCGCCCTAAAATTGATAACAATAGACATTTTTCTTTTGAATAAGCTGAAGATTTACATCTTGAAAAAAGATAGTTACCTAAAGTGCATCAAGACAAAATGAATTGTACAGAATGTACATTTATATTTTGATTACCAGCTTTTAAAGTGACAGTATTTTATAGCCCTAAATGTAATGAATGTCTGGTACTTCTAATTTTAATTTCACATTCCTATAATGTGGCCAGTGACAAACATTAGCTTAAATCCCATATTATGATAAATGTCCCAAGTTATTTTAAATCAACTGAGCGTATACATCAAGAACTCTTTTGCTTATTGTCCTTTTATATCACAGATGATGCCAAAACATAAGTCAAGACAATTACAATATTAACACTATAACATTTCCTCGCCAGTCATATTTAGGGGTTGAACGAGGCAACAATGAGCCCCATAGCCATACCATTTTATCCTGCCACAAGCAGCCCTACTTTCCATCACCACTACTCTTCTATACTCTACTGTTAAAAGGGCTTCACTTTCTACTGCCAAAAGTGAAGATTTGCTCCTGTTTCTGATGGTGCTAACTCTGGGTCAGTCCCAGAGAGGAGCGTAGAACCACATTCCATATTCACCATTTGAACATGTGTGTCTTGAACTAGGTTTGAATTGTGAGCTTTTGGTACTTGGGAATTGATCATTCAGGTCTTTTACCGGTTCTACCTCTAAATTGCACTGATTTTTAATATTTGTAACATCAAATAATTGGTTGTTGGAACTACTTTTTCCAGTGTGGCCATTAAAAGTTAAACCCTTCACTCTCAAATTGAGCCAAAAAAATAGTAGCGCGCACAGAGGATTTTAGCACATACAAAAAGTATATAGCACTGCACATGCCCAGAATACATGCATATACAATTTGCAATGATGAGAAGCATGTATTTAACATACGTCCCATTATGCTCAGAGTTCAGTATAGTACATTATGCTATTCGGAATGCGCACACAAGTTATATGAGGTGTTCAATATAGGCAAAACCACAAATCTACAATGTCAATAACCAATTAAAATGATCCTTGCTGTGGGAAATGATCCTCTCTATTAAACTGCACTTAAAATGTGTTCATTTGCATTACACTTTGCTCTAATATAGCTGTATGTTTTGCTGAATAGAATCCCCACAGATCCCCAGACAGAGCATAGGAGAAATCATGGACAGAGCAGAGGAGAGAGCAGGGACAGAGCAGAGGAAAGAGCATGGACAGAGTGTGGACTGAGCAGAGGATAGGCTGGGGATAAAGTGAAGGAGAGAGTGGCGACAAAGTGGAGGAGAGAGTGTCCTGCAGCCTAACCCTAACCTTATCCTTCTAGCTGCCTAACCTTAACCCTCCATGTCCTGCTGCCTAGCCCTAACATACCCACTACTGGGAATAGGTAATTGTGAAAACAGGGCCACTAGACATAATGCCCTCTCCCAATAAAAAAAATTTCTATATTAATGTTATTCCTGGCACTGATACAGCTAAGATACAGCGGTATCAGCGTCAAAAGTAAGCCGTTCTACGTGCTGTATCCTATATAATATGACACTGAGGGCCCGATTCAATTGATAAAAAATCGTTCACCAGCGTATTTTTAACGCTTTTTTTTTTTTACATTTACTGGCGTTATTTTTTTTCCTTATTCAATTCTTTTTTTTTGTTAAAAATACGCCGGTTTTTGAACGATAAAAATCCGCACCTATGAGAGGTGCGGATTTTTAACGCTGCCCTATGTTGTGCCCCAACAGGGCATGCTGATGCTTGTAGAACTACAAGCATCAGCATGCCCATGGATGGCAGGGCATTAGGCACCATGCCCTGCCATCCAGGGACCGCTGAGCAGCTGCTAGAAGGGAAAAAAAATCTCTTTCTTAACGCTGCAAAACACTTCCTGCTAGCAGGAAGTGCCAGCGCTACTGAGGCTATTACCCAGTGCCTGAAGTATCGTGAGAACGTGATTTCAGGCACTGGGTAATAGTCTCTCACTAGCGCCGGTCACCTCCTGCTAGCAGGAGGTGATTTGCGGCGTTAACAGAGAGATTTTTTTTTTTCTCCGGTTATTTTTTTACCGCTGCCTGCTGTTTTAGCGCAGCGGTAAAAAAATAATAATAAAATAATAATAAAAAAATAGCCAGAGAAAAAAAAAAATCTCTCTGTTAAC
>WWET01001118.1:253260-283399 GCA_011038615.1 Limnodynastes dumerilii | reverse complement strand
ATAGCTTGGAGCAGAGAAGGGAGAGTGGGGATATGATAGCAGCTTTCAAATACATCAAGGGTTATGACCAGCTAGAGGAGGGGGCACTTTTCGAAGGAAGAGGTGTAATAGAACACAAGGGCATGAATATAAACTGGAGGGTGGTAGATTCAGAGGAAATGTCTAGAAAAATGACTTCACTAAAAGGGTGATAGATAAGTGGAATAGTCTCCCATCTGATGTGGTTGAGGTAACACAGTATAACAGTGTAAACATGCTTGGGATAAATATAAGGATATCCTAAATCTTAAACTAAATTGAGGGTAAATAGGGTCAGTATAGTTTTAAATAAACAACTGGGCAGAGTGGATGGGCCATGTGGCTCTTATCTGCCGTCACTTTCTATGTTTCTATATTTCTATGTTACCCTTACACCTAATGCTGTTAGTCTGTATACTTTCTATAAAGCTTAATATTGGCAATAAATACAGACCCATTCATGCAATGCAAGGTCCATATGTAACTCCCATAGGAACGGTCTATTTTTATAAGTGGCCTGTCTAGAAAACACGAACAAGCTTAAATGTTCTTTCAAAAGAGATCAAACGTTCCATTACTGTAATATACCAACTTCCATTAGACAAGTCAGAGACAAAAACGTGGCTTCCCGCAATCCTTAGAGCAGACGTTTATTGACTTATTAATTTTATCAAATATTTTCCCCTAAGCATTTTTTACACGCACAAAATGAAAAAAACTAAGAGAGAACACAGAGAAGAAATTGATGTGCGCAGATATGATAGACGAGAGTGCAGGCTAAAATAAGTAAATGTAATAAGCGATGAGAGATAACACAGAGGCAGAAGGAATATTACCATTACAGCTAATGTAAAAATTCCACAGTCGTTTAGTCCTGAACAGATGTATGTTGTGCAATCAGAGTGGAGCCCTTGCAGCTTCAAACTTGCTAAGCTCATCCGAAAATCTATTTGTGATTTACGCGGTTCTCTCGATATGTTACCCGACCGGCTGGGAGATGTGTCGAAGATCCATCTTTTAAATAACCCAGCTTCATAAACACCGTGCAGAGATCAAACTGCTGAGTGTGCGATATTTCGTCACAACATCCATTAGCAAGATTGGAATACAAAAGGAAGCAGAGACAAAAAGAAAAAAAGAACTACCGGTAAATAATAATTATAGCAGAAACCAACAATGGGTTTTATCATTTATTATTATAGTATAGTCAGAGACGCCCCTGGGAGGCTTGTAACAGGGCACCTGCCCAGGGACCCACTCCCTGAGGGGGCCCCCCATCAGCTGATCCCTGTCGCTGTTACTACCGGCAGCATCTACAGAGCAGCGGCACACTACTAATATAGGTCCGTAATGACACCTAAAAAGCTTCTTAGGTGCAGAGTTTCCCATTATGGCCTACTATGCATGCGCATCCAGGCAGCTACGTATTTTGACGACGTGCGGTCTTTAAAGACCACACAGAGTAGTTTAGTAGGAAAGAGGTGGCCTTAAGCCGCCTCGGGGAGTGATTAGGTAGAAGTGGGAGGGATTTGGATTAGCCGGGAAGGGCGGGGGGAGGGGAAAGGACGGGTGAGTTAGGTGCGGATCTGTCCACACATAACTCACTCATAGCTGTGAATACAGCCCATCGTGTAGCAGGCAGCCGCTGTTTCTATACAGCCTCAGTCTGTGCATGCACTGATTTGGGGGACCCTCTAAAGTGGGCTTTTCCCTGGGCACACCCCTCTCATAGAGGCAGCTTTGATTCCAGTCGTACCCACTATATTTAAGGCAATTTATTAAATAACAGGGGAATTAAGGGCTATTTCAGACAGGTTACAGCCCTTGGGTTGGTCTTGGAGTGGTGCCATTAGCTTTGATTTGGTGAGATGCCATTGTCCTATGAAGGTGGGCACAGTTACGAGTCAGGGAGTAGCGGTGAAGGTAGTTTGGTATATAATTGTGCAGTGGCCCTGATCTCTTTTGTTGCTGTATTGCCATCCTCATACCCTTTGTTATGGGTGATTCTGAACGTTAAGCGGTTTAGGGTTTGTGCTTGTATGGCTTATGATGACTTGGGGGTGAGTTAGTTAATTGTGTTAGTTGTTTTATTGTATTTTGGTTGGTCTATTTGGTGATCAAATAGAGGGAGCGTATAAGAGGAAGATAGGAAGATAACAGCTCTCTCTCCCCCCTCTTTCTCTCTCTCTCTCCCCTTAGTGAATATTTCCCATGCAGCCCTGGAACTGAATTTACTAAGCTGCGAGTTTGGAAAAGTGGAGATGTTGCCCATAGCAACCAATCAGATTCTAGCTGACATTTTCTATTATGTAATAGGAAAGTGAGAGCTAAAATCTGATTGGTTGCTAGAGGCTTTTCTGCAGCTTAGTAAATCTGGTCCTTGGAGTTGAATTAGGAAATGTCCCCATTAACTCAGATGCTGTTTGCCCATTATGACCAACTTTGAATAGGGAACATTATGGAACATTATGAATACAATCTGTAATCTCTCTGAGCAGAAAAAGATAACAAAAGAAGCAGGAAAGAAATGATGAATGAAATCAAATAGAATATTCATGTGAAATGCTAATAATAATGGACTCATTTCAGTTTCCTGGTAAATGGCATTAGTTAATCATGGTGCAATATACACAGATTTACAGTAACCCATGGCGACTAGATGCAATAGAGAAATTGCTGGAACAGTAAGGATTAGTGGCTACAGTATATTTATAATGGTAGTTTAGAGAAACGGCTCTGCACACTTGTCAGCATTGTCTGGGATCGTGACCATCCTGATAAATGTAGCGCCTGTATTTCTGGCCGTCATCAACTGGATTCTGATCATGAGAAATCTTCTGCTGCAGGTTCTAAACACGAAGCTGCAGCCAAAGACCCATCATCATCTATTCCATACGTGTGTGATGGCGAAGGGAGAGACAAGACCCCCATACTGCAGTATAAGGGTTTGCAATCCTAAGATGGAGATCCTATGGGCAACCAGGGGGAGGAGAGCTATGCCTGCCCTATACCTGCCCTCCCCCATAAAAATGATTTGCAGCCTCATCAAACTGCAGCTAACAAGGAAAATAAGAAATCAACAGCAGATTGTTTTATTTGTTCCCTTTCCTTCTTGGGTCAGATCCAGAATTACCATAGCAAATCATTTAGATTTAACCTGAAGCACAGGGCTGCACTCTCCAGACCTCCTTTCATTAGCAAAATAACAACTCACACTCACACAGACTAACATCCGACAGTTAGAGGCTACATTAAGCTTTTGAATTAAGCATGCAGGAATAATTCTGAGCACAGAAGTTTGAATCAGAACATATTAAGAGGGAACGCCCACACTGCATATTGCATGAGAGGGAACGCCCACACTGCATATTACCTAAGAGGGAACGCCCACAATGCATATTGCCTGAGAGGGAACGCCCACACTGCATATTACCTAAGAGGGAACGCCCACAATGAATATTGCCTGAGAGGGAACGCCCACACTGCATATTGCCTGAGAGGGAATGCCCACACTGCATATTGCCTGAGAGGGAACGCCCACACTGCATATTGCCTAAGAGGGAACGCCCACACTGCATATTGCCTGAGAGGGAACGCCCACACTGTATATTGCCTAAGAGGGAACGCCCACACTGCATATTGCCTAAGAGGGAACACCCACACTGCATATTGCCTAAGAGGGAACGCCCACACTGCATATTGTCTGAGAGGGAAAGCCCACACTGCATATTGCCTGAGAGGGAACGCCTACACAGCATATTGCCTAAGAGGGAACGCCCACACTGCATATTGCCTAAGAGGGAACGCCCACGCTGCATATTGCCTAAGAGGGAACGCCCACACTGCATGTTGCCTAAGAGGGAACACCCACACTGCATATTGCCTAAGAGGGAACGCCCACACTGCATATTGCCTAAGAGGGAACCCCCACACTGCATATTGTCTGAGAGGGAACGCCCACACTGCATATTGCCTGAGAGGGAACGCCTACACAGCATATTGCCTAAGAGGGAACGCACACACTGCATATTGCCTAAGAGGGAACGCCGGCTTGTGAACTCTCTGTCAGAGGTGGCATAGGTCCAGATACAGATTTCCTTCTGCGCCTATTCTAGGGCGAGGAAAGGCTGCTCCCCTTGCAGACCTATGATCCAGACCCCCTTCTTAAAACTACTGCGCCATCCATACTTAAAATATGAATAGCGCATGAGCACAGGGGACACTTATCTTACCCTCACTAGACTGACTTCTGCATAGCGGAAGCTCCTCCATTGCCCACCCTGTACCGCTCAGCCATCAGATTTTATACCAGGATGGAACTCCCTGGTAATGTGGGTGATGCACATGCACTGCTTGCCAAACGTAAGTCTGGATACAGTTCATAGCTCGTATGTATGAATGGTTATTATGGATTTGCTAACATAGTTGGAGTTAGAGTAACTGTAATTCTATTGAAATTTGGAAGTTTGTGCCCAGTCCCTATCTCTGCATAATAAATAGAGTCCTAGGTTTGTGAACCTTTACCATCGTGCACATAGTCACCTACTGTATATCAAGTAAAAATGCACATGTCTTATCTCTAGACTTGGAGATAGAGACTGACTTAGTTACACGTCCCTGGTATTTTGAGAGCCACACTGACAATGCTGTTATTAATGTGTCTGGGTTTAGTGGGAAGAAAAGACGTGCTGTACCTTCTACTCTTCACTGCTGGCGTACACTATGATTATACAAATCTGTTTCTGTAACTGAGTGAGGAGACCTGTTATTGCCTCGCTAACGCCAATACGTTAAATCAGCATCTCAACAACCCATTATATTGTATAGAGCTCACGAGCAGCCCTTTAGCCCTTGTTTACTGGAGGGAATACACTGAATTTTGTAAACATTTAGATGAGAGAATGATCGCGTTCTGTTTTCTCGATGCTTGCATAAATGATATGGAACATCATGCTATGGAGTCACGTCACAGCAAAGAAACCTAGCAGAGCTTTTTAGACCAGGGTTGACGACTCTTACGGAATATCTGAGAGACTCACGAAATTTGGGCCGTTCTCCCGGTATCCCGGGAGAGCCAAGGAAATCTCCCGCAAGTCCCGACACCCAAACAATCACCCGTGTAATCCCTAGAGTTACTAGGGATGGACGGGACTTGACTTTAACTTGACTTTAACACCTGAAATCACACGTATGATTGATAAGGGGCAGGGCTTATTGACACAATTTGCATAAATTGCATCATTAAGCCCCGCCCCCTCGCAGTAATCTATGACTTCCCTCAATAGCTTTCAATAGTCGGAAACCCTGTTTAGACATCTCGGACAGTATTCACACCTAAGAGTGAGTTAGGTGCCGACAGATCTGCACCTCACTCAGATATCCTGCCCCTAACTCTCCCCCCCCACCTGTTTTTAGGTACCTTATAGCACTTAAGAGTGCCATAGGATTACCTTATTTTACAGTGCGTACTTTCCTTCTTAACAGGAATGTAGAGAGAACGATTCTCCCCGCCTCCTCCCCACCATCCCCGGCTAATCCCCCCTCCCACTAATTTAGCACTCCCCAAGGCGGCATTAGCACGCCTCCTTCTTCCTAACTGGTACTTAGATTGCGTAAATGTACTACTGCACATGTGCAGTAGGTACATTCTTAGAAATACGCACCTAAGCCAGAGCTTCTTAGGTGTGCATCAAGTCTAAACCAGACCTGAACGTACGCCTGATAGAGTAGCGCATTTCTGCGTTGTTTTGAGCTGCGCATGCTCAGAAAAAGATTTTGCGTGATCCACACTCGGACGTCAGTCAGTCACTGAACGCCTGCTTGCGATTGCAACGGATCCAGACCCGAACACAGACATTAGTATACGTAGTTTACAGTAAAATATTTACACCAGTTTGGTTAAGTTGGAATTTAAGGATACTCTTACTCACCCAATCTGTCTGTTACCACCCAGGCTTGTTATAATGATTGTTAAATGGTAAAGCGCTGCGTGATCTGATGGCGCTATATAAAAACCTGTCAATTAATAAATAAATACATAAATGCTCCTTGGCACCTGTTATGTTACTTCCCCTCCCTTGACATGACCCCCTCTTATTCTTACCCTTTAAATTTAGGCATACACCTAATATAGTTCTGGGCCCCCCTTCCTCCATTTTTGGATTCTTTTTCCCCCTTTATTTTCTCCTCTTAAATAAAATCTGTCTTGGTCAGATGGCCCCCAACTCCTCATGATCCATGATTCATAGTGGAATAATGTAGCTACTCTACCTCTTCTTTTGTCTGCCTGGCTGATTCTGTTTGTTGCTGTGTGTTTTATTGTCCTTTTTGATGATCTATATGCCTTTTGTACCTGTTACGCCTTTTAATGTTACTGCTTTAAATTTCAAATAAAGCTTATTTAATCTAGGAATGTGACATGCAAGACACATTTAGACCCCTCATCATTCCTCTATTACTGTGATGCAAAAGGAAAGAATCTCTCCTAGGAGTCTGGGAGAAAAAATTTGGGGGACTCCTGGACTCCCCTGAAGATTTGTGAAGTAATACATACACTTTAGATTTGAGGAGATAAAAAAAAAAAAATTGGAATATTTACCATACTATGCTTTCAGAGGAGAACATGTAAAGCTCCACCTTCCATTCAAAGCGGTTGCAGTCCCCGCTTAAAAGGAAGGATTTCTGAAATAGAGAAATCCGAAAGTTCCTTTTCAGATGTCCCTATTTCGAATATCCCTCCATTTTACAATTTTTTTTCAGAATGGGTCGGCATACTCACCCATTCCTTTTCGGAAACACCACCTCCGCGGCCGCTACCGCAGGACCGGGATCACAGGAAAGGTAAGTAACCTCTCCAGAGTTAGGGTCAGGCTGCGGAGAAGGAAGGGTTAGTGTCAGGCTGCAGGGAAGAGGGGGTTATGGTCAGGCGGTGGGGAAGAGAGGGTTAGGGTAATGGAAGGGGAGGTTTAGGGTTTGGGTAATGGAAGGGGGGGTTAGGGTTAGAATTAGGGGATTGCTTGGGGTAGTTATCAGGATTACCTTTGGGAGCACTGCGTTCGGTGCTCCGGGGATCGATTGCTATGCCTCATCGAGGCATAAGCAATCAAAATCCCAGCCAGTTCAAAACTGGCTGGGAGAAAACGGCCCTATCGGACCCTCACCCCATTCAAAGGCCTTGCTCAATTTATGGCCTTAAATAATTAGGAAGCTCCATAAAAATCTGGAAAATTGGGATTGATTCCTTATTTGGCTGCACAATTGTGCTTGTTTCTCTATTGAAAACTGGGTTTAATATAACTTTTTAAAGGCCCTCTCCCCAATCCACCGACTTCTCACTTATTATATCTCAACGACACCTCAGAGTACAATGAATTGTCAGAATTGGGATGAAGTGTCCTAGCTCAGCTATAGAGTAAGAATATATCTGTCCAGTGTGTGTGAATTACATACAAAAGCAGTCAGATCCTACATAGATTTTCTACCCACACTTGGTAACATAAGGACCATCCGTTAGGCCACTTACACACGCAAAGGGCTGGATCCAGACTTAAGTAAGTGCTTGAAATTAGTTACTCCTGGGATAAACCATTTTGATTGCAGGGGATTGCAGGTTGATTGCAAACAGCATTAGAGTTGAGAGGTGATGTTTCCTATTCCAAGTCTAGATAACAGTGTGATAGTAAAGCTGGTCAGTATCTGTGTGCAGTAAGCAATTCAAAGATATATCCCTGCATGCAAAGAATACAATTAACTTGACTCCCCCTGCAATCAACATGGTTTAGCCCAGGAGTAACTAATTTCAAGCACTTACTTAAGTCTGGATCCAGCCCAATGTCTGGAACATGTGCACTTCATTTGAAAATTCACAAACTGTAAGCTTACGTTCTTCCAAAATTTTCGTTAATATATACAACAATTCTTTATGTATTTTTGTTGATGTAGTCACTAAATTAGCTTTGAAAATCTTCTATTCTGATCATGTTATTACTATAACTGCTGCAAAAAAACTCAAAAGATCAATTAATGAAATCTTGACATATATTTCTGTGTTTAATATGTTGTACATGATAAGCCCAAGAATACTCTATGTGATTCATCTTTCAAATGCATGTTTTTGCTAACGGATCAGATTCAGGGATAGATTTGCTATACTCTGGAACAGGAAAAGTGGAGATTTGATCATAGCAACCAATGAAATTCTAGCTCTCACTTTCCAGTTACATGCTAGAATCTGATTGGTTGCTGTGGGCAACATCTCCACTTTTCCATTTCCATTCAGTAAATTGCCCTTATCATATGAAAATAGGAGAAACATGTGGTCAGTATCTGTGTTTAATAACAGAAGCAAAGTAATTTCCCTGCATGCTAAGAATGAAATAACTTTAACTCTCCCTAATACTCAACATGGTTTTGCCCAGATGTAAATTTTTCACCTGATTTTCCCTAATTTTGGTTTGGTCAGTTATCTCCATCTGATCAGCACATATAGAGGTTTAATTCACAATTTTAATTGCCTTTCTTTAACTGCACTGTGGAGTGTGCTGTGTGGTATTTTGGTTTTGTTCTGGCTATCACTTATTAACCTGCTAAATGTAGATAATTAGGGAATTTACCATTCAATGTATTGTGATGTGTCATGTTGACTCAGTAACCAAAATTACACACACTTCCACTAATCTAGATATCCTTCCTATAGTCTGTTTTATGTCACTGCTTATATAAAACCACTTACCACAAATCTGTGGCAGACAGCAGGATTACAAATGTCAATTTTGCCTAAGTCATGTGACCTTGCCACAAACCACAGTACTGACAGCCATCTCTATATGTGTATAGTTACTGCAGTCACTGAAACCTGGACATCTTTTTATTACTCGTAGAGCCGTCAGCTGAACTGCTTATGAACGTCAGCCGCAGCCGGCGTCTGATAGTGGTACTTTCGCTGGCATATCTCGAGCAGGACTGGTGCCAGAACAGCTTCCGGTAGGTTTGTGTGCTTTATCTAATGCTTCTGATATCCTGCAATTAAATCAAATTAAACACAGAAACATAGAAAGTGACGGCAGATAAGAGCCACATGGCCCATCCAGTCTGCCCAGTTGTTTATTACTATACTGACCCAAGTCCCTATCTAGTTTAAGATTTAGGATATCCTTATATTTATCCAAAGCATGTTTACACTGTTCTACTGTTCTACACCTCAGATGGGAGAATATTCCACTTATCTACCACCCTTTCAAGTGAAGTCATTTTTCCACACATTTCCTTTGAATCTACCGCCCTCCAGTTTATATTCATGCCCTCTTGTTCTATTACACCAGGGGTCCTCAAACTACGGCCCGCGGGCCGCATGCGGCCCGCTGAGGACATTTATATGGCCCGCCGGCAGGCAATATCACCTATAAAGATATTAAATAGCACTGGTCCAAGTACAGAACCCTGGGGTACTCCACTGGTTACCTTACCATCCTCAGAAGAGATTCCATTTACTACAACCCTCTGTTGTCTATCCTGTTGTAGGAACCGGGACTACCTGCGTTGGAGGAGGACCGGAGGGAAGATGGCAGCGCAGGGACCGGCGCAGACGAGCCTGCGGACCAGGGAGAGGACTCAGCGCTGGACGGAGGTCCAAAGATCGGGGGACGACAGCAGCCTAGAAGGTAATGGCTGTCCAGGCATCTCCCAGGGGGCTGTGCAGAGCCGTGGAGAGCCAATGGAGGCTCTCCACGTCTCAGCACCCAGCAGCCCCGGCAGGGAGGAAGTGCCTGGGGCGGACGTGCGGCTGGAAGGTGTGACGGGCGTGAGAAGAGCGCTGAAGAGGAGCCAGAGCGGGTGGATGGGCAGCGTTTTGGCTGGTGTGAGGCGGTGCTGGGTCAATCTGAGGGCCTCCCTAGACCACCAGGGTGCTTCAGCGTCGAGCCGGGCAGAAGGAGAGCATCCACCCCTGGATCATCGAGGGGTGGCAGGTACCGCAACGGCCACCACCAACGGGCAGAAGGAGAGCATCCACCCCTGGATCATCGAGGGGTGGCAGGTACCGCAACGGCCACTAGGCCACCAACGGAGAGTTAGTGGGTAGGGGGAGGCAGCATACGTACCCCCCCTAACAGAGTGACAGCATTCCAGCCCAGAGTGCATGAGGAGGTGAAGGTGAGCGGCAGCATTCCAGGCCAGAGTGTATGAGGAGGTGAAGGTGAGCGGCAGCATTCCAGGCCAGAGTGTATGAGGAGGTGTGAGTGAGCAGCAGCATCCCAGGTCAGATTGCATGTAAGAGGGATGAGTGAGTAACAGCATCTCAGGCCAGATTATGTGTACCAGTAAGACGCACCAGGGGTTGTGTGTGTGAGCGTAAGGAGAGAGGCGCAATTGTCACTGCGGAGGAAGGTCGGTTGGAGGTGAAGTAGGGGTACAGCAGCAATTGTTATATTGTTATTGTACTTATTCCTGTTCTGAGCATAGTATTATTGCATTACTTGTTACTATAGTATAGTTAAGTTAATTGCACCACTGTTCATAGTCAATTTTACATTGTGTGTGTAGGTAGGCTGCTGTGTTTCCTTCTTTAGCTCCGTCCAGGAGACCCCCGTGGCCTAGCTGCGGCCTCCTGCAACGCTGCTGCCTTCACGGTGAGTGATCTGCTTCCTCTTCTTCCTAAGCCCTTCCCGCCTGGGAGAATAGGGTGGATCTCAGGCCCTCCAGTAGTGGGTAGCGGAGATCCATGCCAACCCCCAGTTACCGTAGGGTAGAGTGACCGAGTTACCCTCCAGCCAGGGAGACGAGTCACGCACTCACTCCTAGTGAGGCGCTCAAACATTCCCCCATTCCCTCCCCGGACTTCCCCTCGGTCAGGCTAGCCGCACTAATTGAACGTTTTGGCACTAATTGAACGTTTCAGGTGGAAACGCCGCTGCGATTACTGAAACGGCCGATAAAAAAAAAATGGCTGCCGTCAGATAATCTGATCGGGTGCTTTGCAATAAAAATTATCGCTTATCGTGAGCAAAATCGTGCAGTGTGTGGGCATTTCAGATAATTGTATGTCCTTTCTCCCTGTCTGGCTATACAGCGCTGTATAGTCAGACAGGGAGAGAGGACATAGCGCTGCAGAGCCCCACACACTGACAGGCTGACAGGCTGCAGCGCTATGTCCTCTCTCCGCTGTATAGCCAGACATAGGGAGAGAGGACAGCCTGTCAGTGTGAAAGCTGGGTCTCCTGTCAAGATTGACAGGAGAGACTGCCAATAGGCTGGCTGCAGGCTCTCCAGCAGAGATTATCGCTCCCAGCCTGTGGAAGTGTATGGTGCCGATATTGGGACTTTTCCCCAGGGGGAAATCGTCCCGTTTATCGGCAGCCACATGCTGGGAGCGATAATCGCTCTAGTGTGTGGCCAGCTTAAGGGGTCTTTCTGCCACATCTAACAACCCTTGCTGGTAATTCTACAGGCATTACAAGCACCGTTATAAAGAATATTGAAATAGAGATGTTACAAATGTCTGTCTCTAACTAACGACATCAATAAATTCTGATCATAATTATAATATAACTCATCCCGTTTCCGCGTTCCTTGCTACATGTCATATCCTGATTTGTGTATCTGTCACAATCTTTGACAAGCAGCGTTTCCTCCTGTCTTGTTTTCTCTGACTGGCTTGCTTGGCTTCGCACACCTGACGGTCTCCCCTGTGGAATCCCTCATGTCCATTCCCTTTCACAGACCTCTCACGCTCTCGGAGAGAGAAGGCGTCATCGGAGCCTGAGCGTAACCATGGAGACTGGCAGAGAAGGGCCTCGGGGTTGAGACCACTGACATGTGAATAGGAGAGATGCTGATTGATAATATGAGGTGCAGCAGTCAGGAAATCACAGGGAGCGAGAGACATGTTTTGTGCACTCAGATATAAAAGGGTTTGGAGGTAGTATATAAATATGAGAATGACTGATGGAGACTGTTTGCTGAAATGTGAGGCAGTGACAGAGATAAAAGAGACTGAAATATTAGGAAAGTAGAAGGAAACAGACAGACAAAAGGAATGACTGCTGAGTATTATCTGATCCTGTCTGTCATGTATTGGTCTGTCTACTCTAAACACAGAATAAAAACATTTGTACACCCAGATCATCCATTACTGACAGAGGGCTGGATCCAGACTTAAGTAAGTGCTTGAAATGAGTTACTCCTGGGCTAAACCATGTTGATTGCAGGGGGTTCATATTTCATCTGTTGCAAACAGTATTAGAGTTGAGAGGTGATGTTTCCTATCCCAAGTCTAAATAACAGTGTGATGGTAAAGCCATACACTCCAACTGTACCGATTTAGCCGGCACAGTACCGTTTTTTAACGGTCTGTACCGGCAGAAGAGGCTGTACCGACTTGTACCGATAATGGCACAGTCGGTGGTCAGCCAGAAAACTCCCCCATACTTACCTAGGATCCTCTGCGGTCTGTTTAGCGTCTGGCACTTTCTTTCTGTTTAGACTGCAGCGGAGCCGCTGCTCCGCTATGGTCTAAACAGAAAGAAAGTATGATGATTTTGGATACTGGTGGACAGGAGAGACAGTGGGGATATTGAGGGGGCCCAGTGACATGATGATTTTGGATACTGGTGGACAGGAGAGACAGTGGGGATATTGAGGGGGCCCAGTGACATGATGATTTTGGATACTGGTGGACAGGAGAGACAGTGGGGATATTGAGGGGGCCCAGTGACATGATGATTTTGGATACTGGTGGACAGGAGAGACAGTGGGGATATTGAGGGGGCCCAGTGACATGATGATTTTGGATACTGGTGGACAGGAGAGACAGTGGGGATATTGAGGGGGCCCAGTGACATGATGATTTTGGATACTGGTGGACAGGAGAGACAGTGGGGATATTGAGGGGGCCCAGTGACATGATGATTTTGGATACTGGTGGACAGGAGAGACAGTGGGGATATTGAGGGGGCCCAGTGACATGATGATTTTGGATACTGGTGGACAGGAGAGACAGTGGGGATATTGAGGGGGCCCAGTGACATGATGATTTTGGATACTGGTGGACAGGAGAGACAGTGGGGATATTGAGGGGGCCCAGTGACATGATGATTTTGGATACTGGTGGACAGGAGAGACAGTGGGGATATTGAGGGGATGCAGTGACATGATGATTTTTGATAGTAAACTCATATAAAAAGGTGAAAAATAAAGAGATTAAGGCCCTGCCCCTTCTCTGGACAAGCCACACCCCCTTCATGGACACGCCCCCCCAGGTGTACCGATTTTTAAGTAAAAAATGTTGGAGGGTATGGTAAAGCTGGTCAGTATCTGTGTGCAGTAAGCCATTCAAAGATATATCCCTGCATGCAAAGAATACAATTAACTTGACTCCCCCTGCATTCAACATGGTTTAGCCCATGGGTAACTAATTTCAAGCACTTCTTGAAAAGTCTTCTGGAATGTTAGGCTGCAAGAAGGGGATGGGCAGGGTTAGGGTTAAGCTTTGGAGAGCAGATGGTAGGAGTTAGGTTTCTAGAAGCGGACGGTAAGGAGGTTAGGCTTAGGCTGAGGAGAAGGGACAGCAGGCCCAGCAACAGGGAGGAAAATGGAGACAGGTGTGACGGGCCCCGAGATTCAGAGAGGCCCCTGCAATCCACTGCTGCTTAGACTACTGAGGAAGGATGGGGGCCCCAAAAACATGAGTTTTGGTCCAAGTGGTCCAATTACCACCAGTGGTACTAGTAGAATCCCTCATCTAGGGCAATCATAGGTTACAAAAATAGTAACATGGCTCTTATCTGCTGTCACATTATATATTATTATATAAGTTGGAATTTGTCCAGTTTCACCACAAAACACAAGTCTTCATATAACTGGGAACACAGAGAGTTTAGTACTATAGAACTATGACAAAATTAAGCAAACTAACCCATAACCCATCAATGAATAAAGATTTTCCTATAAACAATTTATATTTATTTAAAATAAATAAAACAATAATGAAAAAAGGAAGAAGAGTTCAACTTGTGCAACTTGGTTGACTGCAGCGCCCCCTGCTGAAATCTAGCTCATGGGCAGGGAAGTGACTGTCAATGCTTCATGTGTGAAAGAGATAAATCTGCTTATGCTAATTATTTTTCCTCACTGCACAAGTGAGAATTTGGCAACATGCTAAATATTTTTCCTGCACTCCCTGGTAAGCATTGTGCCCTTTTACTGCACTTTTCAGCCTGGTTAAAATAAGGGCAGATACAGAGTTATTCAAATTTGCCATTATAGAATAGTAGCTAAAATGTTTGCTAAGCTATTAAAAAAATATATAGAAATGCTGACATCTACAGAAACAATAACTCAACCAGCGATAATTCCTAAATAGATAAAACCCTTGTGCAAAATTCATAAACAATGTATAATCTATATTAAAAAAATTATATTTTTCAAGGTTTACTGTGAAATGTTATAAAGATGATGAACTGCAAAAACAAATATATCTCTGTTTTTGTTTTTGTTATTTTAGAATCCTTCTTAAATATGGGTTGACATGAAATAAAAACTCTTCCGTTTATAACACACAAAGCTGCAAAGACAGAGAATAAAATAAAGGACAAAATATGTTATGGAAATAGGGCTGGATGCAGACTTAGCTAAGTGCTTGAACTTAGTTACTCCTGGGCTAAACCATGTTGATTTCAGGGGGAGTCAAGTTAATTGTATTCTTTGCATGCAGGGATATATCTTTGAATTACTTACTGCACACAGATACTGACCAGCTTTACTATCACACTGTTATTTAGACTTGTGATAGGAAACATCACCTCTCAACTCTAATACTGTTTGCAACAAATGAAATATGACTCCCCTGCAATCACCATGGTTTAGCCCAGGAGTAACTAATTTCAAGCACTTAACTCTGGATCCAGCCCATAGAGTATTGTCAAAGTTCATAGGTATAATTAGCAACTGCCTTCAAGGCTGTATCATTGTCTATTGCACTTTATTGTAAAAATATACATTCTGGAATTGGTACCATGTCAAATGGCCTAATTTAGGCAAGAAACCCGTTCTGGTTAGGTTTAGGCCTACAGCACATGAAGGTTTATGGCTAGCTTCCAAAGAGGGGAGGGTTAAGGTTAGACCCAGGATGATTATGATTAGTTTTAGGGGAGCGTTAAGGTTAGGCTATGAAGCGGGATGGTTAGGGGAGGGTTAGGCTTCCTGGTCAACGATGGTTAGGGTTAGGGGAGCATTAGGGTTAGCTTGCCATTGCAGTCTTCGAAATTTGTGCCATCGCAGAAGCCATGTTTTTAAATCAGTCCTTCACTGCTGCATTATGATTGGTCGAGAGACTGATCCCTTGAATAAAGCATACCCAGCTTTGTGTCTCTTCAGGGGCCACAGTGACCCAGACACTGGCTGTTTAACCTAACAACCTTTCTAAACACCATGTAGCAACCATCCTGCTTACTAGCTGGATGGCCTAATGACCTGGAATGGGTATGGTGGATGGACACCGGAGCCCAGGTCCGGATTCACAGTTACGTAATTTTTATCTTACGTGCGTTGTTTTAAGAATTGAACTACTACGCATGCGTAGTAGCTTATTTACGCTATCTACGTACCATTTCTGTACGTAGATCTAAAGACCGCGCTTACGCAACCTACGTACAGAAATGGTACGTAGATAGCGTGAATAAGTACTATGCATGTGCAGTAGCTCAATTCTTAAAACAATGTACGTAAGATGAAAACTACGTAACTGTGAATCCGGATCTGTGTCACCAAAACGAAATGTAGTTGTCATTCCGGAAATCACTGCCAAACCTTCTAATAATTACCCACACTCTCCCTGAGGGCACTTGTTGGACATTTACTGTTCAGGGTTCCTAGTGTTAGGGTTAGGAATTAGAGTTAGGAGCAGGATTATTGTATTGGCAAATTAACGGCATTACAATATTCCAATAGACAGGTGTCACGGTAGCCAATGCCGATCAGCGAGCGTTGCTGGCATCTCAGTGCCGGTATGTTAACTGTTGAAATGCAGCTCTTTGGACCAGCAAACCACAAGCCACCAGAGCATTATGGTGCAGTTTGTCTCTTGGTTTCACAAGTGGCGTCCTCCAGCCCTTGCATTCTGTCAGCTCTTTCACCCATCTGGGATCTCCCGGAAGAAAAAAAAAGTTGCCAAGCAGGGGCGTTTTAAGAAGTGAGGGGGCCCATGTGCAGGATTTGTACATGGGCTCCTTCCCCCTTATCCTGAGACAGGACTATTCCGATTTACGGACCTCAAAAAGGGCGGGGCCTAACTGCGCTTTAAGCCCCACCCTTTTTTGGCCCGTGAATCAGGACAGTCCCACCACAGGAGAAGGAGGGCTCATTTGGCATCTATTTCTTCCCACTGGAAGATCTTAGAGGGAAGAAATAGATGCTGAATGGCCCCCCTTCCCCTGCCAACCCTGGGTGCAGGATGCATGCCACAGGGCCCCCTGTTCTGAGGGCCTCTGTTGCCAAGTACGTGATTAACACATTCTCACATCTGTATCCCCAGTATCATAACAAGATTGCCTATGAATTACATTTACATTTTAGACTGACAGCTTGTCAATGCGGGATCCTCAGTACCCCCCCAATCACACAGCGCCTCTGTTCACTATACCTACATGGGACTATCTCTGTGACACATCACTATCACACACACTGCCATGTAATGGTGAGTGACACAAACACAGCCATCTATCAGGATGACGCACTCGCAGCTATCTGTCTGCTCCTCAGCCTCCTCTTGATAAATGCCTGCTTCCTAATGAGCACTGCTGATGAATTCCGTGCTGCAGCCCAAGGAAGATTTAACTTCTAATGAGATAACGAGTTTGGAATCGCAATGGGTCTCTTCATAATATTCCTCCTCCCTCACACTGCACCTCATCCATCACTGTGTGCACGCTGCATTATAACCAGGGGAAAGGCACCAAGATTCTTAGATTCCCTCTCCTACTTTTAAAGCCCATGATTCTCACCTATGGCTACAAATAACCTCTCATTAATAACCATTTAATGAGACCTTCATTATCTCAACTTGAAATACATTCTGTAGCCTATCCTGCGACCGATCAATAGAAGCTCTTCTGTTATCAGTGAAATTTTGATGGCTGCATTCATCATGCCAACCTTAATATGCTCTCTTGCTGCTGTTGGTTTTTACTTTCTTTTTTTCAACATGCTATTAATGATTTATTGATTTACTCTCCAATATGTAGCATGATATTAAATCAATTGGTTTACTGAGTGCTGAGGGGAAACAAATTGCAGAACAGTGGTATTGCCACTTAATATCATTTGATGCCATGCTACACAGAAGGGGGCATCTGAAACCACAGCACTGGCTTTGACCATGGCGACCCCAACAACATGGCGTGTCACTCACGCTCTATTCAATCAACCCCTTACTGAAATTATGGACACTTTGGGCCAGATTTACTAAGCTGCGGGTAGAGGACAAAGGCCCTTGTCTTTGGTGATGCCCATCCAAAGGAATTCACAATCCAAAACATACCACCTCTATCATCTTTGCACAACCCTTACACCTGGAAATGGCATACCTGGGTCCAACTGATAGGTCCAATGCCCCAACGTATAACCTTCAAGGGTTGTGTTCTGCAGTTCAAGTATCTTGAACCTTTTTCCCTTACCCTAATACTTGACCTCCACTGATACCACCCATCAGGAAGTCCCGGATCTTCTATACATGCACAGATGGTCAGAAGCAACGTACTTCAGCAATTAGCGTGGGAGGAAAGCTCTAGCACAGGTAAGAAGTCACGTCTTCTCCAGGATTCGTAGCGGTGGAGCAGACTCAGCAGCTGTTACGTGTCTGTTCTGCCATCACCCAGTCTTTAACAATGTTGAAACACCCTTGCAGGATGGTAAGTACCAAAGGCTATCTATAGGCTTTGATTTTCTCTACTTACTAGATTCTCCTGATGCTGTGAGCAGTGGCAACAGAGAATCACAGATTTCTCCATAGCTGGAGCTGTGGTAAATGCTGGTAAGTGGAAATCATAAGACTATCTCCCCGGGATTGAGTGTGAGAAATGGAAACCTAATATAATCTCTCAATTTGTGTTTAGGTCTTAAGAAAAAATTATACATATTGGTCCGGATACAGAACTATTAAAGTCAGGGGATTTACACAAGTAATTTGCATAAGTCACCTGATAAGTAACATTGGCGCATGTTAGAAGTTCCAATGAAGGGGACAGCCCTTCCCTTATGCATGCTGGGGCGGGGAACAGCAGTTACACATGGATCGGCGTACAGGCGGACGCTGATCCTTGCGTAGAAGTTAAAAAAGTGCACTTGCGCCTTCCTTAAATAATTACAGACACCTACACGTATGGAAAGCATGCAAGGGTCTGGATCCCATTGTGACAAAATAAGCTCCATGTTTTGGGTTATATGTTTTATTTATCAGAGATGACCAAGCTACATTATAACTTTGGGAGACTCGTTACAAAGGGCAAAATAACAGCCCACCTTTCCAGAAGAGTAGTATGATGAGTAAGTGCTGCCCTCTAGTGTCTAGATACTTTTTACATCCCAGAGACATTGGGCCTGATCCAGACCTACGCCCACCGTCGCTAGGAAAAGCTGAAAAGCCGATCTGCGCATGTGCCGGGCAGATGTGCTTTAGTAAGCACAGCGCATCGGCGTAGGTCTGGATCAGGCCCATTCTCCTTGAGTTGACGGTGGAGCATTCTCTCATTGGCAAAGTGCCCCAGAAGGCTTTAGGTGTGGAATCACATCATTACTGACCGTGAAATAGTGCTTATATCACATACAAAGACATAAACTCCTATATGGCAAATGTGGCCTTGGTAAAGATGAATCTTAATTTAAAAGTCTTGTCTAAAGGGCTATTAAATCTAAAATGCAGCCTGCCTTAAAATAGCCACTATCAACATGAATAAATTTCACACTTTAAAACTCCCATATCAGGACATAAGGGGATAATGTGACACTGTGCAGTTGCATCCAAGTGTTTGTTCCTGCTAAGGTGGCCAAATATATATTTACTGCAGTGTCCTTTAATTTGATTACTGAGAGAACGTTTGCTGATCTTGGTAAAATATCCTCACATTCACAGCCTCACCGTGTAGCCACTAGGTCTTACTCCCAAGCACCTTGCCCAATCTCCCTGAATCTCTGAAAATCCAGGAGACTCGTGCGTAGCTCAGCTGGAGTAAAGTGCAAAAGCTAGAGGCCTCAATGGAATCTCATTTCTGTATATTTTCCTTTTTCTTTCATACCATCTGATATCTATCACATAAATAGTATTGAGCTATAAAATGCCTTTGTATTTATATTGTGCACCCCTAGCCCTGTAGAGCAACATGGGAGAATGTGATAGCATCATCTAGACCAGGGGTGGCCAAGCTCGGGCCTCGTGAGCTACCAACGGTTCATGTTTTCCAGGTCTCCTCAGATAGTCAGAGGTGAGATAATCACTACCAACTGTAGATTTTTTTGAATGTGTCAATATCATCTCTCTATAACTCCTCCTATTACTCTATATATCATCTCTCTATAACTCCTCCTATTACTCTATATATCATCTCTCTATAACTCCTCCTATTACTCTATATATCATCTCTCTATAACTCCTCCTATTACTCTATATATCATCTCTCTATAACTCCTCCTATTACTCTATATATCATCTCTCTATAACTCCTCCTATTACTCTATATATCATCTCTCTATAACTCCTCCTATTACTCTATATATCATCTCTCTATAACTCCTCCTATTACTCTATATATCATCTCTCTATAACTCCTCCTATTACTCTATATATCATCTCTCTATAACTCCTCCTATTACTCTATATATCATCTCTCTATAACTCCTCCTATTACTCTATATATCATCTCTCTATAACTCCTCCTATTACTCTATATATCATCTCTCTATAACTCCTCCTATTACTCTATATATCATCTCTCTATAACTCCTCCTATTACTCTATATATCATCTCTCTATAACTCCTCCTATTACTCTATATATCATCTCTCTATAACTCCTCCTATTACTCTATATATCATCTCTCTATAACTCCTCCTATTACTCTATATATCATCTCTCTATAACTCCTCCTATTACTCTATATATCATCTCTCTATAACTCCTCCTATTACTCTATATATCATCTCTCTATAACTCCTCCTATTACTCTATATATCATCTCTCTATAACTCCTCCTATTACTCTATATATCATCTCTCTATAACTCCTCCTATTACTCTATATATCATCTCTCTATAACTCCTCCTATTACTCTATATATCATCTCTCTATAACTCCTCCTATTACTCTATATATCATCTCTCTATAACTCCTCCTATTACTCTATATATCATCTCTCTATAACTCCTCCTATTACTCTATATATCATCTCTCTATAACTCCTCCTATTACTCTATATATCATCTCTCTATAACTCCTCCTATTACTCTATATATCATCTCTCTATAACTCCTCCTATTACTCTATATATCATCTCTCTATAACTCCTCCTATTACTCTATATATCATCTCTCTATAACTCCTCCTATTACTCTATATATCATCTCTCTATAACTCCTCCTATTACTCTATATATCATCTCTCTATAACTCCTCCTATTACTCTATATATCATCTCTCTATAACTCCTCCTATTACTCTATATATCATCTCTCTATAACTCCTCCTATTACTCTATATATCATCTCTCTATAACTCCTCCTATTACTCTATATATCATCTCTCTATAACTCCTCCTATTACTCTATATATCATCTCTCTATAACTCCTCCTATTACTCTATATATCATCTCTCTATAACTCCTCCTATTACTCTATATATCATCTCTCTATAACTCCTCCTATTACTCTATATATCATCTCTCTATAACTCCTCCTATTACTCTATATATCATCTCTCTATAACTCCTCCTATTACTCTATATATCATCTCTCTATAACTCCTCCTATTACTCTATATATCATCTCTCTATAACTCCTCCTATTACTCTATATATCATCTCTCTATAACTCCTCCTATTACTCTATATATCATCTCTCTATAACTCCTCCTATTACTCTATATATCATCTCTCTATAACTCCTCCTATTACTCTATATATCATCTCTCTATAACTCCTCCTATTACTCTATATATCATCTCTCTATAACTCCTCCTATTACTCTATATATCATCTCTCTATAACTCCTCCTATTACTCTATATATCATCTCTCTATAACTCCTCCTATTACTCTATATATCATCTCTCTATAACTCCTCCTATTACTCTATATATCATCTCTCTATAACTCCTCCTATTACTCTATATATCATCTCTCTATAACTCCTCCTATTACTCTATATATCATCTCTCTATAACTCCTCCTATTACTCTATATATCATCTCTCTATAACTCCTCCTATTACTCTATATATCATCTCTCTATAACTCCTCCTATTACTCTATATATCATCTCTCTATAACTCCTCCTATTACTCTATATATCATCTCTCTATAACTCCTCCTATTACTCTATATATCATCTCTCTATAACTCCTCCTATTACTCTATATATCATCTCTCTATAACTCCTCCTATTACTCTATATATCATCTCTCTATAACTCCTCCTATTACTCTATATATCATCTCTCTATAACTCCTCCTATTACTCTATATATCATCTCTCTATAACTCCTCCTATTACTCTATATATCATCTCTCTATAACTCCTCCTATTACTCTATATATCATCTCTCTATAACTCCTCCTATTACTCTATATATCATCTCTCTATAACTCCTCCTATTACTCTATATATCATCTCTCTATAACTCCTCCTATTACTCTATATATCATCTCTCTATAACTCCTCCTATTACTCTATATATCATCTCTCTATAACTCCTCCTATTACTCTATATATCATCTCTCTATAACTCCTCCTATTACTCTATATATCATCTCTCTATAACTCCTCCTATTACTCTATATATCATCTCTCTATAACTCCTCCTATTACTCTATATATCATCTCTCTATAACTCCTCCTATTACTCTATATATCATCTCTCTATAACTCCTCCTATTACTCTATATATCATCTCTCTATAACTCCTCCTATTACTCTATATATCATCTCTCTATAACTCCTCCTATTACTCTATATATCATCTCTCTATAACTCCTCCTATTACTCTATATATCATCTCTCTATAACTCCTCCTATTACTCTATATATCATCTCTCTATAACTCCTCCTATTACTCTATATATCATCTCTCTATAACTCCTCCTATTACTCTATATATCATCTCTCTATAACTCCTCCTATTACTCTATATATCATCTCTCTATAACTCCTCCTATTACTCTATATATCATCTCTCTATAACTCCTCCTATTACTCTATATATCATCTCTCTATAACTCCTCCTATTACTCTATATATCATCTCTCTATAACTCCTCCTATTACTCTATATATCATCTCTCTATAACTCCTCCTATTACTCTATATATCATCTCTCTATAACTCCTCCTATTACTCTATATATCATCTCTCTATAACTCCTCCTATTACTCTATATATCATCTCTCTATAACTCCTCCTATTACTCCATATATCATCTCTCTATAACTCCTCCTCTTACTCCATATATCGTCTCCCTATAACTCCTCCTATTACTCCATATATCATCTCTCTATAACTCCTCCTATTACTCCATATATCATCCCCCTATAACTCATCCTATTACTCCATATACCATCTCCCTATAACTCCTCCTATTACTCCATATATCATCTTCCTATAACTCCTCCTATTACTCCATATATCATCTTCCTATAACTCCTCCTATTACGCCATATATAATCTTCCTACTCCTCCTATTACTCTTTACCTTATTAGTCCTTCTATAACTCTATATAACCATTGCCCTGTTCCTTCCCTAGAATCTGTCCCTGTTCCTCCATCAATGAATTGAATAGGATATGAGAGGTATAGGAACAAGTAACTTTGAGCATGATAGAATGTGAAGTCAGACAGCTTCTGGGAGCTCTCAGCCGACACATAGGGACTTGTTTCATTGTTTCTCATGTCTGTGTTACTGGCAGGAACATGCAGTGCTGCTCATTCCCATAGTCTGGCTGTCACTTTGTTTCAACTTTTACTTAGCACATAAGATTTTATCTTTCTTACAGGTTAGTCATTCCTCCAATGTAAACCCTTTGTGAAGAATATGTCTCTCTCTTTCTTAGTCATCACCTTGTTTACGTCTTTGCCTTCATCTCTCTTCTTTTGTAACTTGTACACTTGCGAATCCCATGACAGAGTAACTTAGTCTGGGATCCCTTTAAGCTGTCATTACTGTCTGTACAGAAATTAAACGGTCAAACTGTACATCTGTTTTCTTAACCATGTTTAATCTCCAACAAAATACTTGAGAAGGCATCTTCTATCATGCTTAATTATCGAGAATAACAATGGTCCAGATCCAGATGTACGTTCCCATTAGCTTTCAACGCATAGCGTATTTATTATGCACCGCCCTCGTTTGTGCGCACTTTGGCCGTTTCACGCTTCCCAAACCCTACCTTAACTTTTCAAAGCATAACTACTGACGTAGTAAAGGCTACACGTACGAACCTGCCTAAGCACGCCGCTACTATATACGATTTAAATGCCTCAGCCCGCCTCCGAAGCGTAATTACAGGTGTCGTATGGTTTGCACGCCACTTCGTACGTAGTTATGCCGTTGATACTAGCCTGGTACGTACGTTCAGAGTTACGTGGCGTAACATCTGCCGCACGCTTGCGCCGTAAGTATTAATGGGCATTTTTTACGCTAGCGGCTAGCGTAAAATCACTTGTGTACGTAGCTCTAGATCTACCCCTATGTGCCCATAGAAACTCCACTGACTATAGTGACAATAATGAGTATACAATATGGAGCATATGCAAGCTGGCGTGAAGTGTGCTGATTGCCACCTATTTTGGCATCTAGAAAGTTTGAGGCGACCTCTATCTTGGGACAATCACATTTCTGACATTGATTCAGGTGACAGCTTAATTGCGGCTGGAACAATGTCAAATGCTTTTAACTAGAGAATATTTCTAAATTGGAACGGGTTAGCATTAGGTAACCATTCTAGGTTAGGGTTAGGCTGCAGAGAGAGGAGGGTTAAGGTTAGACTGCTGAACAGGGATGGTTAGGCTGCAGATATGGAATGTTTAAGGTTAGGCTGCAGGACGAAAAATGGTTAGGGTTAGGATGAGGGGAGGGTTAGGGTTAGGCTGCAGGATGGGGATAGTTATGGTCAGGGGAAGGTTAAGGATAGGTAATGGGAACGGGCACGTTTAGGGTTAGGATCAAGAAAATATATCTGTTGCCATTGGATTCTTTATAGAGAGAGCAATCGCCGTAACAACGCTGTCTCTCAGGTCATTGCGAAAACATGACAGCAGTCGTCACTTTATTGCCACAAAATGACCTGTTGAAATACAGATCATCGGAGCAGCGAACTACACCCTCTCTCTTTACATCTTTGTATTGCGCACCATAAAACTGTAATGAATATCTCCCTATACAAAATGCATTCCAGTAAATGGGAATGATGATCTTTAGGTAGTGACAATTCCACTTGTGTAGCTTCATTACAGAGAACTGAGTTTCATGACTTCAGAAGGGAAGGAGGCAAGAGAGAAGTCACAGGCTCCATAGGTGCAATAACAAAAAGATGAGATGTTAGCTATAGCAACCAATCAGATTATAGCAATCATTTACCTAGCAACATTTTTGAAAATGATAACTATGGCCCTGATTCATAAACAGGCTCAGAAGGGAACATACGCAACTCTCTTAACATCGGCAACATTGGAAGTGTCAGGAGCGCGCACTCCCTTCCTCCATGCTTAGTTACAGAACTCCGTGAGTATGTTAGTCACACGGAACACTGAATATGGTCCTATAATCTGATTGGCTGCTGTGGGCAACAACTTCACTTTTCCTCTTGATAAGCTTCTTTAATTTAAGGGTTATAGTGAAAGGAACAGGTAGGAATTGAAAGCTTCTTGCGAGCTGGTGAGAGGGGATTAATGTAGGACACATCAACATATGAAAGACATTCCATAAATCCAATGTCCTATTTTTTTTTTTTACCCTTGGGTTGGTGTAAGTTAACTGACAGAAACAAGCACAAATGGAACTTATAATATGCAGAAATGTTCCATGCTGTTCAGAGAATCAACCTCATCCCAAAAGACCCAACCAGTCGCAACTGACAAGTCTGGATGTGGAAGGAAACATATGCTCCGGGCTAGCCCCGTGCAAGGAATGTTTAACACCATTCCCTCCAACACCACCACCACCACATCCTTTAATATTACCTTTCTATCCAACAACATTTATTAGCAAATATTAATTACTAAATTATTTTACAAAAGAAAGATAGATAAATTGTTCTAAAATATTGGCTTATAGTCTAGAAATAAGATAATAAAGCTCTTTATTCCTAATGTATTGTACTTTATAGGGCTCTTTATTATCCCCTCTAATAAGGTTTTATATTACATAAGCCCTATAACAGTGGGGAAATATTCAACACAACTGAGAGGTAATAAAGTGTTTATTATGTGCAATATAGAACTGTATTGTCAGAGATAATTTGAGTACACCTAAGGGAGAATAAAGAGCTTTGTTATGGGACATATACCCCATGATACATTCTTTATTCCCCCATAATTGTGCCCAATTTAGCCTCAATAATAGGGTTATAAATTCCCTTTATGATAGGACTCCATATCACATATCTATATCACATAGAGCCCAATCATGGCGAGATACCAAGCAAGGCCCATTATAAAGGATCATTTGATGTTAGATCAGCAGCAAGCTGCAGTGAGCCTCAGGGGCGGAACTACCATTGGTGCAACAGGTTCCGGGGCCCATGCTGATACAAGGGACCACAGCCATCATCACTGCACCGCTGAAGCTCCCCACTGGGTTACCTGGGATATCATCAAGGCCAAAGCATATTTTTTGCACCTGGGCCCACAACTCGCTAGTTCCGCCTCTGGTGAGCCTGTATTAGTGCCTGTAGCTGTGCAGCCACAGAAACAGACGTTGCCTGGCCCACCGCTGCAGGCAATTGACCCAGAAAATCCCTCCTTCCTTTATAGTTCTGGTGCACCTCTCGAACGGGTGCATGCTCACTGGTGCAATCAAAAACGTTCCCCCCAGTGCAAACCCAGACTCTGGATCAAGCTCTTTAAGAATATCTAAGAGTAATGCCATTTCTTACAGATATCTGCAGGCCTGAATAGTAAAAGTAATAAATCTACTTTGAATCAATTAGAGTGCAATGATCTACAAGAATAGTCTATCTCAGGAACCTGTAACCTTTGACCTTTGATCATTGGCAAATGAGATTCCACAAACTATTCCTACTAATGTCTTTCTTCACTATGAACTGACCATAATTTACAAGTGTACTGGTTCTAGTATAAATGCTGAAGGAACACTTTCTTTATCAACAAGTAGAATAGTTTCCTTAATATTTCTACCATGGGTTAAAATTCTATTAAACAAATCTTCTCATTTCCACCTCCTTGAAAAGACTTGTGCAAACTACACCATTTCCTCACATACGGAAAGCTAATTAGCTGGCATCAGGAGAGATATTCTATTTCATCTCATCACGGGGGGTCACTTATGCCTGATTAATTATTTTAAAGTTTGTTCGTTTATAAGGTACCTGCTTTAAGTCTTTGAAGACGATTTACTAGAGTAGCTTCCAAGATAGCGTTTATCGTCATAAAGATCTTTCCTTTTACACAGTTTCTTAGATTTGGAAGCTGATGTTTGCAGTGATCTCCAGCTATTTAGAGGAAACAAAGGGTACCGAAAAAATGTTCTTCTACTTAGAGGGAAAGGATCATAAACAACTCGGAAAATAGACGGTGCCCTTATTCCAGAAGAGGTAGTAATGTGCTGCCAGATACAGACCCATGCAAACACAATTTTATCCTATTTTACATTCTTAATGAATCTATTTAATTGGAAGCTTCTGCATATCAATAAATTACATGCACATATTCATTATCTCGCAGTCGGTAATTAAACGCCAGTGCTCAGGAATGAGAATGACCTAATATACAGAGAGCAACAAGTGCTTGTTTATAATGCAAAGAAAATACCTTGAAATGGTAGCAGCTGACTGCTAAAACGCGTCGGTATGATTGAGCTGTGAAGGGAGAAAGGGTTTATTGTATCCTACTAGGCCTATAATGTCCCCATACCAGGTGGGTGATATTTGTAACATTGAGGCTTTTTAGGTGCGAGTTCCCCTTTCTGTAAAATACAATTTTGTACAAATACAAAGTAGGGGTGGGATGGCCACTGGCCAATGTGGAATTGCCTTCCTCCTTAAATAACCAGCAGCCTGTTACCACAATGTCGGTTATAGTGTCTAGCCTGCTCAGTTTACCATTGGTTGCTCCTACATGTTCCTGTGTGATTCCCAACCGTACCAACTCTCCCCTTCCACTCCAGCGTCCTCTTGTCCACCCTGGTCCTTTGCCTTCTCCATCCTGTGTGAGTGCTTTGTGTGGAAGGTTTCCCTCCTCTACTTTACTACTGCTCGCTCCCCTTGGGATTTATTGGTCAGTGGGCAGCTCTGTGTGTGTGTGCAGTTCCATCTCCATGCTTACTGTACTGTATTTCCATCTGGCACTATTCCATCCCTCAGGTTCCCTGAACTGCTAGCGCTCTTTATGGTGTTACCTTAGTCTCTGGCTTCCCTACTGTTGGGCGCACGTTCGCAATAAACTATTAATATTAAGATTATATTATATATTATAATATATTATATTATATTAATATTAACTATGTTCTCATTAAACTATGGTATCTGGTTGCTGGGTCTAGTCCATTGTGTTAGTCCATTATTAGCCGCCAGACTTTAGTCCAATCCTTACTATGGGCTCAGCAGTCATCGCCATGAGTTATGACCTGCTGGGTGTCTGTAGCCTAAGATTATCCTAACCACTACAGGCTCCAGTAAACACTATGCCCCATTTAGACTCTGCTACCAGTTGGAGGCTACCCCAAGCTTCATAACATTATGAACATAGCTCTTATGCTTAACTTGCAATGGTTTTCGTTTTTCTATAGCCGTAATGTAATAAAAAAAAATTAATTGATGGTGTCTTCTCTTGTTTTTTATTTCCAGTATATTTATATATTCCGTTGATGATAATTCCTATGATAATAAAAACAAGATATTTTACAATGCTAGTCCATTTTCCAAATGGTGACACCGATGCAATATCTCAAGAGGAGACTTTTTCCCTAAAGACCACGCTTACGCAATCTACGTACAGAAATGGTGTGCATGCGTAGTAGCGCAATTCTTAAAACAATGTACGTAAAATGAAAACTATATAACTGTGAATCTTTCCCCTTATCTGTAGTGGAATTGTGGTTTTTTTTAGCAGCGCAGACTTGTTTGGTTTTACAATTGCCTGTCTATGTCACAAGTGTGTCCACGTAAAAAAAAGTGGTATCGCACATACCTGTGATAGCACATCTCCATGCATTTGTTAATCGGAGATTCGATTACTTCAAATTGGGAAATGGGATTACAGGATCTGATCGCTTGGATCTTTGCTCAAGAGTATGTGCGGCATTTGCAGTACGGATCTCCATCCTCTAAAACCAGAGATCTGTCCTGAGCCCACTATGGGGCAGGAAGCACAAAGCAGTTTTGCTACGTGGGAGGGGGTGAAGCATGCATATAGTACAGCGGAGGGAGGGGCACGCATATATGCCTTGTGCTCTCCAGACTTCCAAGTCATCTAGGACCCCATTCAGACTTCCATCCAACACTTGATTACGCACACAAAGGGGTAAAACCAGAAGTACGATTCAATTACGACTTGAATGCCTCACCCTGCCTCCGAAGCGTAATTACAGGTGTCATATTGCTGACACGTCCTTTTACATGTAGTTACAGTGAAGTTACGTGCCTGGCCCTTACGCTCTGAGTTACATGTCGTAACATCTGCCACGCACATGCGCAGTAAGTAATAATAGGCGCTTTTACGCTAGCGGCAAACGTAAAATCGCTAGCGTACGTAGTTTAGGATCTGGCCCAAAGTGTGTAATGCGGGTGTCTGGACAGAAGTCCACATGTGTCCTCCATATGTAATGCGGCGGATCTCCTAACAGAGTTCCATATGATTGGAGATTTGCCTGACAGGGCGGCCGTCCCTGTCACTCATCAAAAGTACGCAAGGAGTGTGTGGGTTGTGTGTGGGGGGATAATCATTTTACAGTATGGGAGTGTTTTAATACTTCCGCGTGGACCGATTTAAGGCTGTCTTAAGGCGGCATACATGACCTTAAGTCTGCACGAAAGAGGAGAGTGACAGGGGAGTTCCCTCTCCTGTGCGGACTGACAGCCCTCCGTGCGTGCAGTCTAAATCCAGCCCCTATTTTTTTACTGAGGGTGGCACAGAGGTTTTCAGGTAGGGTGATCTATCGTATCTCCGCACATGCAAGGGGAGTGGCATCCCACTCACCCACACGGAGTCCTGGAGCTCCGAGCCCATCGGTCCATCCAGCATATAAAGGGTGCAGAGCTGGATTTGCCATTAAAGATAGACACTGCGGATTCCTGCTTAAGCCATGTCGGTGCTGGCTGATATATCTATTACTGTCTAGATCGCCGCTGATATTGGAAATGATTTATTTTATTGACGACGTGCGGTTCCTATAGCCAAGTATATACCGCCTGCAGAGGCTTCTCTCTCTCCAACCTGTAACTCCATCTTAATTTCCCAGAAGGCTGGTGTCTTTAACTTCTGTCATTACGGCTTATTGCATTATGGTATTAATGGCATAACTTGTGGCATCCATTATATTGAGCAGGTTTTCATTAGCTTGCCTAATGGGTCTGTCAGCAGACATACACCCTGATTATACTCTTCTTTCAAGTAAGCCTAGAATCTCCAATGTGTCTCGCATTCACCTGTTCTCTCTTCATGTCTATGCACTGCAGAAAGTATCTCTTATTCCTGCT
>WWET01001118.1:229237-239917 GCA_011038615.1 Limnodynastes dumerilii | reverse complement strand
CCTTGGGCCTGATCCAGCGCTACGAAAATTCGCACGACGGGCGAATGCGAACGTACGCTCGTCGTATCAACCTACACGCCCCTAGCACTCCCATAGTAAAGTCCCTGCTTACGGCGGCTATACCCTACACTGGGTACGACCGTCGGCCGTACGAAAATTCGCAGAGAATACGCTGAGAAAATACGCTTAGCACGCCCATACTGTACAATTTAAATGGCTATCCCCGCCTCCCTGTAGTAAAACGGGCGCCCAGCCGACCATCGTAAAAAAAATACGCCCAGCGAGCGAAAAATACGCTAACGATACGCCCGCTATTCGCTCATGACGCTCGGGCGACCGGAAGCTGTCATACTGGGCATGCGCATTGCGAATTTTTTGCCGAAAATTCGCTTACGATGAGCGTACGCTCGCTTGCGAGCGTTGCTCTGGATCAGGCCCCATCTCCCGCAGCCTGACCCTAACCCTCTCTCCTCTGCAGCCTGACCCTAACCCTCCCTCCCCTGCAGCCTGACCCTAACCTTGGAGAGGTTGCTCACCTTTCCTGTGGTCCGGGCCCTGCGGTAGCGGTGGCGGCAGTGTTTCTGAAACAGAATCTGCATACTCACTGAAAACAAATTTTTAAACTGAAGAGGAAATCAGGCATTCTATGCGGGGACTGCAACCGGTATTAGAACACGAGGGCAGCAACATAGTTGCCAACTGTTGCCAATGTTCTATAACATTAAATGGGTGTGTCCTTTAAATAGCTCCACCCATGTCTAGTTCTGCTAGGAAAAGATTTCCCAATAACAACACAGTATCAGTATTTATTGATTGATATTTGCCAATCAATAAATACATTCAGTATTATTATGAAGGATGAATGAGAGATCGACTGATGCCTCCATCAAATAAGGATATATAAAATTTTAATAAAATATGAGGTTTAAATAGGCTGTAGACCATTATGGGTTTTTAATAAATTTAAAAAAATGGTGAGACTTGATGGGCTAAATGGTTCTTACCTGCTTTCATTTTTTATATTATTATGCAGGGCCAAAACTAGGGGTATGTGATAGGGGGGATCGCCCAGGGCGCAAAGCCGAAGTGGGGGTTGGAAGGGCCATTTTTCTTTTTTGTTCCTGTTGCAAATATTTTTAACTACAGTCCTGTCACTATGTTTGTCACTTCTGATTAGTTTGTGTTTGGCTTTGTTATTATCGGATATGCAGGATCTTCATCGCAGGCCCGCAATATCCACACCTCTATGAGATGGCTCCGCTGACCACTCCCTTCGAAAATACTTGACTTTCGATACCCATATCCCACCTGAAAATTCTCTAACTGCTGCAAATGCAAAATGGCCGTTTCCATCAGTACACAGGACGGGGCATTGCCTATTTGCACATAGCAATACTAAGTTAAGCCAACTTGAAAACATCCTCTTAGGGTCCTCTTTGCCAGAAGCCATTGGAAAGTTTACAAAATAACAAAACAAAACTGTCTTTTGTAAATTCATACAATTTTTGAGATTGTAGTCCTGAGGTTAATCTCTGATTGTGGAGGTACATAGGCAAGTGGGCATGGCATAATTTTGAGGGTAAGCAATTAGGATTTACCAAACACAATAGGAAGCCCCTAGGGGGTGTGGCCACACCATTACAGAGATATATCATGCCCAATAAATGACAAGAACCCATCCCTACCATGAATGCCACGCCTTCAATGTTGGACATAATGGGCCAGATCCAGAACTACGCATTTCCGCGAATTTACGTGTGGCGGACACGTAAATTCGCAGATTTGAATGCACTGCGCATGCGCACCACAGAAAATACGCACATTCACGTAGCGTATTTTATGGGTGATTCACGTATGTCACACGTAAATACTTATGTGTGGGCGTGACAAATTTACGTTAGTGAACAATACGTGGGTTTTTTACGTGAAGTAGGCGGGGGGTTGGTATTTAAAGTGTACAGTATGGGCGTGCTAAGCTGCGTACGTTCGCGTAGTCAGTACGTCCGTTAGCGGACGTATGCTGTTACGTTAGGAAAAGTTAAGGTAGGGTTTGGGTCGCGTAATTTGACAAAATACGTCCGTGCAAGGGGTGTGCCGTGGGGAGTGTAGCAAACTTACGTGTATGAAAATACGCACCACGAATATACGTACGCACACGCGTAGTTCTGGATCTACCCCAATGTGTTGAGAAAATTCATCAGTTATTTAGATGCTATAGCTGACATTCTTTATGACCACTTTTTATATAGTTTAAATGGTTATTATAAATAGAATCCATAATTCAAGCAGCAATGAAAATTATGTTCCTGTTAACTTAATTAAAATGATTTGAATGTGGGAAGCTTGGTATAAATGTTATTGGTGTAGCATATTATAAAATAGACAGACTAAAATAAAACTCGGTCCAGACATCACCAATATAAAAAAAATGAACAATAACAATGTAAAAACATAAGGGAAAATAAAGCTTGGGAATGGAGATTTATTGTGAGTGTTTATAGTGTGCCATCCTGTAGTGACCTATTACCATTCTGATAACACTTGCTGGCCAGATCCTCAGTTAATAACGATAGGCTAATTATGTGCGGTACGAGCATAAGTCACCTATCAGCATGCACAGTACAAAAAATTCTGCGCAAGATACTGAGTTCCACGTGAAATTCACTATCTGCGGGTCCACTCACCATGCCTAGGACAGCTTACATACTATCCACAATCCTGCACGTACAAGGTTATGAGCCAGATTCAGAGGTCTGAACGTCCCCCAACTTCCGTTTTCTAGCAGCGCGTATGCACATATCAGATGTTACGATACAGATCTCCAGGCATACACAGGATGGCCCGAGTGTGGGTTACCGGTATGAATGGCCCTTTTTTGAAAGGGCCGTTTTTTTACCACTGAATGTAAAATAGTTTTGGAAATTGATTGCTTCTCATGGATGTTCAATGTTCCCGGGAGCAAAAGTCTCCGAATGGTATTTTTCTACCCTAACCCTCCCCTTCCATTACCCTAAACCTCTCCTCCCCACAGCCTGACCCTAAGACTCCCTTCCCTGTAGCCTAATCCTGAGACTCCCCTTCCCATAGCCTAAGCCTAAGACTCACCTCCCCGCAGTCTGACCCAAACACTCCCACCCTCCCCCAGCCTAACCCTAAGACTCCCATCCCCACAGCCTAACCCTAAGACTCCCTTACCCGCAGGCTGAACCTAACCTTCCCCTTCTATTACTCTAAACCTAACCCCCCCTCTTCCTTTCATTAATCTAAACCTAACCCTCCGTTCCTCTGAGCCTTACCCTAAAAGTCCTGGAGAGTGTTACTCACCTTTCTAGTCGGGTTTGCAGCAGGTGCAATGAGCCCGGCGGCTTTCGATGTAATGGGTCCGGCAGCTGAATGGGCTAGTATGCCGATCAGCATATTTACCCAAGAAAGAAAATAGAAAAAGTCCAAAATTATCTTTGCGGCAATTCCTCAATTGTGTGCTATTAATAGTAATGTTATTCAGATGTGTATATAGTTCCCCCACCACTGATGGTCATTAGGCAGGTAATAATTGCATCTTCTCTTATGATCACTCTAGCATCCATTATCTCAGCCCTCTCTAGGTTATGCAACCTTGGCTTCACTCAGTGTATGGGGAATGTAGAAGATCAGAGGCACACAGCACAGCATGGGCTATAGTTATACCTTGTTAGGTGTGGAGAGGATAGCGGGCGTCCTTTGTACTCCCTTTCCTGATATATATGAAGCCACAGGGCACCACAGGGGAATATATGTGATCAGCACCTAATCACAAAGCACTGGTTCCATATGACAGCATCGCACCATGTCTTTAGTACCTATGACTGATAAGTATTTGTGTAAGACATGTTATCATTTATTATTAGACACGTAACAATTACAGCAGGTGGACCTTAACAGACTGGCTTGAGGTGTATGTAAGAAAAATAAAGAAGCATTATAAAAAAAATCCATAACAATCGGAAAATAGGTTGTGATTACCGCATGTGGTTTGCCGGTACAATGGTCTTTTTTCTTACAGACCATCATACCGCAGCTTAATGTAGATTGCTGGCAATTGCTAGTCAGCATTTGAGAAAGCAGCAGTGAGTCACAAAGACTCATCCGCCATCAAGTAAGTGTTTATCTCTAACCCTGTGCTTAACCCTTTCCTAACCCTGGCCCGTATTCAGAGTACCGGACGTATAACATATACGTCCAGTGTTTAGCGATTTTTACTACTGCGCATGCGTAGTAATTTTTGTACGTAATCTATGTATCTTTTTCTTACGTAGATTGCATAAATGCGGTCTGCGGTCTTTATCTACGTAAGAAAAAGATACGTAGATTACATAAAAAATGACTACGCATGCGCAGTAGTAAAAATCGCTGAACACTGGACGTATATGTTATACGTCCGGTACTCTGAATACGGGCCCCTAACCCTCCATTTTCCGCAACCCAAACCCTAACCTTCGCTTTCTTCAGCCCTAACCCTAGCCCTCGATGACCAGCAGCCTGTTGTCCTAGATAACTGCCAGTCCTCCGTCGCTGCTATCACCGGACCAGGAACAGGTGAGTAAACTATCTGTGTGGGTTAGGGTTATTGCAGGGGCGTTTTTAGAAATGAAGGGGCCCATGTGCAGACCCCCCACAAGGGCCCCCCTCCCCAGACGCCCCCCTTGTCTGCAGGGGCCCGTGTGCACTGCACACTCTGCATCCATGGTAGATACGCCACTGGGTTATTGTCAGGCTGCAGGGGAGGCAAGGTTAGGGTCAGGCTGCAGGGGAGGGTGAGTTAGGGTCAGGCTGCCAGGAAAGGAGGGTTAGGGGTTAGGGTAGTGAGAGGGGAGGGTTAGGGTTAGAATTAGGGAAGGGACTATTTTTCCTTACCTTTTAGCTGAACGGAGCTTTCGGAGCTCCGTGGATAGATTGCTCCACATCCTCATCAAGTCATAGCAATCGAAATCCCAGTCAGTTCACAACTGGCTGGAGAGGAATGGCCGATTCGAAAATTGCCCATTCGGACCGGAGCCCCACGCCCGCAGGAGAGAGGGGAGTGACAGGGGAGGTCACTGTTCTGTGCAGAACACGCATGGAGCACTCATGGAGCTCGGGATTCAGCCAATTGAGTCTAGTCAATAAAAGATGCTAAACATTACTTATCCCCATCAATAGGGCGAGTCCTAGAACTCAGTCTACCATGATCTTTAATAACAGATCTAACATTAGCTGCACTTAAATGAAGCATAGATCTAAACATACCTCAAGCTGTAAAACTATTCCTAAGTCACGTCTTTGATCTTATTGCTTAGAGGCCTAAGAATATAACAGATCACAACATACTTTTATGGAGACAATTTATTTTTAGCCATGTCGAGTATTGCAGAAAATGTGAAACTCATTATTTTTTGCTATATGTCACTCTTTCAGTTATGGAGTTATTAGAGGCCAGATTCAGACCTTATGCACGGAGGTTAGACAGTAGGTCAAACCTACCTTAAGTGTCCCGTGCAGATCAGCGGACCGTACGGAACATTTAAACCCAACCCATACAGTAAATAAAATTTACATGGTCCCCCCCTGCCCACCTTACAGAGATTAGGCGGCCCGAGGGGATGGACTGGCCTTTTGGACTGATCTCCAGGTGTTCCATACGCCCAGAGATCTGTATCACAACATCTGGCGCACGCATGCGCACTGCCAGAAAATCACCCCAGTTCCGCAAACAACTTGCGGATGTCAGGTGAATGTATAACTCAGACATAAGAATCTGTGGCTTCTTAGGTGCGTATTTTAAATGATTTTGCCACTGAGCATGCGCAGTCATGCTGACTATGAAATCTATGTAGCCTTTAGGTACGTAGATTGACTATGGGCGATCTTTAAAGAGCACACACAGTTTTTTAAGTAATAGGAGGCATGCCAATGTAGCCTCCATGGGAAGTTAGGAGAAGTGGGTATCTATAATGGGTGCAGGGTGTTCAGTACACATGGGCCCCTCAGAAGAGGGGGTCACATGGCATTCATCCTGCACCTAAGTCTCTGCATATAAGGGGGGAGTCATTTAGAGTAGGTAGGTAGGGTTGGCAGTGTCCGTGCGTATTTTCCCTACTCAAGAAGGAAAATAAGCACGGCAAGATAAGGAAGCCTATGGCACACGTAAGCACCTAAAAATGGGGGCGGGACGTAGGTGGGAACAGAAAATCAGTGTGAATCCAGGCCTCTGAATCTGGCCCTAGGACCCCACAAACATGTTTCCTCTAAGTCCTATCATATTTTAACATGACTTTGTTCATAACCTATAACAACAAGATGATTTACGCGCACAGTGCCTTTAATCAGTCAAGATTGTTTTCCCACAATCCTTAGTGGCCATGGCCAATTTCAGCATGTCAGACTCAATCGATGGCTACACCCATTGACCCAGAGAAGGCTGCAGAGCAATTTGATCTGTCAAAGTTTAGGGGGCAGATTTTTTAAAACTAGTATATGAGAACATTTCCAGAAGCTTTGATAAACCTGACCTTTACAGTTATGTTTTCCATTATCTTGTTAGGTCATTAGGCTAATTAAAGGTCATGTAGAGTCAGCAAACATCTCATCCAGTTGACCCTGAACTATTGTATTATAGTAAGCCTTGAGGTGGAACATGTTTTTGATTTTAAGAGAAAATCCATTATTTCTTGAATGTGTGCCCCTGAACTCTTAATTTATCATATATTTGAAGGTAATGTAAAGTAATGACATGAGGGAATTAAACAGATCTCTACTTTTTGGCTTCTGATACCATCACTGTGATGAATTTAACAGTCTCCAGTAAATGTAAAGTATACTGGAAATGTTACTAAAAGCAGAGAGTAAATTAAAAAAAAGTAACTTAACGTTAAAGATTTTGGACTGGATTTTTCACTTATCAACTATCCTTTCAGTGAAGTCATTTTCTGCACACATTTCCTCTGAACCAACCACACTCCAGTTTATACGCATGTCCTTGACATATTTGAAAGCTGCTATCATATCCCCCCTCTCCCTTCTCTGCTCCAAGCTACACATGTTTACTTCCTCTAGTATTTCTCTGTATGTTGTGTGACACAGGCCATGGACCATTTTAGTTGCTCTTCTTTGCACAGTCTCTAATGTATTTATGTCTTTCTGGAGATATGGGGGTAGATCCAGAACTACGTGTGCCGTACGTTTATTAGCGGAGCGTATTTTCGTGCACGTAAGTTCGCTACACTCCCCTCGGCACACCCCTTGCACGGACGTATTTTGTCAAGATACGCTTCCCAAACCCTACCTTAACTTTTTCTCACGTAACCGCGTACGTCCGCTAATGGACGTATAGACTACGTGAACGTACGCCGCTTAGCACGCCCATACTGTACACTTTACATACAAACCTCCTCCTACTTTACATAAATCGAACGTATTGTTGTCTCACGTAAAATTGGCACGCCCACACGTAAGTATTTACGCGACACATACGTGAACGTCCCATACTTCACAATTACGCTACGTGAATGTGCGTGCGTTCTAAACTGCGATTTTACGTCTCCGCCACGGGTAAAATCACGTCAAAGCGTAGTTCTGGATCAGGCCCATGGTCTCTGGAACTGAACACAGTATTCTAGGTGAGGTCGTACCAATGATTTATAAAGGGGCATCGCTACTTCTCTCTTTCTGCTACTAATTCCTCTCCCTATGCAGCCAAGCATCTGACTTGCCTTTCTCATTGCTTTGCTACATTTCTTGGCTACCTTTAATTCACATGACATAGTAACTCCTTGATTCCTTTCCTCCTCAGTAGTTTCTAATGTAGTGCCATTAATGAAACATTGAGCTTTTGTATGTTGTGGCATTAAACTGCAGTGGCCACACTCTTGACCATCCCTCCACCAGTCTTCCTAGATCCCCATCTATCTATGATGACAGATGATTTGCTTGATAGTGGAGCGAGGGAGAGTTCTATATCATTAACACGGCATATTTAATTAATAAAAGAGTCACCAATAACGTCTTTCAGTTGGTGAGCCATAATTTGACATTATTTGATCGCTTGCCGTTTCAACAAATTAGGTTTTCTTAATCCCTTACGACAGATATCGAAATAAATGCTTCATCAGTGAAGAATTAGTAAAACATTACGGACAGTTTGTAAAATATGTGGTAATTAAGAACAAAGCATTCAATGACTCCGCTGATGAATTTCCCAGCGTGACTCGCAGTTCCCTCTCCTCGGCAGCCTATAACATTATACTTCCATTACTGCTAGATTTTCCGTTGTTTTTCTTTGACCCAACTGCATTCATTTGCATTATTTGGAATGAAATCTTGTTGAGCGCACGCAGCCCATCTCAATCATTAATCACTGTGCTGCAGTGCCATGTGTTAATCTGTATCTATCCATTTCACGTCTATCAATAATACATTTCGTCAATTACTGTTATTTTCTGACTGATGTGCTACTGAAGGTGGAAAAAAGATCTGTATTACCATATTTATAAATAACAAAAAAAGTTGCTTATACTGTATATACTTCACTTAATGAAGATCTAAGTGCAAGTCTCAGAAGAGTGGTGAGACTCGGCTTGTTTACTTGTCTTATTGACGCCTCGAGCTACAGGCCTCCCAAGTTTCCTGAGTTTGACCTGGTGTCCATAGCGTGGCAGAATTCAGATACCAAAAGAGAATGGAAGCAAATGATCTCATGAGCGAGGCCCTCTTCCCACATGTGCTTTTCCTACCCTCACATATACCATTGTCTTCTCCCCAATGACTATAATAGCATCTATCCCTTGGTTTCTGCCACCTGCAGCTATGTGATATTAGTTGCATTAATTGCTATATTACTTGTCCCAGTGTTAACATCTATGTGGTTGGTTCCTGTGTTGGCAGCTGTGTGATTGGTTCCTGTGTTAGCAGCTATATTGTTGGTCCCAGTGTTAGCATCTATGTGATTGGTTCCTGTGTTGGCATCTGTGTGATTGGTTCCTGTGTTGGCATCTATGTGATTGGTTCCTGTGTTGGCAGCTATGTTGCTGGTTCCTGGTAACAGTTGCTATGTTATGTTATGTTCCTGTGTTGGCAGCTGTATGATTGGTTCCTGTGTTAGAAGCTATATTGTTGGTCCCAGTGTTAGCATCTATGTGATTGGTTCCTGTGTTGGCAGCTGTGTGATTGGTTCCTGTGTTAGCAGCTATATTGTTGGTCCCAGTGTTAGCATCTATGTGATTGGTTCCTGTGTTGGCATCTGTGTGATTGGTCCCTGTGTTAGCATCTATGTGGTTGGTTCTTCTGTTTGCAGCTGTGTGATTGGTTCCTGTGTAAGCAGCTATGTTGTTGGTTCCTGTGTAGGCAACTATGTGGTTGGTTCCTGTGTTAGCAGATATGTTGTTGGTTTCTGTGTTGGCATCTACGTGGTTGGTTCCTGTGTTGCCAGCTGTGTGATAGGTTCCTGAGTTGGCATCTATGTGATTGGTTCCTGTGTTAGCAGCTATGTGGTTGGTTCCTGTGTTGGCATCTATGTGGTTGGTTCATGTGTTGCCAGCTGTGTTATAGGTTCCTGTGTTGGCATCTATGTGATTGGTTCCTGTGTGGCATCTATGTGATTGGTTCCCATGTTGGCAGCTGTGTGGTTGGTTCCTGTGTTAGCAGCTATGTTGTTGGTTCCTGTGTAGGCAACTATATGATTGGTTCCTGTGTTGGCAACTATGTGATTGGTTTCTGTGTTGGCAGCTGTGTGATTGGTTCCTGTGTTGGCAGCTGTGTGATTGGGTCCTGTGTTAGCAGCTATGTGGTTTGCTCTTGTGTCAGCAGCTATATGATTGGTTTCTGTGTTGGTAACTATGCGGTAGGTTCCTGTGTTAGCTGTGATCAGTTCATCTTTTGGTTGATAAGTAAGAGGTTACCATATTGGCAGATACATAGCTCCCAACATATAGAAAATATATAGACAAAATAAATCCCACCCAAACCCCACCAGTTTCACGCTAATGCTGCACATAAATGGACACATTTTGGCAAAACTTACATTCTCATAACTAGACATAGGATTATATGCATTTGCATATTTGCATATGCAAATGCATAAAACGCAACGTTTAAAGCGTTTTTGCATATTTCATGCATTTTTGCATATTTCAATAATTTTTCAGTGGTGCGTGTCCTGAGTGGTGAGATGGCGGCATTCTCTCCACGAGGCCTTCTCCCACGGTGCACCTTAGGCTTCAGAGACGTCATTATTGTGCAACCGGAGGTGGTGATCAGTGCGCGGAGGAGTCAGCGAGAGACCGCATCGGTCGGGAAGGAGACAGCGCTCCGGCTTACCAGTGAGGGGTCTATGGGGAGTGGAGCACGGCACATCACACCACGCTGGCACAAGGAGAAGTGTCTAGTAGCGAGTGCAGCAGCGGCTGCCATTGCCACGTGGAGACGGCCGGGGTTGCGCTTTGGATCGGTAGCGGGATCAGGTTTTGCGGGTCAGTATCCAATATGGTCTGATGTAAAAAAAAAAAATAAGACAAAACAATTCTGCCCTATACAATTATTACATCTTATCCAGAGCCCCTGGTTGCCTCAAATATAAGTAACTATTACAGGGCCGCCATCAGAAATTGTGGGGCCTGGGAATGAAAATATGCATACCCCCTTGATTTTATTTATTTTTTTTAAACATGC
>WWET01001118.1:209852-228939 GCA_011038615.1 Limnodynastes dumerilii | reverse complement strand
CTCCAGTCTCCCCCACAATACTCCCATCATGGCTCCAGTCTCCCCCACAATACTCCCATCATGGCTCCAGTCTCCCCCACAATACTCCCATCATGGCTCCAGTCTCCCCCACAATACTCCATATTGTAGTTAAAAGAAAATAAAAGTTTTCCATATGTATATACAATAAAAACATTTCTTTTAACTGCAAACTGTATCAAATATAATTCACAACTCTGAATCTGCCCCTAAAAGTTCAAAACGGTGCAAACACATATGTTTTAAGTTTTGCCTTTGATATATATAAACATATTGTGAAAATAAACGTTAATTCTAATAATAAATAGTATTTTGATTGTGCATATTTCGCCATTTTTTAGTGCATATTTGCATGCATATTTTGGCATTTTGATAGTGCATATAATCCTATGTCTACTCATAACCATTGGCGGTTCACAGTCAGGCAGTCTAGGAGGTAAGCAGCTGTGATTGGCAACTGTGATGTAGGTTTCTGTATAAATGATGTTTTAAATTCTTGTCAGCTATGTAGTAGGTGTTGGCAGTATGCAATCAGTTCCTTCGTTAGCAGCTACAGTACGTGGTATGTTTATGTATCGCTAGCTGTAGCTTATTATGTAATTACAGATTTATGGTGGGTTAATTTTTTGCTAGCTGATATGTGACAGAAACTTTCTGCCACATATCAGCATTAATAAAACAGAAATCTTAATGTACAGGGGGTAGGTAGACATTATTGTTAAGCACACAAGAAAGTGCTGTCCCATTACAAGAGAAAGCTATAGTGTTTTGCGAGTGTGGTTCCCCAGTACGATGGTCTTTATTTTGAAAGACCATCGTACTACAGCTGAATACAATGGCCGATGCCGCCAGTCTTCATTTTAGAAAACAGCGGACATGTGATTCCTGCAGTCATGAAGAGTGATCCTCTGAAATGTAAGTGTTTTACATAACCCTACCCTTAACTCTTCCCTAACCTCGAACTTCCCTTTACCCGCAGCCTAACCTTAACCTTCCCCTTCTTCATTCTTATTCATAACACTAATTTCTTTGCAGCATGTCCCTAAACCTTCATGTCCTGCAACCGTCATGCTAACCCTTACCCTCCGTGTCTTGCAACCTAACCCTAGCCTTCCCTTTAAGAGTCTGGTATAAAATGTTGACACTCAAAATGTTGATAGCTAAGTATTATGTGCCAGATCCTAAACTACGTACGCGAGTGATTTCACGCTAGCCACTGACATAAAATCGCCCATTAGTATTTACTGCTCATACGCACGGAAGATGTTACTCCACGTAACTCTTAACGTACCTACCATCAGCGTAACTACGAACGAAGGGGCGGGTTCATCCATACGACACCTGTAGTTACATTTGGTAGGCGGAAGGAGGCATTTAAATCGCATAGTATGGGCCGGGTTAGGCCATTATGGATGTGATCCATTACGTACGTCACTGCTTATACTTTGAAAAGTTAAGGTAGGGTTTGGGAAGCGTAAAGCGGCCAAAGTACATACAAGTGAGGGGTGTGCCTAGAAAATATGCTACGCGATGTAACGTAACAAACACTTAGGTCCGGATTTACCCCGTTGTTAGTATTTGTTTGTAACATCCGTAAACTTAATGTAATACAGGCAGCTTATAAAAAAACTTCAGATATGTAATAATATATATTTATGTAAAATATATATAATACTAACATAATACTCAACTGTCAACATTTTGATCTGTCAGAAATAACAACCGGATACCCCCTTCCCTCCCTTAAGCCTAGCCTTAAGCCTAACAATATACCCGCCACAAATATTGGAAATGGGGAAATAAGTTCCAGTTCCCAATGGTAATTTTCTACTTTCAGTCTATTTCGAACAAAGATACAGCCTGCATTTAGCTGGGACCGGCATCCGCATCCGGTGTTTTGCCGCCAGTAACTGCAATTTTCGTGTGTTGCAAGTGGATGACCATGAGACGCAGCAGAACTTAACAAAACCAAAACATAACATAAAACCAACATAAGCAGCATTACTCATCATAACCGACAGAAGAGCAGCTGAGTTCTCCACAGACAGCAGCAGACATGAGAGACGCTACCTCCTCACCCCAACCAAGCACAAAATCCCGACTCTACAAATGAGCATCAGATGGCGCCATTGTTCCATAGCCCATTCAGCACAACAGTCTTTTTAAGGAGCTATTGATTAATGCTGTTTAATTGGGCCTGTTTATAGAGGATTAGGGAAAATGAGCTTGTGCATCAAAAGTCATGAAAGGAACAGTTCTATAAATCAAAAACAGGGAATGACTTGTATTAGACAAGCTGCGGCGCGCTGAATGCTTCCGAAATGGCGTTTAAAGTGCCTATCAAAAAAAGGATTTGTGACACATAGCTCGGTTCCACTGACGATTTTAAGAGAATTTTCTTATTTATAGCGCTCCCAAAGCCTATATCCAGCTTTCAAACAACAGGTCTGCCTAGAAAACTGACTCACAAGGTATGGAATGCTTTTATCCAGTTCACTTACACAGTCACCCAGGGAGTGAATGCATTGTCATGCTGTGACAGAGCTAGATAAATGAAGTCCATATCTGTAACAGAGAACGCTTAACACATATTGCATCTTAACCCTTCTCTTCCCCAAACTTAGATTGTAACGACAAATTACCGCAAATTATTATCACTAAGAGCAGGGGTGTAGTTTGCTGCTTTGATCATATGTATAGCTAGTAACAGTAACAAGAAAACACAGGCTGCGCTTCTAATTCAATATATGAAGTGTGTGCAAGTGTATATATAAAAGGATCATATGTACTTCTACAGATCACTTTGCAGCAATGAAGCAGGGACTCGCTGTCAGTTTCCAGCAAGACCGCAACGATCTTGCGACTGCTGTGTAGACAGGCAAGTTTTCTTCATCGTAATCCTGAACAATCCCTCTTCTGCAACCTTAACCCTAACCCTATCTGTCCTTGTCCTTCAGCCTAAAATTATCCCTACCTTAACCCTAACCATCCCTGTCCCGTAGCCTAACCTTAACCTCCCCTTAACCATTGCTATCCTCATCCCACAGCCTTACCCTAATTGTCTCCTAGCCATAACTATCCTTGTCCTACAGCCTTACCTTAACTGTCCCCTGATCCTATCCATCCCCTTCCCACATCCTAACCTTAATCATCCTCTAACCCTAATCCTAACCATTTCCTATACTGCAGCCTAACCTTTACCCTCCCCAAAGCATAATCATCCTAGCCCCACAGCCCAACCTTAACATTTCCCTAGCCATAATTATCCTTTTCCTGCAGCCTAACCTCTTACCTTAACTGTCCCCTAATCCTATCCACCCCCTTCCCGCATCCTAACCTTAACCGTCCTCTAAACAACCTTGTGACCTTCTTCACCTCCAACTTTGACGCCAACAGATCCACAATCGCCTTCTCCCATTCTTCCTTTCATGGCATCCATTCTCCTTACCTTGGATGAGGAAATCTGCTCTCTAATCATATCCTTTTCTCCCTTAACCTGTCCTTCAGATCCATTTCCCTCCCATCTCCTCAGAGTTCTCTCCCCAACAGCCTTCTCCTATCATGCCCATCACTTTATCTCTTCCCGCATCTTCTCTTCTCCTTTTCAAACGCGCTGTCATTTTTCCCATCCTTTAAAAACACCTACACCTTACCACCCGGTCCATCTACCAACCAATCTCCATCCTCTTTTTTGCATCAAAGTGTTTCAAATGTATTGTCTATAACTGTCACCAAGTTCTTCTCTGACAACTCTTTTACTAGACCCTTTTTAATATGGCTTCCACCACCTCCACTCCACCAAAATGACCACCAACAAACATCTATTCAAAGAATTCAAAGTCCACTACTTCCTACATATCCTCCTAAACCTGTCTGCTGATTTTTGCATATTCATTTACCCTTTCCTTCGACACACCACTGAGTCCATTGGCCTCTCTCTTACTTTATTCTGTCTTTATTAAACACCTATCTGTCCAAACACTTCTGCACTGTGTCTACCCCAGTCTTCTCCTCTCTATTTACACCACTCCCATCAGAGTTCTCCAGGGTTCCATCCTTAGCCCCCTGCTCTTCTCTTTGCACACCTATACACTGGGTGAACTCATCAGTTCCTCAAATGTCTGCCTTCCACCTCTGTAGTATTGCAAGAATCAGACCCTTTTAATTCCACCAATGCTACTAAAAACATCATCCCCTCCCTAACCATTTACCACCTTGACAATTGCAAACTTTTCTTTTCCGGCATTCTTATAGCTTGTCTTACTTCCCTTCAGTCTGTCCTTAATGAACTACAAAGACTAAACCTCCAACTAGCAATCAGAAAACGCCTTCCTAAGCATACATTCTGGCCATGCGAATGTAAGTGGTTATTGCATATCAGCAAAGGTGTCTGGATTGTGCAGTTCAGCTCCTGTGGATCTATAAGAATTTCAGAATTGCATTCCACTGCAAGAAAATTGGACTGCTATATATTATTTTTTGGATGTGTAATTTTTAGTGTTACCACTAGAGGTCATTTGCAGACAACTTCTTTCTGAAATGCATTTCCTACGACTGTCATGCTCAGCACATCAGTTCCATAAAATTCACATTTCTTTGATCTTTTCTTCCTTTGTGACATTAATTATAGGTCTAAAACTCTTTCTCATTTACCTCACTGGTTCTAAAGGTGCATGTTTGGATGGCTGAAAAGCTTATCTCATGCGATATGCCTACCCCATCTATAGTATCCCAGGAAAAAGCACTGCCACTTATAAGATAATGGAACACAAAGGCTTTCAGGTTGTAGTGTTCAGAGAAATAGCTGCCCATATTCTAGCTGGCAGAGCACGAGCGGAGAAAAATGTTCTGATTTCCTAAGAGCATACAACGAGAAGACGACATGAGTAGATAGCCAGATGAGAGGCTACATTTATTATATGAGCAAACTTGGCACAATATATTATGGGAGGCATCACAGAAATGTGTTTTATTTTATTTTAACTACCCCTTCATGCTAATAATCCCTTATTCCATGAACACAATGGGGGGAATTACTGAACAGAGTAATCCCCCCTCCCCCCATGTAATAATTGCCAACTGCCCCGAAAGGTCCAAGAGAGTCCTGAAATTTGCTCCACTATTCGATGCTCTTATCCACAGTGGAGGCGGGGTTTGGCCTTATGATTCAAATCATCACGCCTGGCAATTTTTAAACTTGCGGGGCAAATACAAGCAAGTGGTCTCAGATGTTCAAATTTTCCACCCAAATATAAATAAAAAACAGAATTAATATTTAATAACAAAACAAAATGTAACTTACTCCTCCTGCGTTCTTGCAACACTTCTTCACATATTGCCATAAAGTGAATGACTATCAACGTTCTGGTTGGGAGATAGCTCCAACCAATCAGCATGTTCACAGCCTTTCTGATTGCTGGCTAGGAGGCAGGTGGACAATTGCTCTTTGTCTGCCTTTTAGGTGGCAGCCCTAGGCACAGAGCAAGTGACTGCACATTCCAGACTGGATTCACAAATACTTAAGTGTGTTATATACGTACATATTTTTACGATTTTTTTAAAACTGCGCATGCCCAAAACGCAAAAATACGCAGGTGAAACCTAACCGCATGATTCACACACACGTACCTCAACCTTCTGAGCAATTCACGCAGGAGTCCACCACTAGCCCTGCATGCGTAACTAGAGGGGCAAGACACTTCATGCAAATGCGCTCCACACAGACTACTAATGTACAGTATGAGCGTGCCAATGCGGTTACGAGAGATGCACAAGCAGGATTGCCTTGTGTAGCAAAACATACGCTGGGGAAAAGTTAAGGTAGCCCTCGACCACTCGTAAGTTGCTGAAGCCTGTCGTACTATCAGAAAGTCCATGCGTCCATACAGATTTCACACAGCCATCAGCTGCCGTGTAATGTTTATAAAGACACATGTGCGAGTAATTAACTCACATACATGTGTCATCAGAATTACTGATAGAGTGACTTGTGTCCCTAAGTTTGTGATTGTACAATACGGATGCCAGGATGAGCATGTTTAGAACACACGCAGTTGGCTGTTCCTCAGAAGTGCGAGTTTGGAACTGACCAGGTGGCTGCGGATTCTCTGTGCTGCCCTCACCTTGCCTGTTCCCATGTTTTGCTTTCAGGGGTTGACTTCCCTGTTTATAACCAAGGGGTGGGGCATCCCTGATTAATATCCAATGGGTGGGATGTCCATAATTTGTATCCATTGGGCTTTTTGGCTAAGGATGGGACTTCACGGCTTTGTATTTAATGGGTTGATGATATCTGCTTTGTACTTAATGGGTTGGTGATAGCTGCTTTGTATCTAGGGGTGAGATTTCCCTGCTTTGTGTCTAGGGGTTTGGTATCCAGAATTATATCCAGGGAGTGGGACAATTCTGTATTGTATCTAGGGAATAGGATATCCCTACTTTGTATCCATTGGGTGGAACGTTCATGCTTTGTACCTATTGGGTGGGACATCTCAGCTTTGTATCTAGGGGTGAGACTTCCCTTCTTTGTATCCAGGGAGTGGTATATCCCTGCTTTGTATCCAGGGGGTGGGACATCCCTGCTTTGTATCCAGGGGGTGGGACATCCCTGCTTTGTATCCAGGGCCTGGGACATCCCTGCTTTCTATCCAGGGGGTGGGACATACCTGCTTTGTATCCAGGGGGTGGGATATCCCTGCTTTGTATCCAGGGGGTGGGACATCCCTGCTTTGTATCCAGGAGGTGGGACATCCCTGCTTTGAATCCAGGGGGTGGGACATCCCTGCTTTGAATCCAGGGGGTGGGACATCCCTGCTTTGTATCCAAGGGGTGGGACATCCCTGCTTTGTATCCAGGGGGTGGGATGTCCCTGCTTTGAATCCAGGGGGTGGGACATCTCTGCTTTGTATCCAGGGATTGGGACATCCCTGCTTTGTATCCAGGGGGTGGGACATCCCTGCTTTGTATGCAGGGGGTGGGACGTCCCTGCTTTGTACCCAGGGGGTGGGATATCCCTGCTTTGTATCCAGGGGGTTGAATGTTTCTCAGACACTGCCCAATGTCAACATACTCTTAAATAAAAACAATTTCAATATTTCTATGTAAAGATTTAAGGTAAAACTTTTATTATAGTTAGTTAGATTGTTAGTTAGCAAAAGGATGACAGGCTGCACTTTTGTCCAGGGACTACTGTCAGTAACTGAATATTGTGTTCATTCCCTTATGCATTTAAATGTCTTGATGTTTATATGTAACAAATATTCAGATTTGTGAGGTTATCACCCATAAGTAGGCAACAGATGCGCATAATTACTGCTCTCAGTGACTGACATGTATAATGCATATCTCTGTGTTTCTGTCATCCTGCGCAATGCATTTCATATCAAGCCAACAGGGTAGAACATTCACATGTCACCCTTACTGAGCCCCTTTCAATCAGAATGTAGTTATCACGGATAGGGCTTGACTGGCAGTGAATTTGCACAGTGAGAGCTTTAATTTAGTCACTTTAGCAATGTGATGTTCATATTAGGTGATCCCTACCAGGGACAGGGGACACACAGACAGACACACACCTACCCTTCCTGTGGTCTCGCACAATCTCTCCATATGCTTCCATACTGTGAACGGTTGTCAGCACTCTGATTGGTGGATAGATCCATCCACCCACCAATCAGCATGCTCACAGCCCCTTTCACTGTTTGGCTGCTCGGCTTTTTTGATTGGACCCAGCCCAGAGGTGAGCGTAGACCAGCTGACTTGACGTTTCTCTGCATGATTTTCTACTGAGCATGCTCAAAGCTGAAGTCACAGTCATGAGCAATTCAGACCTGGGCGCAACTCGAGCTGCACTGGCTTGCGTTCTGATGGGCATGATGTAGTAGACAGATAAGTTATCTGGTGAGTAGTACAGCTTTCACAGCAAAATCTGGTTCCATCATGCACACTCATAAGTAAATATTCTGGCCAAACTGAATATACACAGAAATATGGGACCGTGGGTCTGATTTAGAGATGCGATTTTATCGCTACTTAGGTGCGTATATTTAGGATCTTAGAAAATTTGCATCAATGTGCATGCGTAGTAATAGTGCAACGCCGTCTACGTAGAGGTTAGGATCTTAAATTCGCTAAGCGCGGACCTGTGAATCGATCTTAAGTGCTGCGGAAGTTTAAGATCTGAAGGATTTGCATGGAAATGGGCGGGGGGAGGCAGGGAGATGAGGGAAAGTGGGCGCGGGCAGACACTTAGGATCTCAAATAACCGCAACTACTTCCCTTAAGATCTCAAATGACAGCGCAGAGTTAGGGTTGCTCAATGGTGGTCTAACTTTATGATCCGCCGCTGTTTGCAAGGGGAGTGACTATTTAAACAGTGGGCTGTAACCTGCTAAGATCTGAACTTAGTTGCGTATATTTGCAATCTTTTCGCAGTCGCATCTCTGAATCACCCCCCGTATTCACAGAGCAGAATGAGTTTGGTACGGCAGTATTTGCACCTAAATCATCTGATCTGCCCCCACAACCAGCCCCCATTTTTAAGAACTTTATGGCACTTAAGAGTGCTATAGGGCTTCCTTAAGTAACCGTTCGTATTAAGAAAGTAAATTATGACCCTGACTCACAGTTAAGAGTAAAACTGCGTACCTAAATATACACACATGAAAAGTCTGCAATACCGATTTAGAAACAATAATGAACCCGATTACCCTCTCCCCCTGTGCCGGGAGTGCTAAGTGAGGACGTAGGTCTTTGCTGTGTATATGTTTAGGCACAGACTTAATTAGCTGTAAACCGCTTGTGCATTTAATTGCTTAAAATTGATTACGTGACAAAGATGTGTAAATAAACGCACTGATTATGATTCTGAAAAGTTTATTTTGTTGTTTTAAAAAAAAGCACGTACTTTCATTAACATATATAAACAAAAGTTGCCTTAAAATATAATTTTAATTAGAAATAATCATGACATACTTAACAAAACACAAAAAGACATACTGCATGAAGTTATAAATACAGGCCTTAAAGGTCTTAAAGACCGCATATACACAATCTACGTAACGAAAAGATACGTAGATTATGTAAAAAAAATTACTACACATGCGCAGTACCAAATTTCAGGAAACACTGGACGTATATGCAATAGGTCCGGTGGTCTCAATACGGACCAATGATCCGCTACATTTCATGTTACATTTCATGTTTATGAAAATTTCATAAACATTTTAAAAATGAAAAATGAATGAACATAAACAACATAAACAGCCAATACAGTTAAATAAGTCACAAAATGTAAAATCATATAAGATTTTAAAAACTTTATATGTTACATAAAAAAATACACATCTATTGATTAAAAACATGCAGCAGGTGTGACCTCAACTAAGTAAGAGAAGAGGCATGGACTCACGGCAAACAATACGGTTCATCAACCTACGAGTGGTCGAGGGAACCTTAACTTTTCCCGTGCGTATGTTAGTTTACGCAAGGTCCTCCTACTTGTGAATCAGTAATAACTCTGTTGGAACGCCCATACTGTACATTAGTAGCCCTTGTGCAGCTCATTTGCATTAAAGTCTTGCCCCTCTAGCCACACATGCAGGGACTCATTCCGTGTCGATGTGTGTATCAGTCCTTAGTCTGCCGTCCGTGTATGTGAATCAGTTGCATGGTTTCCGTGCATATATTTGGGTTTTGGGCATGTGCAATTTAACTGATCATAAAAATATGCACAGAGATTCTGCACTTAAGTGTGAATACGGTCATATGTGCTTAAGTCCCCTGATGTTATTAATTTTGGGTCAGTCTCATTCTGTGTAATCCACAACCAGAGCCGCTGGGGAGCATCTTTCTTAGACTTCGTCTCAGCTGACGACCACAGAGCAAGCATCCGCCCACAATATGGATTGTGTGAACCTGTAAAGCTCCAGAGCCCACAGCCACCCAGCCCGTCCCTGCTCCGTACATTGACACATCCTTTCCTTTCATCAAAGGGCAGCATTATTAAGGTGTTCATCCAAGTCTCTGGAACCAGAGGGCAGCCACCGAAACTTTTATTCTATACTTATAATCAAAGAAGATTTAGCTTCCGATCTGTTCTCTTTCATCAGCATCCTGCTCTTCCTCATGCCAGGATCTGATACAGCAGTCAGCGGTATAACAGTAGCTGAACACTGATCCTTTGCCAGGATTCATTCCAGGAAAAGAGACAATATTATCAGACAGAAGATGAACAGATGTGCTAAGCCTGGAAGGGGAAAGTGAGGCCAGAGAAAAGGGCTGGAATATAGTTTGTGGGGTTCCCTAGAAAACCCACCTTTAGATTTCAATCACATTTACCACTTTCCTGGGTCCTGACGATCATAATAACGTCCCAACCGGGGGAAATTGGAGACTTTACCGTCTTTGGCACTCACGTCACAAATGGCTCCTCACCTTTTACTGGACGCCACTCATTGGACCGTATTCACACCTAAGAGTGAGTTAGGTGCGGACAGATCCTGCTCCTAACATTTTTAGGTGCCTTAGGACACTTACAAGTACCATAGGGCTACTTTATCTCACCGTGCGTAGGGTCCTTCTTAAGAAGAAAATTACGCACTGACCTTTTCTCTCCCTGCCTCCCGCCCCGGACTTTACCGTCTTTGGCACTCACGTCACAAATGGCTCCTCACCTTTTACTGGACGCCACTCATGGGACCGTATTCACACCTAAGAGTGAGTTAGGTGCGGACAGATCCTGCCCCTAACATGCCCCCCATTTTTAGGTGCCTTAGGACACTTACAAGTACCATAGGGCTACTTTATCTTACCGTGCGTAGGGTCCTTCTTAAGAAGAAAACTACGCACTGACCTTTTCTCTCCCCGCCTCCCGCCCTGCCCTCCCGGATTAATCTAAATCCCTCCCCCCTCCCTATCCCTTCTGTCTAAGCACTCCCCGAGGCGTCATTATACCGCCTCTTTCTTACTAAACTACTCTGTGCGGTCTTTAAAGACCACACGGAGGCAATCTACGTACCTAACTGATACATAGACTACGTAAATGACCTACCACGCATGCATAGTCAGTCATTTCCTAAATATACGGAACTAAGAAGCAGAAGAGTCTTAGGTGTGAATACGGCCCATGGAGTCTATGCAAGACCTGCACCCCACAGCTCTAAGGCAAGGAAGGGTTGATAATTGGTTGATAAGAACCTTATTTCTGTGTATATTCTCTTTGGCCTGAATACTTGTCTATAACTGTGCATGACGGAACCAGCATTGCTGTGAAAGATGTACCAAGCGCCAGATAACTACATCATATAGTTCAGTATATATCAGGGGGAGGGGGGCTGCCTGGACTCAACTCAGCTCTCCAGGAGCAGGTATTGGTGGTAGTACCCCGATGAGTCACTGTCACCAGTCTCCTACTACCGATACTTGCTTCTGGAGAGCTGTACCAGGCTGCCCGTCAGCAGAAGGACTTCCTTGTGCATCAGCCCACTGAAAGTTCAGGTTCGCCACACTCCACCTATATGTGTCGTCGCAGCGGCTCCTGGGCCCCCTGCTGGCAGTTTACTGAAGAAGTTCAACTAAGGAGATGTCAGATTCAGACTCCTGAAACGTGATCGTTTTCCACACTCAAGAGAAATACCCCCTCACATATTGCAGGGGCACATCTGTGAACAGAGTTCCCCCAGTGCAGATCTAGGTTATCAGGATCTATACTTCCATACTGAAGGTTTTTTGCGGTGATGGGGCAAGACAGTGACCGAATGCATCTGGAGTGTGGATCTGGCATTGTATCTTCCATGTCATTGCACATGGAGCTCCGATCCATGATGTTTAGGTATGGTCATATAGCAAGACAGGATATAAAACACTGCGAGTCTTGCAGGTCTCGTCTTTCAGGTCTCGTCTTGCAGGTCTCGTCTTGCAGGTCTCATCTGCAGTGATCGGCGATGCTGCCTCCCCCAGACACTTGTTGTATAGTAAGTTCTTGAATTATTATTAATCATTGGCATTAATAAATATAATGGCCACTTGCAATCCTAGCAGTGTGTATATAGTTCTCTAACATACATATATGGCCGTATACCCAGTTTCTGACCATGTGAACTTAGAGTAAAGAGGTAGAAAAATCTGAGACCAGGGGAAGATGAGATTTCAGAAATGTAGACAGTTTTCCATAGGATGGGTAACATAGCAAGAAAGGGGGAAACAGGTTGATCTAGTAGACATCTTCTCTGTGACACACTGGTATGGTCATTACAGGCCGGATCCAGACTTAATAACAGGCAATTTACGGAGTCGGCATGCGTAAGTCTGGCTGTGGGAATGTTTCTCATTGTAACTCTGATCGTACATGACTTATACATTACACCGTACGATAGGGCGTGACATCCCTATGCAATTATACACACTGGGGCTGATCCAGAGCTACGCCCGCCGTAGTTAATACTAATAGGCAGGGTTCTGAAGACGTGAGTCAGCTAAGTTACGTGCATGCATGGTAGTGCATTATCCTCAGTGTGTAACTAGGTACATATGCATACATTAAATGATCTTAAGTCTGGATCAGGCCCATTTTGTGGCTGGTGCAGATATTTTGACATAAACAGTTCTTTTTTCCTGTTTGCGATAGGCTCTGGATCAGGGGAACTTGCTTGGAAGTGTCCTTACTATACAATGAACACATCCATCCACACCATCATTCCCACAATGCACCAGTCATAATGTTGGACTGGATCCAGACCCCCGTGTGCTTTCCGTACGTGCGGGGCTCTGTCCATCTGACATAGAGGGGAGTGGCCGCCCCCTGTAACTCCCGTACAACCGCTGATCCGCACAAATGTGGAGTGGAGGCACAGCCCATTTGTTCATTGCCTGTACAATTCTTGCTACTCCAGTGGTACTATCGTGGTACTATTGTAACACTAGCGTAACATCTGATGGGTGACCTGGCGTACTCAGGTCTGGATCCAGCCCGTAATTTTGTCTATTTTAGGTATATAATTTACCATCTACAAACTGCTACTAATGATGATAATGATCATGATGATGGGCCGTATTCAGAGATCCGTCGGCGATCGGGCCGCAAATATACGCAACTAAGTGGCAGGTCGGAGCAGGTTACTCCCACCAGAAAAAACAGTCACTCCCCTCGCAACCTCCGGCCGGACCTAAACTTCCACCTGCCTTGACTTGCCCTATCTGGCCGCACTTACTTCCGGCCTTATGTGTATTAGTTGCGTATATTACCGGCCCTAACTCTGTAAGCGCGCCCACTTTCCCTCATCTCAATGCCTCCCCCCGCCCATTTCTATGCAAATCCTTAGGTCCGTATATTTATTTCCGCAGCACTTAGGGTCGCATTATTCTCCGCCCGATTCACAAGTCCGTCCCTTAGGTATTTCCGACCTTAACTTCAACGTAGATGGCGTATCACCATTACTACGCATGCACAGTTGATGCAAAATCGATCCGATCCTAAAAATACGCACGGAACTTTCGTTAAAACCGGATCTCTGAATACGACCCGCTGTGCCCAACACACTGTAATAGATAGGTAGGATTTTTAAAGCTATATGAAAGACATGTCTGCTTTTCCTCAGGCGAGCAGGACCCACGCTCCTTCTGGAGTTTGCTCGCCTTCTGCACGTTTCTATCAGTTGCTTTTCTAAATTCAAAAAAACAAAACAAAACATTGCAATTGCATCTGCTTTAGGTGTATTGATTTTCATGTGCCCAAGCGCTGGTAAACAGCTAATGATGACTGTAATAATGAGGATAAGGCGCTCTCACACGCAACTGAAGCTGGAAGGACTTTCAAATAAGATGTGCAAGGCTGTGCAAGTAAACCAAGACCTTTGCAAGATTTTAGCTTTAAACGTTCTCATTTCTTGTAGATGTGGCTACAAATAATAAATCTATGGGAGCTAAATAGAACTCAATGTTCTATTCCAATATATATATATAATAAAATGTAAACTGATAACTAGATAAGCTGCTGTATTAGGGGATCTGTGCAATTCTCCCCACAGGAGAACTTCAGCTCTCCAGATAGATACACATGTTAAAAGGTAACAGCGCTATAAAAATATACAGTTGGCTGTAATGATAAGTAAGCACCAGCAATATAAAATATAACAATTTTATTGTAGCACATAAAATCATATAAATATAAACATTATATATTAGTGGATTGGGAAAGTTATTATCCTTAATGCACAATTGATTATAGGTCTTAGTGACTTATTACTTATTACTTATTATTATAGGTCTTAGTGACTTATGGGCGCGGTTAGGAAAGTACGCACGTACCTAATCAACTTAGGCACAAATATACGCACGTAGAGTTAAGGTTTCCCTATGATGGCGGAAGTCTACTAAAATCCGTAAGCGTGAGGGGAATGTCATGGGTGTTGCCTCGCAACTTAGGTGCGTATATTTGTGAATCCAAGCGTACTTATTTTACACTTAAGTGTGAATACAGTCCAGCGTCTCTATGTATCTTTGCACAGCTTTTTCCCAGAACAAATGCTGCCAAGTTACAGCAATCAAGACCAGAACGTAAGTTACTGCTGTAACCTCTTGCGTTCAGAGGGGCATCTCATGGAAGGGAGAGGGTGAAGAGACACCATCATATGTACACACACCATTGCATTGACTGGATTCAGAACTGGAAGCATATGGCGGACGTATAAAGTGGTTCTGTACATCCGCCGTTTCCTAAGTTACGTACGTAAGGGAAGGGCGTTTTCCCACTCACGTCCTGAAGCCTACTTTATTCTGTGGGGCAGGGGTCTAAATGTTATGGTAGGATCCTACCGGCCTCCCCTCGCTTCTATGGTAATTAGAATTTCACAGCGACCAGATATCGGACCTCCGTAGCTGCTGCGTCTCAGAGGTCCACTCGCTTTTGACTATTAAAACAGTATCCGGTGCATCATACCCTCCATTTCCAACACACATTCTAGTGAAGGAAGCTGCATTGTGATTGGCTGTATGTACTGTGCCGTACTTGACTAAGGATCCATAGCTGTAGTTGAGTTTGCCTCTGGATCCTGGTCAGACCCATTATTAATGTTTGGGTTCAGGCCATAGGGGATTTTTTTGCACTCAGGTCTGGATCAGGCATATAATGTTATCAATGAAGTCTCTTTCTCAGACATAGCCCTTTGTTTCTGGAAGCAGGGCTGGGGTTGAGTTTACTGTGATCTAAGCCACATGTCAAAGCTTTCTTCACACGTTAACAGCTGCCATCCCCAAGAGAGTCATAGAGAAAGTCATTGTCGTTACTAATCTTCTGCAATTCACTTTGTCATAGTTTATTTCACAATCATGAAGTAAATTATCGGCTAATACTGTAAACATCAGAACCTGAACCTTCCCAATGTAGTTAATCATCAAGAACTACGCACTGGATCCAGAATTAAGTACGAACTCTAAGTCTCCGCAGCAGAATATTAGTTAACGCAAAGTGCGATGCTATATTCATGTGTGAGAGTAGCGCACGTCCCTTACACGTACAGGACATCCTTAACTTTTACACGCACATTCCACCTAAAATGGGGCTGATGCGTGATGCGAATTGCACATAAGAGCTTAGCCAAGACTTTACTATATGATTTAAAAGCCTGACCTCGCACACTATGCACACGGTACATGCTGTACACGTGGCGGGTCTTCACGCATCGCTTTTGGAAAGGCGTTACAAAACGTAGCCACCATGTTCACACATACGCAGCACTTGCGCATTCTAAATGCATAAATGGCCTGTCGTACGCAATTCTTGATCTGATCCCTCTTGATCACGTATGACCAGGGCTGCCATCAGAAATTACAGGTCCCACTATAAATAAAGCAGACAGGGACCTTCCTTCTTCCTTATCTGCCTATTGCCATGAATTGATCAGATAATATACTCTCCTTGTATTCTTTTCTACCTGGCATTTAAATGATTCACTCCCCGTCTCATAAGATCATCTAAATCTCAGTTACCCCTTATCTTCTCCCTTGTACCATATCCTATATATTGCTCCATTCCACACATACTTGTACTTATTCAATGACTGCTCTGTCTTATTCCCCCCCCCCACACACACACACGCACACACACCATTTGGTTCATTATTCACCCCCACCCCTCCTTCCTATTTTTATATATACAGTCATTAATTCCTTTACCTTTACCATCCTTCCTTTTTAGTTTCCTCCATCTGTGCAGTAATTACCTTTCTTCTCTGCACTCCTAGCAGAGACGGATCTAGCAGTGCTGACAGATTCTTCCTTCTCTCTGTCTATTTCCCTGTATTCTCCCCTCTTTCTCTCTCACTATCTCTCTCCCTCTCTCGTCACTCTTTTGCTCATTCTCGCTCTCTCTCATCATTCTTTCACTCTCTCTCTACTCTCTCTCCTCTCTCCTCTTTCAATCTCTTTATCTCTCTCCCTCTCTGTTGCTCTCTCTCTCAGTCTCTGTTCCCCCCCCCTCTCTTTTTCTACACACTGATACAGGTACATGGCACTTCAGTGAAACAATCCCACAGCATTGTTAATTTATAATGTTGGCCTGGAGCAAGGAGAAGGGTCTCTCTGGTGCTGATGATACGTAAATCTCCTCTGATTCACTGATAATTATCTGTAAATTATAAGCAGTTCACATTCTGTATCAAAGACAACTCTTATCAGCCTGGACTCAAGCCGGCCACACACTAGAGCGATTATTGGCCTGACAATCCAATTGTTGGGTTATCAAACCAATAATCTTTCTAGATACACTCCGGTATGAATATTTAATCTTTTGGCTTCCTTAATTTATATTGGGGCAGAGCCAATTAGATAGTAGAACTGAACAAGGGCCTCCCTCTTCTGCCAGGATTATTAGTCCCAGCAGGAAGTGTATGGCGCTGATATTGGAACCTTTCTCTGGTGGGAAATCATCCCATATATTGGGCCACCACCTGTTGGGATCGATAATTGTGGTAGAGTATGGTCAGTTTTACTAATGAAGGACTTGATCCAGACTTTATAACGATAGCTAATTTAAGCATGCGGCATGCGTAAGTATGGCTTTGGAAACGTACTGCCGAAAATACGTATTGTGGGCGGAGGGAGGCATTTAAAGTGTACAGGATGGACTGGATAAGGCACTTACCTATGACCAGAGATACGCAAAGAAAAGTTATGGTAGGGTTCTGAACACGTAAGTCAGCTAAGTTACGTATGTGTGAGGGAAGCACATTATACTTAGTAGCACGTAACTTAGGTACGCATGCGTATATAAAACAACCTTAAGTCTAGATCAGGCCATAGATTGTCTACGTTTATGGGGGTATACAATTGTATCTAGGCACACAATGGTGCAAGGCATAAAAGACGATTGGCGCAAACTTCGCCCCATAAGATTTCTGTACATTGCTCTGAGTTCGGGGGTTTATGTCTACAACATTGCAATATGGCGGCATTATAAATGAAAATATGAACCAATGGACAATGATTTTGATCATGTCATCAAGACAATATACTGCTTGCTGTAAAAGAAGCTTATGCCGATTTCACATTGCGGCCCCTGCAATATCCAGGGTCTGTGAACCCATGATATTGTCGTGTCAATAGGTCATCAAAACCCTGTGCACACTGCAGAGTTGACACGGCAAATTCCGTGACCCAGGTCTGCCCTGGCAGGGCCGGCGCGATGCGCTCCACGGGGGAAATGCGGCGCATCCAGGCGCCATGCTGGATAGGCACCGCCCCTTATCCTCCTGCTTCTCAGAGCTGACATTTAGCCAGATCTGTGACAACTGTGAGAGCTCAATACAGTGGCGCCAGCCTGATGCTAGATCCAAATGGGCTAAAGGACCTCTGCTGATGTCTATCCCATGTGACCAGTCACCTGATCAGAGGGCCGAGTCAGTGTTTCCTTTGTTTTCCTGTCCTGGGCACAGCAGTGTGATTACAATACTCATAAAAGAGGAGGGTGCAAATTTGAAACACACATCCTGGAGCATTCATCAGAATTCAGGAGTCTTTTAATTATTCCAATAAAGTAGGCAAGGATGAGCTATCACTTGGATGCCCTTTAGTAACATAGGGCCAGATCCAGAACAACGTCCGCCATCGCTAGGACGGAGGGCGTAAGCGTAAGATCGGGCGTCCGTAGCAGCGCCGTAGGGACGTTTGGAGGGGACGTCCTCCATCGTCCCTACGTTCAGGTTAGTGTAGGTGGGCGGGGGGAGGTAGTTAAATGAGGGTAGGAGGGCAGGCTAGGCGGCCATACGCTCCTGTTAGGGTAGCCTTCAGCCGGCGTAAGGAAGGGGCCATACACCCGCACAGGGGGAGTGTCAGGGTAAGTGAACGCCGATACGCTGTGCTTTAGTAAGCACAGCGCATCGGCGTTGTTCTGGATCAGGCCCATAGAAACTGATTCACACTTAAGAAAATTTGGTGCATATATTTAAGAAGGTATATACTACACAGGTTACTTAGTTACTTAATATACGCAATATACCTAGGACTTAAGAACAGGGTGGCTCTGAATCACCATTACAAACCTGTTTCCTTAAGAATGAAGGGGCGTGCCGGGAACACTTACGAACATAGATAAGAAGATTGCGTAGAGGGAGCCATTTAAATGAGGAAATCTGGGCACGGTTATACAAAAGCGTTCTTAATTAGCTGCCCTACGCACACAACTACAAACTAAAAATAAGGTAGCCCTATGGTATTTGTAAGTCGGTTAAGCAGCTGAAAATCGTATCCCACTCCTGAAAGAAGATGGTGGTTCATTTAGGGAGAAAAGTGTTAACTAATTGTACTGAATGTACCAATTCCCCAGGCTGTAAATCAAAAACAAAAATAGATACAAGGTTTTATGGTTACAATTGTAATCATGGTAGTAATTATAGTGCAAAGAAGATTATGGGTCGAATCCATTCTTAGTAACATTGGGCCTGATCCAGAGCTACGGCCGCCGTCGCTAGTACAGCGGCCGTAGCTGTAATGCGCATGCGCCGGGCAGACGCCGGGCCATAGTAGCGCCGTAGGGACGCTGGAGGGGACGTCCTCCAGCGTCCCTACGCTCACGTTA
>WWET01001118.1:185789-209642 GCA_011038615.1 Limnodynastes dumerilii | reverse complement strand
GGCCATACGCTCCTGTAGCCTTCAGCCGGCGTAAGGAAGGGGCCTTACGCCCGCACAGGGGGAGTGCCAGGGGGAGGCAGCGATGTAACGCTGAGCGTTAGTACGCTCAGCGCTACATCGTACCTCTGGATCAGGCCCATTAGGTGACTTACACAAGCTGCTTGCGTAGGTCAGACTGAATGTTACTACTGCGCTTGTGCCGGGCAGATGTTACATAGTAGTAGATCTCCTAAACGCAATTCTGTACGTAAGGAAATTTGTACCACGAGCCATCCACTCCGCAAGGCCAAAGTCTGGAAGGTGGGCAGAGGGACCATTTAAATTATACAGTATGGACTGCGTTTGTGACCTCCGTGCGGATCAGCGTTTCATATGTCCGCCGATCCGCACGGAGACTTAAGGCAGCCTATTGGTCGCGAATCTTAACCAAAGTCTGCACGTGAGAGGGGACAGACATGGGAGCGCAGACTTGCAGACTTTCAGGCCTCCATGCAAATGGAACGCATGCGTATGTCTAGATCAGGTCCTATACCATTAACTACTGTGAACCTGGTATAAGGGAGCTACACATTGGTTAAATATTGGTTACATGCAATTATTATAACATCTCAAACAGATTGTAGCAATTAGATATTTTGCCAACTGTTAGACATCCCTGCCAATGCCCACACAATGTGCATGGCACCCATTGCCAGAGACAGCACAGCTTGAGATTAAGTCCTTTTCAGAACTCCGTCTGGTTGGATCTGCACAAAGAAACCGTTTCCTAATCTCTTTAAACCCGAAACATGTTTATCCATTGTATTTCTTTTAAGATGAATGCACATTTAAAAATTGCTTGAGCGAATTGAGCAGCTTCATGGGACAACCCTGCAGCAAGGATTTTTCAGAAGAGGGTTCTTTTAAACTAATTCACAGGGTGAGCGGCTCTGAGCCACCGCTGCATAAAGCGGAGACCATCAATTCATAAATCATTTGCATTTTAATCCTTCTTCTCTATTATGGAGTGTTAGCAAATGTATAGGACCCTTCCTAAAACATGATTGTTTTTACATTAATCCGGACTGTGGCATGGTGGAATATTACCTCTCAACTAGCTTTAACAATGTTTATTAAGTTATCTGAGCTAAAATTCGGACATATTCTGGTATTCTAGTATGCAGAAACTGTAATGAAACAACTTAAACACAATTTAAGTTTCAAATAATCTGACTTGTTTTGGTCAAGGGTCCGGTATCCTGCTACTGATAAAGACCCACAAATATGATGGGAGGTTTAGACGCAAATGCCATCACAGCACAGGCTTCATATGCAAATATGGCAGATTACCTGGGTGTAATATTCAACTCCAATGTTCTGAATGCTGGCAGTTAGTCTCATACTAATATACCAACAGTATAAACAAGGATAGATCAGGGAATGAGCTAGGAGCGGGAGTGAGGACAAGGTAAGCAAAGGAGCGGAGACAGAGTAGCGGGGACAGAGCAATGTAGGACTCAGGAGCAGCAGGGACAAAAAAGAGAAATGAGTAGGGGGAAGTGGGGAAGGCAAGGAGAGCTGGGAGCAGTAGGAACAGAACTGAGGATAAAGCTGGAGCAGCAGGGACAGAGCTGAGGAAAGAGTCATGAGCAGCAGGGCCAGAGTAGAGGATAGAGCCATGAGCAGCATGGCCAGAGCAGAGGAGAGAGCCATGAGCAGCAAGGACAGAGCTGTAGATGTAAGCCCATCTTATAACTGAAGGGTCCATGGGCAGGAAGTGCACAGCACTGGTGATGCAGTGACTTGTGATGGGCCCTGCCCATGCACATGCCAGGTCCTTGATAATAACACCTGGGTTCTGGGGGAAGAGGATGCCTGCAAAGTGAAACATCACCTACAACAAGGACAGCAGGGAGCATATGTCTTGTAAACAGTTAGGACCTGTGGTTGCTAAGTGATGTATTTATGTCCTTTGTTGGACTATCAGCATTAGGTCCCATCATTTAGTAACCAATGCAACCCCACAAATAGACCTGAGTCTCAACTGCTTGTGTGCTTGCACTGGTTAGAAAAACTCATTCCAGCATCACTCAGCAACAGATGCAACCATGCAAGAGGTCAAGACCTGTCATTCATGTTAAAATTATATGTCAATATTTGTATATTTTTTGCACCTGGCTCTAGCTTGGTCACTCACTGGGCGTTGGTGCAATGCAGGGCATGGCAGAGGCTGGGCCAATTATAGTAAGGGCGTGTATACACAATTTACTTTCAAGGCTCAGTTGCAATTGCCACAGCTTTAGGTGTACCACTTTGCACCTTTGCGTCATCAGGAGTAAGAAATATGTTGATTATATTAGTGGTCTTGGCTTTTCGTCACCAGGGCCGCCACCAGATATTTTCGACCCTTGGGCACATCATTGGCACCCCGCCCCCTACGTGACGTCGTCCATGAGCGGAACTGCAAACCCAGTGGGACGATGGTCCCCTTTGGCACAGCTCTAAGCAGCAAGTATCGGCCAATACCTGCTTCTTTAGAGCCATGGGGGCAGATCCAGAGCAACGTTTCCGTGTGTATTCACACCTGGCGGAGACGTAAAAACGCGATTTGGTATGTACTTAGCATGCGCACGACAGATGCTATGTAAAGTAACATAACTCTGAGCGGAAGGGCCTTTCACGTATCAGTTGCATAAATACGTTCGAGGGGGCGTTCCAGCCTTACGACACCCGAAATTACGCTTCAAAGGTGGGTTTTGGCATTTAAATAGTACAGTATGGGCGTGCTTAGGCAGTTACTTATGTGATTCCATTACGTACGTCAGTATTTACGCTTTGAAAAGTTAAGGTAAGGTTCAGAAAGCGTAAAGCGGCCAAAGTACGTACATGCAGGGGGAGTGCCAAGGGGAGTGTATAGAAGGTACGCTCGCGTAAATATGCTACACTAGTAAACGGATTGCAAGCGGAGTTCTGGATCTACCCCATGGTTAGTATCTGAGGGCCCCATCAGTAGACAGTAGCCTCGGCTTTCCCCCCACTGATGGTGGCCCTAATGGTCACTATAGACAGATGGGGGTAACATACAACACAAAACAGCTATGGAGGGGAAGATGTATTACTCACTTATGAAGATAAAACTAGGCCTCTGGATTTCTGAGGAGCCCTATCAGTAATAAAGATGCCTACTGTGAGGATGAAGCAGTAAATCCCTCTTATCTCCTACTTTGCCTTCATACTCTGATTACTTTGTGAAGTGATGGCAGATAACTGTCAGCTCAGCAGTCAATCATAAAATGACTTACAAGAGTGTTTGCTGTGATTGGGATCCCATCTGGAGTGAGCTGACTGACACATCTAGAGTTAAGCTAAGACATCTCTTCAGTACAGAGCGAAGAGGCAGACAGGGAAAGCGTGCTATGATCTGCATCACAAGAACACTTATTATCCAGACGAGTCTACGCATTAGAAGATCTGGGCCACTGCGTCTCATGCAGTCGTACCCATAAATCTGTACATTGGCCGGATTCAGACATGCGTCTGTCACCCCACTTATACATGCAAAGGGCCTGATCCAGACCTACGCTCATGAAACACTCATGTTCGTAGTGTATTTACGCCGGCGTACCTACGATGCACTCCCCTAGGTACTCCCTTTGGTCGTACTTACTTTTGCCTCCTTACGCCCAGCAAACCCTACCCTAACTTTTCTGATCATAACCGTGGGCGTCCGTAAGCTCATTGTGTAGTTATGACACTTAGCACGCCCATACTGTAAGATTTAAATAATTCACCCCGCCCTTGGTGCGTATTTACGGATTTCATATGGCATTCACATCCCCTCGAGCGCTGTTACAAGGCCCATATGTTCAGAATTTCTGTGTGCGTGCGCAGTAGGAACAAATGGCCGTTTTTACGCATACGACCATTGTAAAAACACACCCAAGCATAGGTCTGAATTAGGCCCAAAGGGCCTGATCCAGCGCTACGAAAATTCGCAACGACGGGCGAATGCGAACGTACGCTCGTCGTATCAACCTACACGCCCCTAGCACTCCCATAGTAAAGTCCCTGCTTACGGCGGCCATACCCTACACTGGGTACGACCGTCGGCCGTACGAAAATTCGCAGAGAATACGCTGAGAAAATACGCTTAGCACGCCCATACTGTACAATTTAAATGGCTATCCCCGCCTCCGAGCGGTTGCAGTCTCCGTAACGATGGGTTGCTTTCAGAAATAGAGACAGATGAAAGTTACTTTTCGGTTGTCTCTATTTCGAATAGGCGGGCTTTTTAGAATTTTTTTTATCAATGGGTGAGTGTGCCGATCGGCTGCGGGGAGGGGGGTCTTAGGGTTATGCTATAGAGAAGGGAGTATTAGGGTCAGGCTGCGGGGAAGGGAGGGTTAAGGTCAGGCTGCTGGGAAGGGAGGGTTAGGGTCAGGCTGTGGGGAAGTAAGGGTAAGGTTAATGGAAGGGGAGGGTTAGGGTTAGAATTAGGAGAAGGGTTGGGGTAGTTTTTGCCTTACCATTTGGAGCACCGAACATGTTGGGAATCGATTGCTATCCCTCATTGAGTTCGAAACTGGAGAGAATGATCCTATCGATATAGGGCCGTTCCTAGCGAGGACCGACACCCAGCAAGAGAGAGGGGAGTGATGAGGGGGAGTTCACTTCCCCTTCTCCGGTCAGACAGACAGACCTCTGCCCGTACAGAAAGCGTGCAGCGGTCTGGATCCGGTTCATTGTGTCTAAACTGTAAAGAGAGCATACACGAAGCTATTGGGTGCATGCTCTCAGGGGCTTTTTGCATTGAGCATGCCCTGAAAAATCAGATGTGTGCAAGTGAGTGAGATTAACTGTAGGTTGAGTATATGGGGCCAGAATCAGACCTAATAACCCAATCGGACTTACGCAAGCCGCTTGCGTAAGTCCCCTTAAAAGTAACATTTGCGCATGCTCACGGCAGATGTTACGCATTGGATCACATAGTGCACGGAACTGCTGCGTGCTTCTGCGTGCAATGAGATCTGTACGTTGGGGCGGTGCTTGCATTCCGCATTCCTTAATACCGTAAGGGGGCGGGATTAGGCATGCAGAATAGCTGCATACGGTGGTGTTGAGGAGATCCGTACGCACAGATCCGCATGGATTAAGGTAGCTTTATGGACACGGAAGTGGCCATTACTACGCATGACAGAGGGGAGTGACAGGGGAGAGCAGTCCCCTCTTCTGTGTGTAGTTCCAGACCTCCATGCATATGAAAAACTCATGGAGATCTGTATACGGCCCATCCTGATTTAATAAGTCGCTGCACTAAGAGTGGAGATCCGTGATGGAAGGCGGTAGCATGAAGATGAAGGGTGAAAGGTGCTGGATTTCTCCGCTCGCAGCCTGTAGAAAGAGGTTATAATTCTTATATCTGGATCTGTATGATACATATGGCTGGAAATAACTACACAAATCCATTGACTCTGTGTTTAGCTCTACGTTGTGGCCCAGGGTTCAAATCCTAGCGCCGTAAGGTTTTATATTTTAGATTCATTTACTTACAGTTGAGGGCTAAAGGTCATCAATTTTCATTATTCATTTTTAGATACAGCTCTGTTTTCATTAATATGACTCATAGTTTTTGTCTGGATTGTTATTTTTCCCAAAATGTAATAAACAGGAAATGACTAATACCATATATTTGTGCTGAACTCACAAGTAAATCAGGCACATTTGTCATGTGTTCTCCTTTATTAAGGTCTTCACATAGGTACTTCTATGTATGTCCAGATAGAAGCCTGTGTGTGTCCAGATAGAAGCCTGTGTGTGTCCAGATAGAAGCCTATGGTCCCGATTCAATTAAGGTGAAATCATTCGCTGGCGTATTTTTAACGCAAATTTTTGCAAAATAACGGGCAGTATTTTTTTTTGCTATTCAATTATTTTGCAGCGTTAAAAATACGTTTTTTATCGATAGCGTTAATAAAAAATTCGCCCCTATGAGAGGAGCGGATTTTTAACGATACCCTGTCTTGTGCCCCGACAGGGCATGCTGATGCTTGTAGAACTACAAGCAACAGCATGCCCAGCCAGCCAGGGGCATGCTGGCGCTTGGAGAAACACAAGCACCAGCATGCCCTCCCAGCCAGGGCCCGCTGCGCCATAGAAATGCCCCCGTATTATAAATAATAAAGTATAGCGCCACCAATGAAAATGTCCAAATATTGAAAAAATGTACAGTAAAAAATGTAAAAAACAACTCACCTGCTCGCTGAGGTCCAGTCTTCTGAGCTTTTAACCCTAGGGAGGGGGTCTTGGCAAAAAAAACAAAAAACCCTTTTGACACGTCCTGCAAGCATTAAATCCTGGCGCTAATGACAGTTCTACTGTCATTGAGGCATATTTATAACCTTGCCCTTCGTGGGAATTCATGTTTCAAACGAGATTTCCCACAAGTACGGATCCGCTAAAACGCTGAATCCAGTCCTACTTATGCAATTTCTGTGCATTTCCTGCTAGAAGGAAGTGAGTTGCGACGTTCCAAAAAGGCTCTTTTTTTTTATTCTGTTAAATTTCTCCTTCGCTGCCTGCTCATTTTTCGCAGCGATAAAAAAACAATTGAATTAGCATATTTTTTACGTTAAATGATCGGCGAAGGCTTCGTATTTTTTCCGACGCAATATTTTTTAAATTAACTCCGACAATTGAATCGGGCCCTGTGTGTGTCCAGATACACACATGCAGAATTAGTCACTTACATCCGTACCATAATCATGTGTGTCATTTTAGAAGGAGTGCCGATCTGCCACAGCGTTTACAATTTTATCATCATGGTAGCGGATCCACACCCCCCACACATTTTCCGTACATACGGGGGGGGGGGTGTTTAATTCCGCACAAGAGAGGGGAGTGAACTGGCCCTGTTGCTCGCCTCTCTCCTGCATAAAATGCAGCCTTAAGTCACATTTGCGGATCAGCGGTCCGTCTAACCTAAGTGAGCGATCACACCCACACTGTAAAAAATAAAATACTTCCCCTGCACATTTTAGCATGCGGATGGGGAAGCACTGCACCCTCCTACGTATATACTAGCATACGGAACTTAGTTCCGCACGATGGACATTATGTTAGTATAACTTTGCGTGCGTACGCGGACTCACTGTATTTTCTGTGGATCCGGCTCATGATTACTAAACGGGCTGAACAAGACAGCGTCAGGCCATATAACCATCATGTCCTCTCCACTATGCTCTGATAAGTACAGAGGTGCTGTCTGTGGGCCTAATCCAGGGACGCCACACATGCAGGTGCAGATCCTCGCATTGGTACATGTAGTGCAAGAACACAATGCAAGCTACATGACCATATATGTTGTGCGAGTACAGGTTAGTACACCATAATGCATACTGGAAATGGAGGTTATGAACAGTGCGAGCGCTTCAGTCGCAATGTAAATGCATTAAAGCAATCCAAAGTAATGAACTTAATAAAAAAAATATATATATATTTTTTTAATCTGTATATAGTAAATATTTGACAGCTCAATATTCCAGCAATTTCAGAACTCTTGTATTGTGATTGAAACTGCTGGAAATTCTAACGCAAGGGCTGAAACAGGTCGCTGTCACATGACCTGGATCTGGTGCAAATGTTTTAATGTATATAGCGCTTATATCTCTCGGCGCTTACCTCTGGATCGAGTGCGCTTGTTTGGGGACGCCCTTACCGTACATCGACAACGTGCCTCTTTCTTCCCTCGAACACCAGCCGCCCCAGGTCGAGTTGTGTTTGCGTCTGAATGGCGCGTGATTTGTTTCGGAGCAAGCACACTGAAAAATCACGCTGCAGATACACTACATGAGCGGGCGAACATTCAACTCTGGAGCGGGCCCAGTCATGGTAATGTGTGTTTGCAGAAGAGGAGATCACTCTGTTTCTCAAGAGGAGAGGATGGCAGGACATTTAATGACTGTTGGGGCAAAGAAGAGGTCACTGTAATTTCTCCTTTTCCTCTAGGACCCACGGCAGCTTCTGTAGATATATCACTGCTGTTAGGAGAGGTCAGGAGTCTCTGAATTAGGTAGATGCTGCACAAACACAGTCATATTGCACTTACAGTAGCTGAACTTATCACCATGAAACGCCTCACACCATCACTTCCACCGCATAATGGTTTACATCTAGATTGTGTATGACTATGGATCTTGTGGAGGCCCTTGTGCAGGATTTGTACAATTGTCCCCTAAGGCCTCACCCCTGTAGCCGGAGTCATCTCTACTTCCCCCCCTTCCAATGCCCCCCTGAGCCACACACCCCCACGACACCCCCAAAAATGAGACATAATGGATGCCGAGTATGTGCCACGGGGCTCGTGGACACCTGCTCCCATTATAGATGCACCAATGATCTCGTGCCTTATCTTTATATTTTTTTCTGCTTATTCACGATGCAAAATTATACCCATTATTATGTAATGCAGTATGTAAAACAAATGTAAAACTGGTGAAGAATATAGTGTAATGAATAGAGAAACTCATGTTTTGAGTCTCAGCCTAGAGGATAATACCCTTGTCTTATAAATGGATTCAATGTGTGGTATGCATCATTTATACAGGAAGGACAGAAGATAGCAGCACCTCTGGGGACCTGCAGAAGCCGCTGTAGATATGAGTTTTCGGAGCCAGAGTTAAATTACTTTTCAAAAAAGATCAAAAACCTAAAGGATTTTTTTTATTTCATTTTATTTTTTAAATGAAGGTCAACCGTAAATGCTTGAATATAGCCTGGATATAAGGAAAGTAGATTTATTATAGTGTGATGTGCGCTCCATCTTTTTTTTTTTGTATTATTTAATGCTAGAGAATAGCTTGAGTGGGACAGAAGTGGATTTATTACGGTGTTATGGGCTTCTTCTTTTCTTCTTTCTTCTTTTTTTCTTTTCTAAGCTGTGTGTTATTTTATATTGCTGTTTAAATTATCAGTGCATGAAAGGACAACACAGTCCATAAATGTTTCATTCATTCTTAATGAGATCATGAACTGTTCTCAGGACTTTCATGTCATGTTATGTTAAATCAAACTTGTGAAATGTATTGTATGTTTAGTAATATATTTTGATTTTTTTTTAAAGTGACACCATTGTATAGGTTTCATAATGTTATAAAAAAAAAGGGATTAATTAAAGTTTTTAACTTTCTCACTTAGATGGGATTTTCCCATCATCTTTGAGCACGCACAACTCCGCCCCTGAGGAATCATTCGCATGCACAACTCCATCCCTGAGGAACCATCATTCGATCCATTTTCTCCAGAGAATATCTGTTGCCTGCTTTCTCACCATTGCATGTAAAGAATGTCAACATTTGGGGCCAGATTCAGACCCTCGTCATACATTCTCCACATGCACGGAGGTCTTGGCATCTGCACTGAAGAGGGGAATGAATCTCTCTATCACTCCACTCACGTGCGAAAATTAACATGTTATCCCTGCCCACCTTACAGAGTTTAGGCTGACATAGGAAATGGGCTGCCCTGTCGGACATAGGTTGATGAGCCACACTGTTGGATGACTTTCCTAATTGGTTGCTGTGTTCAGGCAGCCCAAAATGGTTGCTGTTCTTCAGACGTTCAAGGCCAAGACATGCTGATAAGGCAACTCAGTGGGAGCAGAGGGTATGTGACACTAACATTATTCAATGCTAGCTTATACTGCGCATATGTGGTATGTAGATATTAGTTAGATAAGTAGCACCAATTAACTTGCTTAAAACATGATTATAACTTAATAAGGTAGGGAGTTCCCGGCTGACCTTTTCAACAATCGAGATAAGGGCCCCTGGAAACTTGTTGATCATTATCAAGCAATAACTACCAGCTGAAACTAAGTATTATTCATGTATTTTGCTTTATTCTTTATTAAATACTAATTGTCTTGTGTGGTGTCATTTAACTCTGGGTATTTACCGAACCTTAAATTCCACCGGGAACATTTGCTATGGGCAACATCTCCACTTTTCCATTCCTGCAGCTTAGTCAGTCTGGCCATTAGAGTTTGAAAATATGAGGAAATCTAGTGGAAATCTACAAAGACGTCAAGATGCAAGGAAAGAAAAAAAGATCTGTTGCAAACAGCATTAGAGTTGAGAGTTGATACACTATTTTCCTGCCCAAGTCTAAATAACAGCTTAGTAAATCTGTGTGCAAGAAGCAAAAGCAAAGTATTCCCCCAACATGGAAAGACTAATATGACTCCCCCTGCAATTGACCATGGTTTTGCCCAGGTGTAACTTTCCACCTGATTTTCTCACATTTTTAAGCACTAGGAGGCCAGATTTACTAACCTTTACTATGGGAAAGGAAAAGTGGAGATGTTGCCTATAGCAACCAATCACATTTGACATTTTCTAGTATGTAATAGGAAAGTAAGAGATAGAATCTGACTGGTTGCTATGGGCAACATCTCCACTTTCCTTTCCCGCAACTTAGTAAATCTGGGGCCGGACTCAGAAGTCTGTTGACGCTACAATCGTAACTACTTCCACAGCGGCAGCGGACTTACGATCATGGATCGCCGTGCAATTTGAGGGGAGACCACTACCCTTGCATGTAAGGACTTCCGTACCCTGGACCCTGCCTAAATGTTACGCACCAGCCTCATGCAGAATGCGGCTGATGCATAATGAGGGATCATGCGTAAGGGAGTAACCAGCCCCTACTGTACGATTAGCCCTCGCTGTACTAGCATACGGCCCCCTCTGTACACGCCGTATGCATGACTGGTCGCCCCGACCACCAGCGGAAACGCTTCTGAGGATCCAGATCTGAGCCGCACAACATTGGCTCATACATTCACAGTGCCAAATTCCCCATTTAGGAATCCTGGATCCGATCCCTGGTTCTTAAGCATTGTGCTTTACTTGATTATCTAAAGCCACTGTGTTTTGCTAATTGTTGGTACAATCAGTCACAGTCACTTCTGAACGAGGACACTAACTGTTTAATTATTACTAAGTCTTTCCTGCTATGGCACCATCTGCTTGAGAGACCTCTCCCAAATCCTGTGACGGGAGGACGCTTCACGCGAGCCGTTAAGGTTGCTATGTGCATCTCCTGCCCAGCCGAGACAAGTGTTTATGGTCAGGTTAGATTATCAATAGGGATTAGCGGTGGGAAAGCTTAAACGCTATTTACAGTTAATAGAATGGAGCTCTGAGGATTTACAGCAAATGAAAACAAATAGATGGATGTGAGTGCTCAGCGCTGGGGGTGTGCAGACCGTCCCTGTGACTCTGTAAAACATGCAGCCTGCAGGGGTAGAACTCTCACTTTAGGCTCTATGAAAATCCCTTCTTAAATGCTTTAGTCTTACAATGTGCACAGTAAAAATAATGATCCCAGGACATCTGCCTTATCCAGATGCCACCTATCTGTACTCTATAGGCTACAAATATATAGAGTGTTATGAATGGGCCGGAGAGAATAAGGCTCTACAGTGGCTTAACATACAAGTGGTTAGCCCTGGGCAAAGGTAAGTGCCTGGAACTGCCTCCTGCATCATTCTGCTCTCTCTCTCTCTCTCTCTCTCTCTCTCTCTTTCTCTCTCTCTCTCTCTCTCTCTCGCTCTCTCTCTCTCTCTCGCTCTCTCTCTCTCTCTCTCTCTCTCTCTCTCTCGCTCTCTCTCTTGCTCTCTCTCTCTCTCTCGCTCTCTCTCTCTCTCTCGCTCTCTCTCTCTCTCGCTCTCTCTCTTGCTCTCTCTCTCTCTCTCTCTCTCTCTCGCTCTCTCTCTCTCTCTCGCGCCATGTAGTAAAGGTCTAGTGATAACATGAGACTGGACCCAGACTCTCTGCTTACACACGTCTCGTGCTCCAATCGAGCACAAAATGTACACAAATGGTGAGTGTCCAGCATATATAAAAGACTTCCAGCATGGATCTGCGTTCTCAGGATCCAGGGACTGTGTTCACGTTTAAGAGTGGTCTCTGTATGCATGTACACAAGGTGGGGTAGAGGAGGTAAGTAAATGGTGGCTAAGCACTTACATATTATTATTATTACCAGGTTTACATAGCACATTACAGAGAATATTTCACATTAGTCCTTGCCCCTTTGGAGCTACATACTAAGGTCCCTAACACATACACAGAAATTAGGGTTAATGGGCCAGATCCAGACCTATGTACGCTAGCGATTACGCTAGCCACTGACGTAAAAATCGCCCATTAGTATTTACTGCACATGAGCGCGGCAGATATTATGCCACGTAACTCTGAACGTACATGCCAGCAGCGTAACTACGGATGAAGGGGCGGGTTCATCCATACGACACCTGTAGTTACGCTTTGTAGGTGGAGGGACGCATTTAAATCATACAGGATGGGCCGGGTTAGGCAGTTACGTATGTGAATCCATTACGTATGTCAGTATTTACACTTTGAAAAGTTAAGGTAGGGTTTGGAAAGTGTAAAACGGCCAAAGTACGTACGAGCGAGGGGGAATGCATAGAAGATACGCTACGCGAAGAAACGTAACAAGCGCTTAGGTCTGGATCTACCCCAATGTATTCAGTAGCCAATTAACCTACAAACATGTTTTTGGAGTGTAGGAGGAAACCCACACAGACACAGGAAGAACACACAAACTCTACACAGATAAGGCCTAGTTTAGAAATTGAACTCCACACTATAAGGCACAAGAGCTACTCACTGAGTCACCGTTGTTGCCCCATCTAATCCAAATTTATGTACTGGCCTCATTTTAACTGGGGCCTGTGCTTAAATATTAAGGTAGGGTCCTGCACATAAAAATGCATTCCCCCCCTCACACGGTGATCCTATAGCAGATTTCCGCAGCCAGAGGTCTTCTAGCAGGACCCCACTATATTAGGATCTGGTCCTAACTTATGATTTTTTATTACTATTTTTTTATGTGGGGTCTGGTTGGTGTAGGGGGGGAATTGAACATCTGGGAGGGACACTCAATTATATTTCCAGGCCAAACTTTGCCAGCCAGCCGCTGGGTATGTGTTACTGAAGTCCATTGTTGCGAGCATTACTGTCTGGACATATCTTCAAATCAGAGACATAGCGACATCACAATGGACATTGTCTACCTGGATCCCTTTGCCTCCCCCCCTAAAAAACCATGAATTGCTGCAAGCATCAGAACCACAATGTGGTGACAAACCAATACTGCAATGTGAGTGGTGAAAATTGAAATTGTTTCGTTGCATGCAGGGGGAAAAAACGTCCAACTTGCTTTTTGCACAAACATACTTAAAAGCTTTAGTTTTAAGCTCTAGTTTAGAGTTGAGCTACAGACCATTAGCTCAATTCTCATTCTGTTTTACCATTTTGAATTTGACTTTCCGTGTAGTTCATTATGATTTGGCAAAGGCGCTGATTTGGGGTCTGGTAAAAAATGTCGACAAGTCAAAATGCTGACAGGTCAAAATGTCGACAGTTGAGTATTATGGTAGTATTTGTTTATAACATATGTGAACTTAATGTAATGCAGGCGGCTTATAAAAAAAACGTCAGAAATGTGATAATATATATGTAATATATATGTAATACAAACAAAATACTCAACTGTCCATATTTTGACCTGTCAACATTTTTACCGTCGACATAACAACCGGATACCGATTTGTTCCTTAAAAGTTTCCAATTGCATTAAATGCTCAAAATGATTTGACAAGTCTTGATTGAATAATAATAAGATAGAGTAGTTTTACTAAGTGGCTCTTATATGGTTCATATCCTGTGTCTATGTTGATGGCACTTCATGACAAAATGAATTGAGGAAACCTTTTTGTTTGCTTGCAATGAACATTTATGGTCCTTACTGTGCACAGTGACCTGTTTTTAGGTCCGTTTTTTAAGGTAGAATCTCTGTATCGAAAAAAAAAGTCAAATATTGCTACTGGCTGATGATTTGTAAATAGACATAGGGTCAGATCCGGAATTAAGTCTGACAAACAACTTACGCCCAGTGCGGTATACGCAGTATAAAGATTTCCAGATTGGAAAGCAGCTGAGCGATGCCACGTTCCTATACGTAAATCTTTATCTGTACGCAAAGCGGACCCATTCGCCATGCTTATGAGATACACATGGTGGGTGAGGACAGGAATGGTAATTGCACAGGTGTGTGGGTTCCCGTTACAAATGGCCCTATTAAGGCTGTTCGCTCCCAGCCAGTTCTGAACCGTCTGGAAAAACAATTGCTAAGCCTCCAAGAGATATCGCAATCGATCCCGGAGGCACCGAACCCATTCATAAAAAAAATCTAAAATGGCTGTGATTCGAAATAGAGACAGACGAAAAGGAACTATTCACAATGACAGCCAATGGTGCGGGGACTCCCACCGATTGCACAGTAAGGGTGAGAAGCCACTATGTAGTTATGTGCAATCCACTATGCGGACACTTTAAGGCTTCATGCGGAAGCTCCATTCGTGTGAGGTTAGTGCAGTGGGTGTGCACTCCCTTGCACACACGGAATTTATGATTGCAAATTCTCCGCGTTAGCCTCTGTTGCGGAGGCTACAGTATGGAATCTGCACTAAATACTGGATCCTGTTCAAGGCCCCCAAGAGGTCTTTCCCATAGTCCTTTGAGGCACAATGTTAAGTGATCCAAAATGAAGAATGTCCCACATCCAAAAGCAATGAGTCTCTATTTAGGCAGCATATCGTGAAAACATATGGTTAAATGGGATGTTTCCAGCTAAAAGCTGAACGTCTCTTCATGGAAGAATAGGTCCTCAGCTGCTGCGGCCAGAGGTTAGGATTGCAGAATCCATTCTCAGGAGGTTAAGTGAATGACCTGTCGGAGCAGAGTCAAGTGTGTGTGAAAGGACAAGTGCTCAGAGGGGACTGCCTAGAGTCACGGAGATCTGTCATATAGCACATAATAGACTAGAACTGGGCTGTTTATATTTACTTCACTCCTACGCGCTGCTATCAAACCTTACACAGAGTGCAGAGAAAAGGCTAAATCATTCTCAGGAGCCAGCGTTAGTTTTGTAACTTGAAACATAAGAATGAGACATAGGGAGACATTTCAAGAGTGCTCTAATAAGGCATCAAGCACGTATCTGGATCCTCAGAACTTTCATGAAGTTCTCCAGACTCCTCCAGACTTTCATGCCAGAAGCCATTTTGTGACTGGGTAGGACAAGGCGGGCAGCATACTACCAGTAAACGAGGAGGGAGGGGGAGGGATTTTAATTGGACAGTAAGGACTGGGCTTGGCCCTTACATATAATCTTTATTTGCGCACTTAAGGTAGGGTCCTGCACACGCAACTCCATACGAGTGATGGGAGAATTTAGAATCCTGCAGCAATACGGCATCAGGATGCAGGGCCCAATCACAGCAATGCCCGAGTTCTGGCTGCAGCTCATAGATCTGATTACGAGCACGGCACAGATCCATATAAACACAGCGCACCCCATCCAGAGGGAAGCGTGCGCCAAATGCTGCGGGATTTTTAAGTGCTCCTTCACAGTACAAAAGAGTCGATGTTTATGGGATGTTCGTGCCCTAAGTCCTTGAGCTGAGACGGCGAGAAGAGATTCAGAAACCAGCCCTTACTGTACAATCTATACCCTCCCCACCCTTTCCATCCGGAGGAAGTGTGTCCGCTCCCAGCTCTTTCCAGCCCCCTCTCAGATTTAGTACCAGAACAAATTGGAATCCTCTGGATATGGAATTCCGTCCTGGTACTGTGGCACTCGCACATGCAGCGCTACCCGAGAGGAGGGGTTTTCCAGTGATCTGAAAAACCCCATTTGCATAAATCTGCTTCGGACCCCTAAAGACTAGAGAGAGCTTGTATTATTGTTAGCCTGTTTTATTCAGAAGAGGCACAGCAGCCTGTGGAACACATACACGCAGTGGCCACCAGGGGGTGCTCAAATTGGTTATTGGACACTATATTGTGGTTTAAGTTGGATGCCATTTAGTGTAAATAATGTAATAAGTCTTTGCATTGAGTCTTATAGTAAAACATACAGAGGGCTAATAGAGAATTACATAGGAGGCAGACATTTCATAACATATTCAAAAGGATAGTAATATGCTTGCAGCCCCTTGACACGCCACATATGCGCAAAGGAGGTGACGCAAACACTGATAGCTGAAGCCTGGGCCGGCTAATCCCTGCTGCTATGTGGGAACTCAGAGAACCCTTGGCGACAGAACCCTAAATGAGAATCGCTGCAATAAGGTCTAAGGGCCACATCCAGACTCCCAACGCTACTGCACTCAGAACTCCCTTTCCATGTGGGGGAGGTGAGACCCCTCTACTCACTCATAAGGTAGTTACGAAACTTACCATTCCTCCATAAAATGGGGACGTTGCAGAAATGTAGATTGAACAGTAAGGTTGAAGCAATTTACGTTTACATTTATCATTTACATATCACAGGGTTGCTGACTTTTAAAAGCTTCCCTCCGGACAAGTTGCGTAATTAGGCCCCGCCCCCGGACTATTAATTACCGCTTTTGGGGTTTAATAGGGATGGAGGCGGGGCTTGATGACATAATTTGCGTCATCAAGTCCCTTACTGTCCCTAGCAACACTAGGATACAAGTTGCTAGGCAGGGGGGCAGGACTTGAGGACGTGGTTTAATGGAAACCATGAGCCTCAAATCCCTTGAGGAAGATTTGCCAGCTCTCCCGGGATACGGGCCCAAATTTTAGGAGTCTCCCGGACATTCCGGGAGAGTCAGCAACCCTGGTTTATCATCCACCCTTCACACAAGCAGAGGTGCTTCCTCTTCCAACCCTTCCCAATTAACTACCAGGATTGACACGTCCTGGTACTATGGCACACGCACGTATACCACAGTGCTTGTTTTCCCCATCCTAGCTATCGGAAAACGCCCCTCTTTGTGGGATCTGGTCCATTAGTGGGCATTAAATAAAGCAATGACCTGTGTGTGGAAACATGCAGTCTTTTCCTCCGCTATGTGGACTATTTTCTATTTTACAGTATAGGATATATAATTCCCTTCATTATAGGATAAGAACACAGCAAGGTACACATGGCGTGCATTCTCTACTTGACCTTTTTTTCCAATTATTGTCCTCTTTGCCTTGCTGTCTTTGCGAGACAGGAATGAAGTTTAAATCCCTTATTATTACCATCCACTTTTAGCGCGATTGCTATGACAACCTACATTCAAAATCATAGCACTTAGTAAAGTTTGTGTAAAAAAACACCTAATGTAACCTTTTCGTACACTTTTTCTTTTTTCCTTGTTATTTCCATGCTAAGCCGCAACGGTTTCCGCATTAACGGGATTGGGTTAGAATGAAAGACAATTGGATTCGGGGAGAGCTGGTATCTGAGAGCTTGTCTGAAGACCAGGTGTCAGCCTCAGGAGGACACTGAAGGCTTTGAATGACGGGACTGTGTCACCAGGCCTCAGAGCCCATTTATCTTCCCACGGCCAGCATTGATTTCACGGCGTAGCTATAATTACACTGCAAAGTGTACAGAGGTTGAAGCAGACTCTGCGGATAATAACAGGGCCCAGCTGACGGGCGAAGGAAATAACGGCCTAATTGTTCTGGTGAGCCGAGTGGTGTAATCCTGACGCTGATTTATTAGAAACCTGCTTAAATAATGTCGGGGCCTGCCATGAGGGAGGAAACTGTTACAGCACAAGGAGACGCTCTAATTTGATAGAAATATGATAAGGGTTTAACAGTTGTGAATAATAAACACATTCTGGCAATAAATAAATAGAATCATTTTTTCTTGTTGATAGGATTGGAACTGTATGAAGAAAAATGAGGGCCAAATAGGCACAAAATTGCATAAATGACAGAATGGGACGTTAAGAGATAGACACCAGGTACTCAGGGGTTACATTTAAGAAATATGTTCATTTTGCTAATATAGAATGATGTAATGCAAGTCTGGCCAATCTGTGGCTCTCCAGGTGTTGTGAAACTACAAATCCCAGCAGGCTTTGTCAGGTATAAGCTATGCCGATGCCGTTAAAGCATGCTGGGAATCGTAGTTTCACAACTCCTGGAGAGTCACAGACTGACCAGGCCTGATGGAAAGGGGTGGGGCTAGTAGTGGGTATATAAGGTAATGTATCTGTATATCCGGCCCCTTTGGATACAGCTTTTCCTTTCTCCCTCCCCATTTTGATTGATTTGATGTTAGCAGGTTTTATTTTCAGACAGTGCACGATCAGGGCCCAATCCAGTGGTCAGCATGAGCCAGCTCATGTAACGTATCTCGCCATCCCATTCAGACTCGAAAGCAACTCACGCTCCTGCTAGGCGTGTCATAGGAGGGAAGAGGAGGAGGCATGTACTCAGTGTACAGTAAGCGCATGAGTGCTCAAACAAGTGCCCCCCATACAGATCTCATCACTGACTACTGCATACCCTCCAACATGACCCATTCCATTAGGTACAAAATACTCTGCTCCTCAGTTTCCAACAGTCAGTTACTATGGTAACCACCTTTGTTGAAGAGGCAAATAGTTTTTAAAGTGAAGTAGGCGGGGGGGTGGTATTTAAAGTGTACAGTATGGGCGTGCTAAGCTGCGTACGTTCGCGTAGTCTGTACGCCCGTTAGCGGACGTATGCTGTTACGTTTGGAAAAGTTCAGGTAGGGTTTGGGTATTTTAACAAAATACGTCCGTGCAAGGGGTGTGCCGAGGGGAGTGTAGCGAACTTACATGTACAAAAATACGCTCCGCGAATATACGTACGCCACACGTAGTTCTGGATCTACCCCACTGACACTAAACCATGGGAGTGACAGTTGGAAGCTCAGGAGCGGATTAAATTGTACCTAATGGAATGGGTCATGTTGGAGGGTCTGCTACTGATTTACTGTTCCTGACCTTGCATTTCCCGCACAGGTATTCTGCCTCTACCTGACTGCACTCCAATCCTGGCTCCAGATTGATACAGGCCGGGAAATCAGTGTTTTACCCACCCAAGCCTCAGAGCCCCACCCCCAAGATGATGTCATCAGTGACATCACATGGGTGCGAAGATGCCGCCTAACTGCATTACCAGCGGGCTGATGTGCACGGAACAGCTTTAAGCAGCAAGTATTGGTGGTACCTAAGTATGCCATAGTAAGTATCTGCGGATGCCTGGGACAGTAGTCACGACTGTATGTCCCCGTCCCCCCCGATGGCGGCCCAGTTAGTGACTGCAGAAAAGTTTAAAGTATATTCAGCGCTGTGGTAGTTTCTTGTGTAGTCTCATTGGTTGTGTTTTATAACCTTGTTGGTAATAAAAATGATCCCATCCTGGAGAACACTGGCACAAACGAAATAACAATAATTTACTAGAATCACAGCTCTTTCAGGAACTCTCATCCCAGACGTCTTGAGTCGACAGATCACCCGCTTTCAAGGTGTAAGCAAAATTCATGGCCGGTAACTACTGGATGCACACATAAATAATTCATGCAAGGAGATGTGTGAGATGCGGAGCTGGTTTTCCATATATATAGAATTCCGAGAAAGGACATCCAGCTTCAGCTTATAAAATCCATGGTACGTCCTCCTTATGGGACATTTACTGAATTAGCGAGCGGCCCATATTCACATCAACCAGGCTAATCACTGTGCATCATACGGATATCCAGAATGTTCTACTGATTGATAGGACATGTTTTATTAAACGCAGCACATTATTTCTAACACAAAGTCTATGTCCTCTGGGGAACTACAATTCCCAGCTGGTTATAACAAGCCAAAGCAATAGCAGCAGCAGGAAATGAAAGATGTTCTTCTAAAGTGATTTTTATGCATAATCAATGTCAGACCCATAAAACTTTGTTGTTTTTCAAAGAATCTGTCTTCAGGCATTATAAGCCGAGTTCATTTATCTCAGTTACTCTTAGTACTGTCTGGCTAGAGGCACCTCCCACCTTTCTATTTCACTCCAGTTAGCCACAAAGTGCACAGCATTGCAGAGCACAAGACTTTCTTTGATCGTCTCTTTTCAACTTTTATAGTTCAGCAAACGATATCCGATCTTTGCAAAACAGAATAAAAACTACACAGAGCTGCCGATAGTGGATATGCGTGAAACGTCATCCTCCTCAGGACTGAGGGTCATCTAGAAACCTTTTATTAAAAATTGTGGGGCTGATTCAGACTTAAGAAGATGCTTGAAAAATAAGAGAGGAAGGTTACTCCTTGGGTAAACCATGTTGATTTCAGGGGAGACAAGATTATTGTATTCTTTGCATGCAGGGATATATCTTTGAATTGCTTACTGCACACAGATACTGACCAGCTTTACTATCACACTGTTATTTAGACTTGGGATAGGAATCATCAACTCTCAACTCTAATGCCAACAGATGAAATATGACTCCCCTGCAATCAACATGGTTTAGCCCAGGAGTAACTTTCAGAAATGGAGCAGAAGCTGAAGAAGAGGACCCCTGCTGGTCGTCCCACACCAAAAGACTCAGGGCCGCCACCAGAGATTTTGGGGCCTGAGACACAGCTGTGGGCCGCTCTGCCCCCTATATGACTACACATACAGCGAAGTGCAACAGACTTCCACTGACAGAAGGTCAATGCACAAGTCCTTTCCTGCGCATTGGCCCACTAAGGTATCGGAGGTATCCTGCTTGCTGCCGAAGAGCTAAGGTTAGTATTAGCAGGCTCCATCTCTCTCCACTGGGCCAGATTTACTAAGCTGTGGGTTTGGAAAAGTGGAGATGTTGCCCATAGCAACCAATCAGATTCTAGCTTTTACTTTCCTATTACATACTACAGAATGTCAGCTGCAATCTGATTGGTTGCTATGGACAACATCTCCACTTTTCCAAACCCGCAGCTTAGTAAATCAGGACCGGGTCAGAAATCCTGGCTGCCCCTTCCTTAATGGCAGCTCTGCATTGATTGCAATCATGGTATCCAGCTTTTGCAAATGAATATCAGGGAGATTGTAATCGTACTATAAAGTCGCTGCACCAAAGGAATGTGTCCTGTATCACCAAAGGGGTGTGTCCTGTATCACCAAAGGAATGTGTCCTGTATTACCAAAGGGGTGTGTCCCACCGCTGCCAGCAAAACTCTATAAAAATGGCGGCATTAGTATTTGCTGATTATTAAATTGTCAGTGAATAATCCTTTCAGTGTTATTGTGGAGACTGTGAATAGGAGATCCGCTGACTTTTTCATCTTTATAGAAAAGATAAAAGCAAGTGACACTGCAGCTGATTAACAAAAGACCAAAGTGTATTTTTCATTTCTGTCTCCATTATTGAAGTCATGTTGCCTTAGATAACTACCAGTTATTCATTACATCCATTAAAATGGCCCCCTCCCTATAGGGAAATAGGACACAATATCGAAATTTTGTCATCATATCACAGTGGCTTCTGGAACTGAAACAGCATCAGGGAGATTGTCAAACACTTCAGGGAGTCAGGGAGATTACTCGCTCTTCAGGGAGTCAGGGAGATTACTCGCTCTTCAGGGAGTCTCCCTGATATTCAGGGGGAGTTGGCAACTATGATTTAAAGCCTAAACTTAAAAAGGCCAGGATGCTGTAGTCAGAGGTGTAGCACAGATTAACGGAACTCGGAGCGAGTGCTACAGTGCACCCCAACCCAAAGTGAGTATGTTTCCTTTTTGCTGGCTAAAAGGAGATGTTGTTTTTACTTAAATGCATATTAATTGTTGGATTCTTCTCTTCGTTCCTCTCACTGATTTTTTCTGCAGTGAAAGTTTGTGTAGAAAATAAAGATAGCCACCATTACACATCTCCCCACCTCCCATTACATATTTCCCTTCCTCTATTACACTTTTTATTGCCTTTCTGTCTGTTTTCCCCAGTGACATAGTTGCCTTCATGTGCCCCCTGTCCAATACACTCCCTGTGCCCCCTCCATGTATGGGCACATGGTCCCCCCTGTCCCCCTTACAATTACACATCTCCTTCCCTGTCCCCTTTATGTTACACATCTCTCTCCTTACCCTCTCCTCCTCCATTACACATCCCGCTTACCTTACACATCTATGGTCATTGCACACTATATAAAGCACACGTGGGGTATGTTATGGCTCTGGGAATGATACATACTATAATTAGTGGTTTATATTTGTATTTGGGAATGGCACATTGGGCCTGATCCAGAACTACGCGTCGGAGCGAATTTACGCGTGGCTGAGACGTAAAATCGCTGTTTTGTACGCACTGCGCATGCGCACCAAAGAAAATACGCACATTAACGTAGCGTAATTGTGAACGTATGGGCCATTCACATATTTGTCACGTAAATACTTACGTGTGGGCGTGCCAATTTTACGTGACTCCAAATTACGTGTGAAATACGTGAAGTAGGCGGGGGGTGATATTTAAAGTGTACAGTATGGGCGTGCTTAGCTGCGTAAATTCGTTCAGCCCATATGTACGTGTGCGTATGACTGCGGTTACATTGGAAAAAGTTAAGGTAGGGTTTGGAAAACGTATCTTGACAAAATATGTCCGTGCAAGGGGTGTGCCGAGGGGAGTGTAGCGAATTTACGCACACGAAAATACGCTCCGCGAATAAACGTACGGCAAACGTAGTTCTGGATCTACCCCATTATATGCAGTATATGGTATATTCCATTCCCAGACTGTCATTGCCAGACCCATAACATACCCCACATGTGCTTTATATACCCCACATGTTATAATATGAGTCATTGTGAGACCCATGATATTCCTTACTTGTACTGTCCCATTCCAGACTCCTAATATTATCCTACATGTAATACTAGTATATTAGGGATCTGGAGATGACCACTCTATGGTGCCCCTTTGTTCTGCCAGCGCCCGGAGTACAAGCTCCACCAGCTCCACCCTCCCTACTCCCCTGACTGTAGTTATGATTGTTGTTTTTCTATGTTGTAACTGTGACATTTCATGTGGACTGTTATTAGATAGCAGCATATAAGCATTGCAAATCCATGCAGAGTATACAGCTACAGCCTCCTATAGCGTCCTGTTACAGTGACTTTAACGCTCCATGATCCATAATCCTAACAGTCTGCCTAATCCTAAATCTGACCACAAACACATTTTTAATCCTTGGCTTTACATTATCCTCAACCTTTGGTCAAAACTAAGGTTAAATCAATCTTTTCTTTCTCTGAATGTAAAAGGGGCGGAGTTTATTCAAAAGTGGGTGGGATTTTAACTATATATGGTTATTTATGGGCAGAACTGGGTGGGGTGGAGAAGGAATGGGAATCTTAATGTTGGGAGGTGAGAAATTCTTATGTGATATATGGTATAGTGATGGGAAATTTAGTTCCATTTTGTGACTAGTTCATTATGTTCTAGTTCACTCAAAAGATTAGTTCATGTAGTTAATTTAGTTCAGACTGAGAGAAGTTCATGGAAATAGAACTAGTCTAGACTATTACACAGAGTAGGTGGAGTAGTAGTAGTTATAGTCTTGTTCTAGTTATGTGTAATATTGTGATCTTTTAATATTTTACAAAAGCAATCACTTATACAGCAACCATATAGTGACATTTAGCTCTGCAATATTAATCCCACTGATGTTTCTAACTTTTACTTCCACAATGCAAGTGAGAAAGACCCACATTCAGAGTAATGTATTGCGTCACTTTTTTTTCTGCTCTTAAAATATACTAATTAGAAGAAAAAAAACTTCCCTTTGCCCCAATCTATTAGGCCTTAGAGAGATAAAGTGGAGATGTTGCAAAGTTACCAATCAGCTTCTGCTATGTGTCTAGCACAGTCTATAAAGTGACTGCTGATTGGTTGCTAGGGGCAAATTCTCAGTGTCTCTTGAAGGTTCATACATATCCCCCTATGTCTTATGGAATAAATAGACCTACAGTATGTAGCATGCATCACC